>JAIOJX010000005.1:152507675-152832766 GCA_022376925.1 Tragulus kanchil
TTGGGATCCCTCCCAGAGGCTTGCCATAATTACTATAATCAGCTTTAGTATCTGATTACAGTCGTTTATTCAGTCAGCATACACCCACTGAGCACCACCATGTGCTGCTATGGGTTTCAGGACTGTTGGTTGAGTTATGGGCATTGCCTGGGGACTTCCCAAAGGGAGTGGATTTTGTCTGAGGAAGTACTTCAGACACTGAATCAGTAAATAACGGAATTGCTTTGCTATACACCTGAAACTAACACAACCTTGTAAATTAACTTCAATAAAAAATTATACCCTCATTAAAAATTGTTCTAAAAAGTTGCAAGTTCTCCCTTCCAAATAGAGGTTCTTACTGTGTCTGTAATGGCTTTGGTGGTGGTTTCTGAGGTGGGGATCCGCTTTATTTTCCAGTTGGATGTCAAGTTGTCCCAGCTCCATTGACTAAATGGGTGTCCTTTCTCTATTTACATATTAAGAAGCCTTTTTCAAAATCCAAAGTATTAAGGACCTCAGGGCTTTGGTAGTTTGTAAAGCACCCCACACTCATGCTCCTGTCTGTGTGCTCCCCTCTTTTTACCACTGTGGCTTCTAGTATTCACAAGTGAACCCAGAAAGCCCTGTGCCATGACCGTGGGTGTTTTTGTGAGGAAGGGGATGTGAGTCTGGGGGAGGGTCTGAGTCTGTAGTGACCATTTGACCACGCTCAGTGACCCCAACATGGGATCTGGCTGGGAGTTCCTAAGGCAGGGTCTGTGTGTTTTCCTCTTGGTGACTAGCTGTGCATTTTAAGAAGGAAACTGAGGCTCATGCTCAATAATGATTAACTATAAAGTTCCTTTTGCCCCATGAGGTATGTCTCTGGTGCTGAAACCATTGTTCTGATAAGGTCAGAATGCTACCCTCCTGATTCTCTAGGTCATTGATATTACCTGTAACCTCTAGCAACTACTTCATTCTGTAGCTGTTGATTTTAATGTACCCGATCAAAGATCACCAACTGTGCCTGCATATGTTAATCCTATAAACGAATAGCTCTCCCTGAGTCCAGGGCCCAGAATTTCTGTGTGCTATGTTGTCTGGGACCACCGGCATAATAAACCTGAGTTCCCCAATCCTCCAAGTGTGGTACTTGGTTTCTCGCTGGTCTGATTTCTGCAACATGCACCGTAGGGCTGGAGGATTGAGACCTGGGACTCTGGGGCTGGCAGTGGAGAGATTAGACCCCACAGCCTGCTTTTCCATTCATTTCCCTCCCATAGGCTCTGCCTAGCTGGTGTGGACACCTTTCTCCAAAAGGCCTGAGAGGTGTTTGCTGCTTTTGCCTCTCATTACCTGCCCCATCCTTCCTTGTGTCATGCTGGCATTAAAGGTACCTGGTGTCATGTTATGTGGTTTTAATCACAATGAAAAAAAATGTAGCATTGATACATGCTACAACATGGATTAACGCTGACAACGTCCTAAGTGAAAGAAGCTACTGAGGCAAGGCCACTCAGATCATGCGCTCATCCTCTGCTTTAAATCCATCGAGGATTTGAATATGAAGGAAAGTCTCAATCAGGGTTCCAGAAAAAAAAAAAAAAAAAGGGAAGAAAGGAAAGAAAACTAAATCAGAATGAAAGAAGACAATTCCACAGAGTTGGGACAGCTGGTGAAATTTGAAGTAGACTTATGATTGAGTTATTATAAGAGAGTCTAATGATCCTCATTTGGGGGATACGTGCTGGGTTCTTGGGAGAGTGTCCTTGTTTGGGGTAAAACACACTGGAGTTTTTTGTATGAAGGGGCAAATGTGAGTACTTTGAGTCTTGCTATTGAGAATTTTCTTTTAAGTTTGAAATGACTGAAAAATAAATTACTTCTCAAAACAACCATGTCAATAGAAAGACAGAAAAGTCAATACAACATGAAATGTGGCTAGAGAGGCCAAGTCCTACTCAGATCCTGCTCAGCCAAAGTGAAGATGCAATTCGCCCTCGGAGGTCTTCACACGATTGTAAGAGTCACAGTGGGAAGTGTCTGTTGGGAGCCATCGTCTCTTTGGTGCTGTGGAAGACCTGGATGTGGTAGAATCAGTGGAATTTCTAGTTCCAGTTTTCTACATCAATCTACCAAAAGTCTCTGAGAGGTAATATATCAATTCAGTAAAGCTGCAGGATCAACTTTGATACACAAACCTCAGTCTTGTTACTATACATGAATAATGAACCACCAGAGAGAGAAATTAAGAAAACAACTCCATTTACAATAACATAAAAATAACAAAATACCTAGGAATAAATGTATCCAAAGACATGAAAGACCTGCGCGCTGAAATCATTAAGATATTGGTGAAGAAACTGAAGATTCCAGTAAAGGAAAGAGATCCAATGCTCATGGATAGAAAGACTTAGTTGTGCTAAAATGTCCATTCTACCCCAAAAGGTACACGTTCAATGTAATTACGACAGAAATTCCAATGGCATTTTTCACAGAAAGTGAATAATCAATTCTGAGAGTTGTATGGAACCATGAAGGACCCCAAACAGCTAAGGGGATCCTGAGAAAGGAGAAGCAGCTGAAGGAGACTCATGCCTGGACTTCAAACCATCTTATACAGCTATAGTAAGCAAACCATGTAGAAATGGCACAGAAATGGGAAACTAGCCAGAGGATTAGAAGGGAGAGATGAGGAAAAAACCTGCTAATATGTGGTCAGTTAATTGATGACAAGGCTGCCAAAGACACACACCAGAGAGAGGACAGTCCCCACAATAAATTGCCTGGAAAATGCAACATCACAACCCAGAGGAGGGCGCTGGACCCTGTCTACATCGCACACGAAACCAACCAAAACCCACAGCTTTCCACATCAAGCCCCTCCTTTGCTGGGTCCTCTGAAGTGCCCCTTCAGGCAGCAACCAGGCACAGGAATCTTCTCTCCACTGTTACTTCACCTTTTCTTCCCATGGCCTCCTGAGGAAACTGAGCTTGTCTCAATGTGGACGCAGCCCAGTCCTGTTCCAAAGCCAAACCCTGGGTGAGTCCTGAGGAAGCCTTTTTCAGGTAGGCTGGGCACAGAGCCAAGGCTTGGCGCAGCCCAGGGAGACCTTGCTCTGGGAGGATATGGGGGATTGTTGCCCTCTGCTGGACAACCAGAAAATGCAGGCCGCCGCCACTCCCAGCTCAGGGGAGGCCTTGATTTCAGCCCGTGGTCCTACTGAAATCCACTGCATGTTGGAAATTCAAGTGCAGGGAGGTAGACATGCCAGGGCCTCTACAAAAGTACTTATAGGACAATTAGAAAACATACACAATGAGATGAAATCAGACACAAGCTTGACAGTTAAACCAAATTTTAGTCAACACTGCCCACTGAAATCTTTTAAATAGTAAACTATAAATAATATAAAAGAAAACTTACATGACTATGGATTTGATTACATAGATCATGAGCTTGATTTTTGACATGCAACAGACAGCACACGCACACATACCTGTGCACATACATACATGAATTCGTGTTTATGTACATATACATATACATATATATATGTATGAATGGTATTGACTTAAGACCCCAGAAATACACCATCCATCCATAATAAACTGATTTTACACAATAGTCCACAGAACTAAATTGGGGGAAATGGTGTTTTCAGCAAATGATGCTGGTAGCCAATCGGCTATGCCCATGAAGCAGAATGAAACTGGACCCTTAGATCATGCCACATACTAAAAAGTATCTCAAAACATATGAAAGACTTAAATGTAAAAAGTGAAGTTTCAGTCAGTCCCTCATATCCACGAATTCCACATCAATGGATTCAAACTCTAGATCAAAAATATAAGGAAAAAATGTTCCATAGGGTTTCAAAAGGAAAAACTTGAATTTGCCACATACCAGCAACTACTTACATACCATTTACATTGTATTTATAACATCTATACAGTATTATATTATATTAGTGATTATAAATAATCTATATTTTATTTAAGGTACACAATAGGGTATTTGCCTAGGTTATTTGCAACTACCATTCTGTTTTCTGTAAGAGACCTTTTCTTCCCATGGCCTCCTGAGGAAACTGAGCTTGTCTCAATGTGGACGCAGCCCAGTCCTGTTCCAAAGCCAAACCCTGGGTGAGTCCTGAGGAAGCCTTTTTCAGGTAGGCTGGGCACAGAGCCAAGGCTTGGCGCAGCCCAGGGAGACCTTGCTCTGGGAGGATATGGGGGATTGTTGCCCTCTGCTGGACAACCAGAAAATGCAGGCCGCCGCCACTCCCAGCTCAGGGGAGGCCTTGATTTCAGCCCGTGGTCCTACTGAAATCCACTGCATGTTGGAAATTCAAGTGCAGGGAGGTAGACATGCCAGGGCCTCTACAAAAGTACTTATAGGACAATTAGAAAACATACACAATGAGATGAAATCAGACACAAGCTTGACAGTTAAACCAAATTTTAGTCAACACTGCCCACTGAAATCTTTTAAATAGTAAACTATAAATAATATAAAAGAAAACTTACATGACTATGGATTTGATTACATAGATCATGAGCTTGATTTTTGACATGCAACAGACAGCACACGCACACATACATGTGCACATATATACATGAATTTGTGTTTATGTACATATACATATACATATATATATGTATGAATGGTATTGACTTAAGACCCCAGAAATACACCATCCATCCATAATAAACTGATTTTACACAATAGTCCACAGAACTAAATTGGGGGAAATGGTGTTTTCAGCAAATGATGCTGGTAGCCAATCGGCTATGCCCATGAAGCAGAATGAAACTGGACCCTTAGATCATGCCACATACTAAAAAGTATCTCAAAACATATGAAAGACTTAAATGTAAAAAGTGAAGTTTCAGTCAGTCCCTCATATCCACGAATTCCACATCAATGGATTCAAACTCTAGATCAAAAATATAAGGAAAAAATGTTCCATAGGGTTTCAAAAGGAAAAACTTGAATTTGCCACATACCAGCAACTACTTACATACCATTTACATTGTATTTATAACATCTATACAGTATTATATTATATTAGTGATTATAAATAATCTATATTTTATTTAAGGTACACAATAGGGTATTTGCCTAGGTTATTTGCAACTACCATTCTGTTTTCTGTAAGAGACCTGAGTATCCCCTGATTTTGATATCGGCAGGGTATTCTGGAATTAGTTCCTTAAGGGTACCAAGGCATGACTGTATAAACTCAATATAACATGGGGGTAGGGCTTCCCTTTAGCTCTGTGATGAAGAATCCACCTGCATTCCTAATATGTGAATTCGATAGTGGTACAAAATCAATATATACAAATCAAGTGTATTTCTAAACACAAAATGTGAGCCATCAGAAAGAGAAAGAAAACAATCCAATTGACAACTGCATCAAAAAGAACAAAGTATCAAGTAATAAATTTAACCAAGGACTTGTAAGACCTGCACACTGTACACATTAACTAACATTGATGAAGAAGATGAAGAAGACACTGATAAATAGATATGCCCATCTGCATAGAATGGAAGAACTCATATTGTTAAAATGTCCACTCTCTGCAAAGCAATGTCCACTACGAATGCAATCTCTGCATAACTTCCAAAGGTATTTTTCATAGAAATAGAGATAGAATAGAATAGATTCCTAAGAATCTTACAGAAATAGTCAAAAGCAATGCTCAGAAAGAAGAGCAGGCTGGAGGCACCTCATGCTTTGACTTCAAACAATATTGGGAAGCTATGGTCACCAAAACAGTGTAGGAATGGCCAGTGCACGGACCAGAAGAACACAACATGTTACACAGTCCAAGTTCATTCTGCTCACTGCATGACAGGCCAGCAAATTGGAAGAGGAAGAGTTGGAACAAGGAATAATGACTTTAAGAGATAAAAGAAGACCAAGAAGATGGCAGACTAGCCTCTCAAACCATCTTTTCTCAGTCTCAACTTGGGCTACTTTTATACTGAAGAGAGGGAGGGGTGGGGCCCGTTGTGGTGCCGATCAGTGGCTATTTGGTGCAACAGCTCTACCTGCCCTGCCTCTGTTGAAACTGTGTTACTTCGAATGGTGATACATGCCCTGCAAAGAATGAATCCAGTGTATGGCCATACCACCCTGAACACACTGGCTCTTGTCTGATCTCAGAAGCTATACAGTGCCGGGCCTGGTTAGTACTTGCATGGGAGACTGCCTGGGAATACCGGGTGCTGTAGGCTTTTGGGCTTCCCTGGTGGCTCAGGTGGTGTCTGCAATGTAGGAGACATTTGCATTTCTCTTGGAGTAATGAAGGGTTATCCACTCCAGTATTCTTGCCTGGAGAATTCCATGGACAAAGGAACCTGGTGAGCTGCAGTCCATGGGGTCGCAAAAAGTCAGACATGACTGAGCAACTAGCACTATCTAAGAAAGGGGATAAAGACTCAGCTGCTTTCCTTGGTGGGCTCAACAGAGAGGGTTCTCCAGGCACTAACAGTTGTGAAAGAACTTGAGGTATCCCTTTCCTGTGTGGACTCATTGATGCTGGGAGCCAGGCTTTGCCAAGTAACAGTTCAGAGACCAGCCTGTCATGGTTAAGTTCCTTCTGCTTTCTTCTTTCTCACATCTGAGAATTCAAGAAATTCTCATATTGTTAAAATGTCCACTCTCTGCAAAGCAATGTCCAAAATGCAATCTCTGCATAACTTCCAAAGGTATTTTTCATAGAAATAGAGATAGAATAGAATAGATTCCTAAGAATCTTACAGAAATAGTCAAAAGCAATGCTCAGAAAGAAGAGCAGGCTGGAGGCACCTCATGCTTTGACTTCAAACAATATTGGGAAGCTATGGTCACCAAAACAGTGTAGGAATGGCCAGTGCACGGACCAGAAGAACACAACATGTTACACAGTCCAAGTTCATTCTGCTCACTGCATGACAGGCCAGCAAATTGGAAGAGGAAGAGTTGGAACAAGGAATAATGACTTTAAGAGATAAAAGAAGACCAAGAAGATGGCAGACTAGCCTCTCAAACCATCTTTTCTCAGTCTCAACTTGGGCTACTTTTATACTGAAGAGAGGGAGGGGTGGGGCCCGTTGTGGTGCCGATCAGTGGCTATTTGGTGCAACAGCTCTACCTGCCCTGCCTCTGTTGAAACTGTGTTACTTCGAATGGTGATACATGCCCTGCAAAGAATGAATCCAGTGTATGGCCATACCACCCTGAACACACTGGCTCTTGTCTGATCTCAGAAGCTATACAGTGCCGGGCCTGGTTAGTACTTGCATGGGAGACTGCCTGGGAATACCGGGTGCTGTAGGCTTTTGGGCTTCCCTGGTGGCTCAGGTGGTGTCTGCAATGTAGGAGACATTTGCATTTCTCTTGGAGTAATGAAGGGTTATCCACTCCAGTATTCTTGCCTGGAGAATTCCATGGACAAAGGAACCTGGTGAGCTGCAGTCCATGGGGTCGCAAAAAGTCAGACATGACTGAGCAACTAGCACTATCTAAGAAAGGGGATAAAGACTCAGCTGCTTTCCTTGGTGGGCTCAACAGAGAGGGTTCTCCAGGCACTAACAGTTGTGAAAGAACTTGAGGTATCCCTTTCCTGTGTGGACTCATTGATGCTGGGAGCCAGGCTTTGCCAAGTAACAGTTCAGAGACCAGCCTGTCATGGTTAAGTTCCTTCTGCTTTCTTCTTTCTCACATCTGAGAATTCAAGAAATTCTCATATGTGTTTTTTCTCCTTACTGTATCTTTTTTTCACCAGGTTTCCATCTGTACTGGTAGCACCTCACTTGCCTCCCTGTTCCTCTTTTGAGGCACGAACGTCCTTTTAAGCTACCACCCCCGCCCTCCACACTGCAGCAGGGTGGGCTGGGTCACCTGGAAATAAAAGGTGAGGTGTTGGTTCTTCTGCTGGATGCTCATCATCCTATAAGTTTGCCCTGCTTGGCCTCTCACAGCCTCCTTCTCCATGGGGCCAATTCTTTCTCAGGGGTGGCAGGCTCTTCCACTTCTGGTTTCCATGCCTTTTCCTCACCTTGTTACCTTCCTTAGAAACATTTCATCATCTCCACCAATACTCTTTTGTAACTTTGAAGATGGTACTTGAAGCTGTCTCCTGGATGATGTCAGCGCCACTGCCTCCCCCACCTCAGGTAGCCTCCTGGCATTCCCCCTCCCAGAACTATAAGAAACTTAGTTCCTGCCACAAAATCCATCTCTGGTGACATCCCTTGCCATCCTTTCCCATTTGCACCCTACTCATCAGGCTCATGTGGTTGCAGGTACTGATAGAAGTGAAGCTTTCTGCACCCCCAGAGATCCCTCCTCTCCTGGCCCTCATCTCTTCCTCATTGCTCTGGATTTAGCATTGTGCCCTCTTTGAATTGGGCATTACAACGAGTTTAATTGTTGCTGTACATGCCCCCTGCCCCAACTTGATACTCAGTTCTTTTCAGTTTTTCAAACTTTGTTTTTTTTTTTTTTTTACTGTGGTAACACTGATTTATAATATTACATAACCCTCCTGTGTACACTGTACGTCAACTTCTTACATGCTACAGTGTGCTCACCACCAAAAGTTTAGTTTTAGTCCCTCACCATACAGTGGGCCCTTTACCCATTTCTCCGTCTTTTCCTTGTTAAACATCAGTTATTAGCACCAGGCCTTGGCACAAAGTAGATGATAAGCCAATATATGGGTGATAAAACATTCATTGTGAAAGATTAGACTAGACCTAAATGCAAAGGTGATTCATGGAGAAAAAGAAAGTCTTTTCATGCTTTTCCATTAGCATAGTTTTCCTCATCTATATCCATCTCTTTGCACCATAACGTCCTTTGCTTTATTGTCTTTCTGTAACTCTGATGTAGGCGATAGATGGGCTCCAGGTTAAACATTTACAATTAGCCTCCAGTTTGCATTTCCTGAGACAAGAGAGAGGTGGGCTCCAACTGAGGCATTTACAATCAGTCTCCCGTTTGTCTTCCGAAATGGAAGTAACAACAGAAACAGGGTAAATAGCCAGTGTTTGTCTGTTCTAAACACCTTAAGCTAATATTCATGGCAAGGACAAAGAGAGGCAACATCCTGTTTGAGTAATGGATTAAGAGATCTCCTTCCTTGCTCTTTCAAAACAAGGGAGGCGTTCCACGTGTGCAGAAAGGCTCCTTGGGGGTCATAAGTCAAAGGATGCTGGCAGCCATAGTGAGTCTTGCTCCTCCCAGGAGCCTTCACTTTGAGATCCATCTTGGCTGAGGGGTACATGCACACCTCAGGGGAGGGTCCCAGGGTAGTTCAGATGTGAAAAAGAAGCCAGATAATTGGCCTGAAGACAAAGACCCAGAGCATTGACCTATAAATGACTCAACTGCCTCTTTACTGTGCTCCTCCTTGGCACCCCAGAGATCCCTCCTCTCCTGGCCCTCATCTCTTCCTCATTGCTCTGGATTTAGCATTGTGCCCTCTTTGAATTGGGCATTACAACGAGTTTAATTGTTGCTGTACATGCCCCCTGCCCCAACTTGATACTCAGTTCTTTTCAGTTTTTCAAACTTTGTTTTTTTTTTTTTTTTACTGTGGTAACACTGATTTATAATATTACATAACCCTCCTGTGTACACTGTACGTCAACTTCTTACATGCTACAGTGTGCTCACCACCAAAAGTTTAGTTTTAGTCCCTCACCATACAGTGGGCCCTTTACCCATTTCTCCGTCTTTTCCTTGTTAAACATCAGTTATTAGCACCAGGCCTTGGCACAAAGTAGATGATAAGCCAATATATGGGTGATAAAACATTCATTGTGAAAGATTAGACTAGACCTAAATGCAAAGGTGATTCATGGAGAAAAAGAAAGTCTTTTCATGCTTTTCCATTAGCATAGTTTTCCTCATCTATATCCATCTCTTTGCACCATAACGTCCTTTGCTTTATTGTCTTTCTGTAACTCTGATGTAGGCGATAGATGGGCTCCAGGTTAAACATTTACAATTAGCCTCCAGTTTGCATTTCCTGAGACAAGAGAGAGGTGGGCTCCAACTGAGGCATTTACAATCAGTCTCCCGTTTGTCTTCCGAAATGGAAGTAACAACAGAAACAGGGTAAATAGCCAGTGTTTGTCTGTTCTAAACACCTTAAGCTAATATTCATGGCAAGGACAAAGAGAGGCAACATCCTGTTTGAGTAATGGATTAAGAGATCTCCTTCCTTGCTCTTTCAAAACAAGGGAGGCGTTCCACGTGTGCAGAAAGGCTCCTTGGGGGTCATAAGTCAAAGGATGCTGGCAGCCATAGTGAGTCTTGCTCCTCCCAGGAGCCTTCACTTTGAGATCCATCTTGGCTGAGGGGTACATGCACACCTCAGGGGAGGGTCCCAGGGTAGTTCAGATGTGAAAAAGAAGCCAGATAATTGGCCTGAAGACAAAGACCCAGAGCATTGACCTATAAATGACTCAACTGCCTCTTTACTGTGCTCCTCCTCACTCGGGTCACACCAACACCCTTTTTCTCTGGGTGTGCATCTCTGCCTTGCTTCTGTCTTTTAACTAAAGGAACTGTTACTTTATGTGCTCTCCCACTTTTTATTGTGCTATGTCTCTAATAATAAACTTTGTACCTGCATTGACAGTTTCTGCTTTCTTGATAAATGCATTTTTCACTGGGGGCAGAGATCCAGGGAAAAATAACTTCTAGCCTCTAGCCCTTGCTGGTCTGGTGGCCAGGATTTCTGGTTTTCATCCAGGCTACCCAGGTTCAATTCCTGGACAGGGAATTGGATCTTGCTTCACGCCGCCACTCACTGCTGCCTCGTGGAGATCAACTCATCACCTCTTAATCTATATCAGATAAATTTTTGCAACTCATTTGGAACTTTTAAACATTTATTTATTTATCTTTTGGGGGGTGAGGTGGGGAGGGAGGGGGACGGGCGGGCCACTTCTATTGGTCTTTCATTTATCTATTTTCATCCGTCTTTGTTCTTTGGCTCCTGTGGGCCTCCCATCGCGATGGCCTCTGTTGCTGCAGAGCACCGGCTCTGGGCGCATGCGCTCCAGAGCTCCAGCTCATTAATTGGACACATCGGTCCAGCTTCTCCGCGGCACGTGGGATCTTCCCAGGCCAGGGATCGAACCGGCGCCCCATGCATTGCAAGGCGGTGTCCTTACCCACTGGACCACCAGGGGAAGCCCTAATTTGGAACTTTTAGAAAAACTTCTCAGGAATTAATATACTGGTGTCCATAAGGGGGAAACACTTCTCTAAAATTGCATTAGGAAAATTTGAACTTAAAAAAAATGTTTTGATGATGCTGTTGTTCAGTCACTCAGGTCACTGCGACCCCCAGGACTGCAGCACACTAGGTTTCCCTGTCCTACACCATCTCTCAAGAGTTTGTTCAAACTCGTGACCATTGAGTCGATGATGCCATCCAAGTATCTCATCCTCTGTTACCCCTTCTCTTCTTGCACTCAATCTCTCCCAGCATCAGGGGCTTTTCCAGTGAGTTGGCTCTTCACATCAGGTGGCCAAAGTACTGGAGCTTCAGGTTCAGCATCAGCCCTTCCAATGAACATTCAGGGTTGATTTCCTTTAGGATCGACTTTTTGATCTTTTTGTTGCTCAAGGGACTCTCCTGAGTTTGAAAGCATCAATTCTTGGACATTTAGCCTTTTTTATTGTTCAAATCTCACATCCATACATGATTACTGGAAAAACCACAGCTTTGACTATACAGACCTTGAGAAGCAAGTGTCTTTTAATTTCATGGCTGCAATCACCATCTGCAGTGATTCTGGAGCCCAAGAAAACAAAGTCTGTCATTGTTTCTTTTTCCCCCCATCTATTTGCTGTGAGGTGATGAGACTGGAGCCATGGTCTTAGTTTTTTGAATGCTGAATTTTTTTTTATTATTATTCTTTATTTTAAAGATTTTACAGAGTTTTGCTGTTCACCAACATGTATGTTCCTAGATCATTCATATGCATATCCCTGGACCCTCCCCCCACCCAGTTTCCCCCCTCCCACCCCTCCATACCATCGCTCCAAGTGATTGTAGGTACTCCTATTCCCTTAGCACAATGACCATAGCTAGCTTTTCCACACATGGCAGTATAGGTTTCCATGTTACTCCCTCTATGCCTCCCCCTCACTGTTTGTTCCCCACAATGTCCTTATGTCTATTCTCTGTTTTTCCATGAGTTCACTGCGTGTGTTATCATGACCATCTTACTAGATCCCATATATATGAGTTAGTATACTGTACTTGTCTTTCTCTTTTTGACTTACTTCACTTTTTATGATAGGTTCTAGAGCTAGCCAACACATTAGGACTAAGTCTTCTGCATTTCTTTTAACAGCTGAGTAGTAATCCATTGTATATATGTACCAGAGCTTCTGTATCCATTCATTTGTCAATGGACACCTAGGTTGCTTCCATGTTCTGGCTATTGTATAGAGAGCTGCAATGAACATTGAGGTACAGGTGCCTCTTTCAGTTTTGATTTCATCAGGATATAGGCCTCATAGTGGGATTGCTGGGTCATAGGATGCTTCTATTTTTAGTTTTTTAAGGAATCTCCATACTGTCTTCCATAGAGGTTGTATCAGTTTACTTTCCCACCAGCAATGCAAGAGGGTTCCCTTTTCTCCGCACCCTCTCCAGCATTTATTGTCTGTCGATTTGTGGATGATGGCCATTCTGACGGGTGTGAGGTGGTATCTCATTGTGGTTTTAATTTGCATTTCTCTAATGATAAGCGAGGTTGAGCATCGTTTCATGTGTTTTTGGGCCATCTGTATGTCCTCTTTGGAGAGGCATCTCTTTAGATCTTTTTCCCATTTTTTGATTGGGTTGTTCGTTTTTCCTGTGCTGAGTTGTCTGAGTTGCTTGTAGATTTTGGAGATTAATTCTTTGTCTGTTGTTTCATTTGCTATGATTTTCTCCCACTCTGTGGGGTGTCTGTTGAGCTTTTTTGTAATTTCTTTTGCTGTACAAAAGCTTTTAAGTTTCATGAGGTCCCACGTGTTCACTTTTCTTTTCAGTTCCACTATTCTAGTAGGTGGGTCAGAGAAGATCTTGCTTTGATTGATGTCCTTGAGTGTTTCGCCTATATTCTCCTCTAAGAGTTTGATGGTTTCTGGTCTTACATTTAGGTCTTTAATCCATTTTGAGTTGATCTTTGTGCATGGTGTCAGGGAATGTTCCAACTTCATTTTTTTGCCTGTAGCTGTCCAATTTTCCCAGCACCATTTGTTGAAGAGGCTGTCTTTGTCCCATTTTGTATGTTCGCCTCCTTTGTCAAAAATAAGGTACCCATAGGTGTGTGGGTTTATCTATGGGTTCTCGATCTTGTTCCATTGATTTATAGTTCTATTTTTGTGCCAGTCCCATACTGTCTTGATGACTGTTGCTTTGTAGTAGAGTCTGAAGTTGGGGAGGCTGATCCCTCCAACTCCGTTTTTCTTTCTAAGGATTGGTTTGGCTATTCGAGGTCTTTTATATTTCCATATGAACCGTGTTATTCTTTGGTCTAGTTCTGTGAAAAATGTCATTGGTAGTTTGATAGGGATCACATTGAATCTGTAGATGATATTTGGTAGTATGGTCATTTTCACAATATTGATTCTTCCAATCCAGGAACATGGAATGTCTCTCCATCTGTTTAAGTCTTCTTTAATTTCTCTCATGAGTGTCTTGTAATTTTCAGTTTACTTTCCCACCAGCAATGCAGGAGGGTTCCCTTTTCTCCGCACCCTCTCCAGCATTTATTGTCTGTCGATTTGTGGATGATGGCCATTCTGACGGGTGTGAGGTGGTATCTCATTGTGGTTTTAATTTGCATTTCTCTAATGATAAGCGAGGTTGAGCATCGTTTCATGTGTTTTTGGGCCATCTGTATGTCCTCTTTGGAGAGGCATCTCTTTAGATCTTTTTCCCATTTTTTGATTGGGTTGTTCGTTTTTCCTGTGCTGAGTTGTCTGAGTTGCTTGTAGATTTTGGAGATTAATTCTTTGTCTGTTGTTTCATTTGCTATGATTTTCTCCCACTCTGTGGGGTGTCTGTTGAGCTTTTTTGTAATTTCTTTTGCTGTACAAAAGCTTTTAAGTTTCATGAGGTCCCACGTGTTCACTTTTCTTTTCAGTTCCACTATTCTAGTAGGTGGGTCAGAGAAGATCTTGCTTTGATTGATGTCCTTGAGTGTTTCGCCTATATTCTCCTCTAAGAGTTTGATGGTTTCTGGTCTTACATTTAGGTCTTTAATCCATTTTGAGTTGATCTTTGTGCATGGTGTCAGGGAATGTTCCAACTTCATTTTTTTGCCTGTAGCTGTCCAATTTTCCCAGCACCATTTGTTGAAGAGGCTGTCTTTGTCCCATTTTGTATGTTCGCCTCCTTTGTCAAAAATAAGGTACCCATAGGTGTGTGGGTTTATCTATGGGTTCTCG
Organism: Tragulus kanchil; assembly: GCA_022376925.1. Lineage (NCBI taxonomy): Eukaryota > Metazoa > Chordata > Mammalia > Artiodactyla > Tragulidae > Tragulus > Tragulus kanchil. The sequence goes on from JAIOJX010000005.1 coordinate 152,522,102, forward strand.
ATCTTGTTCCATTGATTTATAGTTCTATTTTTGTGCCAGTCCCATACTGTCTTGATGACTGTTGCTTTGTAGTAGAGTCTGAAGTTGGGGAGGCTGATCCCTCCAACTCCGTTTTTCTTTCTAAGGATTGGTTTGGCTATTCGAGGTCTTTTATATTTCCATATGAACCGTGTTATTCTTTGGTCTAGTTCTGTGAAAAATGTCATTGGTAGTTTGATAGGGATCACATTGAATCTGTAGATGATATTTGGTAGTATGGTCATTTTCACAATATTGATTCTTCCAATCCAGGAACATGGAATGTCTCTCCATCTGTTTAAGTCTTCTTTAATTTCTCTCATGAGTGTCTTGTAATTTTCTGTGTACAGTTCTTTTATTTCTTTGGGTAGGTTTATTCCTAGATATTTGATTCTTTTGGTTTTAATGGTGAAGGGGACTGCCTCTTTGATTTCATTTTCTGATTTTTCATTGTTTGTGTATAGGAATGCCAGTGATTTCTGTGTGTTGATTTTGTATCCTGCGACTTTGCTGAATTCATTGATTAGCTCTAGTAGCTTTGTAATAGTGTCTTTGGGATTTTCTATGTATAATATCATGTCGTCTGCAAAAAGAGAGAGCTTGACTTCTTCCTTTCCAATCTGGATTCCTTTGATTTTTTTCTCTTCTCTTATTGCTGTTGTTAGAACTTCCAGGACTATGTTGAATAAGAGTGGTGAAAGTGGGCACCCCTGTCTTGTTCCTGATCTTAGAGGGAATGCTTTCAGTTTTTCACCGTTAAGGATAATGTTCGCTGTAGGCTTCTCATAGATGGCCTTTATTATGTTGAGATAGGTTCCTTCTATGCCCATTTTTTGAAGAGTTTTTATCATAAATGGATGCTGTACTTTGTCAAAGGCTTTTTCTGTATCTATTGAGACGATCATGTGATTTTTGTCTCTCAATTTGTTGATATGGTGTATCACATTGATTGATTTGCGGATATTGAAGAAGCCTTGCATGCCTGGGATGAACCCAACTTGATCGTGATGTATGAGTTTTTTGATGTGTCGTTGAATTCTGTTTGCTAGGATTTTGTTGAGGATCTTGGCATCTAAGTTCATCAGTGAAATTGGCCTATAGTTTTCCTTTTTTGTGTTGTCTTTGCCTGGTTTGGGTATCAGGGTAATGATGGCCTCATAGAATGTGTTTGGAAGTTTTCCTTCCTGTGCAATTTTTTGGAAGAGTTTTAGAAGAACAAGCATTAGCTCTTCTTTAAATGTTTGGTAGAATTCGGCTGTGAAGCCATCTGGCCCTGGGCTTTTATTTTTGGGTAGATTTTTAATCACAAATTTGATTTCTGAGCTTGTGATTGGGTTGTTCAAGGTTTCTGTTTCTTCCTGGCTCAGTCTTGGGAGATTAATCTTCCTCAAGAAACTGTCCATTTCTTCCAGGTTGTCCAGTTTGTTGCCATATAGCTGTTCATAATAGTCTCTTAGAATCCTTTGGATTTCTGCATGATCTATTGTAATCTCTCCTTTTTCGCTTTTGATTTTGTCGATCTGGTTCTTCTCTCTCTTTTTCTTGATGAGTCTGGCCAGTGGCTTGTCAATTTTGTTTACCTTTTCAAAGAACCAGCTTTTTGTTTTATTTATCTTTACTATTGTTTCTTTCATTTCTTTCTCATTTATTTCTGCTCTGATCCTTATGATTTCTCTTCTTCTGCTGGCTTTGGGGTGTTTTTGTTCTTCTTTCTCCAATTGTTTTAAGCGGAGGGTTAGGTCATCTGCTTCATATTTTCCTAGTTTCTTGAGGTGGGATTGTATTGCTATAAATTTCCCTCTTAGAACTGCTTTTGCAGTATCCCATAGGTTTTGCACTGTCATGTGTTCATTGTCATTTCCTTCTAGGAATTGTTTAACTTCTCTTTTGATTTCCTCAATGATTAGTTGGTTTTTTAGGTATGTATTGTTTAATCTCCATGTGTTTGTGTTTTTAGGGTTTTTTTTTTTTTTCCGGTAGTTGATCTCTAGTCTTATTGCCTTGTGGTCCAAGAAGATAGTTGATATAATTTCGGTTTTCTTGAACTGACTGAGGTTTGATTTGTGGCCCAAGATGTGGTCTATCCTGGAGAATGTTCCGTGAGCACTTGAGACGAAAGTGTATTCTTCTGCTTTTGGATGAAATGTCCTAAAGATATCGATCAAGTCCATCTTTTCTAGTGTGGCATTTAAGGCTTGTGTTTCTTTATTAATTTTCTGTTTGGATGATCTGTCCATTGGAGTGAGAGGAGTGTTAAAGTCTCCTACTATTACTGTGTTATTGTTGATTTCTTCTTTTATGTCTGAAAGTACCTGTCTTATGTATTGAGGTGCCCCTGTGTTGGGTGCGTAGATTTTCATGACTGTTATGTCTTCCTCTTGGATAGATCCCTTAATCATGATGTAGTGACCTGCCTTGTCTCTTAGAATCTTCTTTACTTTAAAGTCTATTTTGTCTGATATGAGGATTGCTACTCCAGTTTTCTTTTGATTTCCATTTGCATGGAATATCTTTTTCCAGCCTCTCACTTTCAGTCTATGAGTGTCTCTAGGTCTGAAGTGGGTCTCTTGTAAACAGCATATATATGGGTCTTGCTTCTGGATCCATTCAGCCAGCCTGTGTCGTTTGGTTGGAGCATTTAGTCCATTTACGTTCAAAGTAATTATTGATACGAATGTTCCTATTGTCATCTTCTTAGAAATTTGGGGTTTGATTTGTAGGACTTTTCCTACTCTATTTATTGGCTATATCAGGCCCTTTAACACTTATTGTAGGCCTGGTTTTGTGGTACAGAATTCTTTTAGTTTTTGCTTGTCGGTGAAGCTTTTGACTTCACCATCAATTCTGAATGAGATTCTTGCTGGGTAGAGAAATCGTGGTTGGAAGTTATTCTCTTTTAGCTGTTTAAATGTGTCTTGCCATTCTCTTCTGGCCTGCAGGGTTTCTGTTGAAAGATCCGCAGTTAAACGTATGGGGTTTCCTTTATATGTTATTTGTTGTTTGCTCCTAGCTGCTTTTAGTAATCTGTCTTTATATTTAGTCTGCGTTAGTTTGATTAGAATGTGCCTTGGTGTATTTCTTCTGGGGTTTATCCTGTATGGAACTCTTTGTGCTTCTTGGACTTGGTTGACTATTTCCTTTCCCATGTTGAGGAAGTTTTCAACTATAACCTCTTCAAGAATTTTTTCATAGCCTTTCTTCCCCTCGTCTTCCTCTGGAACTCCTATAATTCTAATGTTGGTGCGTTTGATATTGTCCCATAGGTCTCTGAGGCTATCCTCCGTTCTTTTAATTCTTTCCGTTTTGTTGTGTTCTTCAGCACTTATTTCCACCATTCTGTCTTCCAGCTCACTTATCTGTTCTTCAGCCTCTGATACTCTACTGTTGAGACCTTCTATAGTATTTTTGAGTTCAGCAATTGAGTTGGTTGTCTCCATTTGCTTATTTTTCATTTCTTGCATGTCTCTTCTCAATGCACTAATTTCCTCTAATATTCTGTTTTCGGTGTTTTGCATCCTCATTAGTATAGCTTTTCTGAATTCTCTTTCAGATAGTTTATCTATCTCCTCCTCTGTCATTTGAAGCAGTGTTTCTCTAGCTTGGTCCTTCATTTGTGCAGTGTTTCTCTGACGTTTCATTATTAGGTTAATTTTTGTTTCTTTGTGTGTGTCTGTGTGTGTGGAGTTCTTTTTCCCCCACCAGGCTTCTTGGTTGAATTCTCCCTTCCTTTGGGTTTCCGTCCTTCTAGAAGGGTTCAGTGGTTTGTGACTTGGATGGTGTTAGGTCTTGTTTACACATGAATTATCTCTAGTGTTGTATGTTCTTTGATAGTGTGGGGTCTTGGAATCAGGGCTTCTGCTCCAAGAATCCTTGGTTTGATGTTTGGTCAGGGAGTGTAGGCTCTATGTCTGGTTTGCTATGGTGTTCCGTGATATTAGTTCACATACTAGCATCTGAGGAATAAGAGGTGCATCCCTGATGGGTGACAGTCATAAAAGCATGCAGATGTTTTCTAACATAATCGTAAGATATACATACATACACAGCAATCCCCAAAACTGACCAGTTTTACAGAAATAAGGCACAGGAAATCTTTTTGGCAAATCACGCAATCATAGATGATACTTACCCATTAAGCTTTGAATTAATTAAAATAGTGCCTGAATAAATAGATCCAGAGCAAGGTCCTGGCTTGGATAATTACAATGAGAGCAATTTTTAACTAGGACATGTGTTGGTGGTGACGAGGAGGAGACTGTATAGGTAATGAGAAGGAATAGATTCGTCTTGGAAGGATTTTTTAGGGTTAGGTAGCAAAGATTAGTGTGTGTATTGTTTAGTGTATTTGGAAGAGAATAGTGGAGACAGGAGATAGGAAATAATTTATCTAGAGGATATTGGTAGATAGGAAAATGTTTTACATTTAGAACATAGAGGGAGAAAGCAGTGGGAAAGAGGAAAGAGAATTAGGGGTTTCCAAGAATTAAAATTAAAATTAAAAAAAAATACAGTAAAATAAAATTCAAAAAAAAATTAAAAATTAAAAAGGGCAGAAAAAATTAATATGAGACCAAAAAACAAACAAAAACCACAACAAACGAAAACCAAAAAAAAAAAAAAAAAAAAAAACCAGAATAAACAAACAAACTAATAAACCCCAAACCAGACCAATCAATTGAATAAGCAAAATAGTCCACCACAAATAAACAAGCAAAAAAAAAAAAAAGCTAAATACTGTCCCTGGTTTTTATCTTCTCATCTGCCTGTTGGAAACCAATCTGCTCTTGATGGTGGTGTCTTGATAGTGTAGTCTTTCCCTTATACCACCGGTTGCTATGGTTTCTGTTTTTGTGTTCAGCAAAATGAGGGCTTTGCTGCCATACTGGGTGCTGGCCGGGAAGGTGGGCTGATCCCAGTCCGTCGGGTGGGGGCCCCAGTGCTCGCAACCCCATGTTGGAGGGGGGCGCCCCAGCTCTACCGCGCACCTGCCTGTAGTCTCCAATCTCTGCTCTTTCCCCGGGTTCCTCCGCTGCTGTTGCAGCTCTAGGGGTGCGTGGGCTCCTCTGCCACTGGCACACGCGCACTGCCTGTTCCGCTTCTAAATCCTACAGGCGGGCACGAGCTTTCCCGTCCAGCTCGTGCCCGGTCCCTGGTCAGCAACCCATGGCGACTTCCCCTCTCCGTTCAGCAAGCCCTCCAGTTGGAGTGGTTGAACTTTCTTGCGGCACCACGGCTTCTAGCTCCGGCGGCTTCTTGCTCCGGGTTCCGGCTCCAGCTGAATGTTGAATTTAAGCCAATTTTTTCACCCTTCTTTTTCATCTTCATCAAGAGGCTCTTTAGTTCCTCTTCACTTTCTGCCATTAGGGTGGTGTCATCTGCATATCTGAGGTTATTGATATCTCTCCTAGCATGCAAGAGAATTATTATTTTATCTCTACAAACCAGCATTTGTTAAACACTTAACTACTACTACATATTAAGCCTGAAATAAGAACTTTTTGATAGCTCAGTTGGTGAAGAATCTGCCTGTAATGCAGGAGACCCAGGTTTGATCCCTGGGTTGGGAAGATCCCCTCAAGAAGGGAATGTCAGTCCATTCCAGGATTCTTGTCTGGAGAATTCCATGGACAGAGGAGCCTGGCAGGCGTTAGTCCATTGGGTTGCAGAGTCGGACATGACTGAGCAACTAACACTTTCACTTTCATAAATCTTTAGACACAGAAGTTCTAACTTAACTCCCCTCTCAGATAAATACTTTGCAAGCATCTTTAGGTTATGCATACACAATAGGCACAGAACTCTTTTATTATGTATTTTATTTTCATATAAATTAACGTCCTAAAAAAATTAAAATAGAAACACTAAATACAGTATTGCACATAGCAATCTCTGTTAAATGCCCTATTATATCATTGAAGAAGGTCATATACACAGGGAGGGGCTGAAGGAAACAGGAAGACGGCAGAACAGCAACCCGAGAGCCATGACTGTGTGCACGTCAACTATAGACCGAAAGGTAAGGACAGTACTTTACATAAATACAAACATAGTTACAATTCCGATTTTCTTTTTAAGTTGCTTCCATAATTGGTTTGCAATAGCAATACATTCTCCCCTTTATTCACAGCCATACCCCAAGACATATCATTAAAGAATTTTTTAAAAAATCTATTCATGTTAGACAAAACCATCATAATGCTTCAGGAGCTGACTTTAAAATACTCTCAAAAAGAGTGGAAGATATACTATTTTCCCCTCAAAATCTTTTCCGAGACTCATTTAGATCATAAATACTTGCAAACTCATTTCATAGCTTTTGATCAACTGCCACAGCACACAAAGACAGCTCCAGTCAGGTCACAGCATTCAGGCAGCTGGGCTGAATGAACAAAGTTCTAGGTAGATGTCAATCCATGTAAAAGTTACTCTTTTTCACCAACAGTCATGTTTGGTAATTTTATGAGCATCATTTATTTAAATTCTTTAAAAGCACTGTGTCATATTCTTTGAGAAGGGCAATGGTAAAAGTTACAGAGAGGCACAACTTTGGTTTAATTGACCTTTACTGCAGACTGGCTTTATGGAGGTCCTAAGGGACATGGTTGACAAATTCCCTCATTTAACTTCAAACTCTGATTCTTGCTTATATTAGATAATGTATAGAAAGGGTTTTCCTTTTGCTATATTTTTTGTCTATTCATTGTCTCATGAGTAAAAAAAGAATGATAATCTTCTTTCACAAATATATAGTTACAGAGATCTACCCAAGTGCTGGGAAAGCCTTGACTATGACATATATAAATGGTACTTCAATTTTAAAATAGAAAATTTATAGGTAGACATGAAACTGATACAAACAAGTCACTAGAAATAACATGTTAACCATAAATCTAAATGCAGTGACGTGGAGTACTGGTCATCAGGAGAAAGGAGAGTGTTTCACTGTGACGGAATATTCTCACAACAGTAAGTTGGAGGTTACTGTTAAGCATGTTCAGAATTAACGCAGATACTGCCTCTTACACATGCTGTTTTGGTCTATCGGTAAAATACCATAAACTTTTACAAAAAGAAACGGTGTCCCATTCTCCACTGGCCTACTGCTTTTGCATTTTTATATGAATACACAGTAGAATTCAACTATCAGTGAACTGTCTGGAAAACATAAAGACTATGCAAGAGGCCAAGAAGAAACATGGTCAAAATGATGAGTTTCCTTCCTGCCCTCAGGGCAGCTGGATTCTGTGGAAGTGGCTGCCGTGACTCATTGTTGTTCTGCTTTTCATTGGTCAGGTTTTCATGCTTATTTTTGCTTTCTGAAATAAACAATAAAGGTAAGAGGAATAATTAGAAGGAAGAACTTTAAAGAATGTATGGAGCTTAGAAGAGACTTTCCATTTGGATCAAATTCTTTGAGAACAGGTTAAAGATCCACAAGCTCATGAAGGAAAAAAGACGCAAGTAAAATTGATTTTATCTCGAAGAATTTTCACTAAGACAAATCACCAAATATTTTTGAAAAAAGTTTAAAAGTTTAACTTCCAATCGACGTGAAAGGGTACCAGCTCACCCTTCTCATTTTCAGTCTTATGTGCAAACACATAAATATGAAAAATGAACTGAAGCTTCATTTGATTGCTAATGTGATTTAATCCTCTATGACTCAGATGGTAAAGAATCTGCCCACAATGCCGGAGACCTGGGTTCGATCCCTGGGTCAGGAAGATACTCTGAAGAAGAGAATGGCAAGCAACTCCAGTATTCTTGCCTGGAGAATTCTATGGACAGAGATGCTTGGCAGGCTACAGTCCATAGGGTCACAGAGAGCTGGACACGACTGGGTGATCAATGTGCTTTCATGTCATTGTTAATGTAATTTAATTATCTTCTATCCTTATAACGGCATAATTGTGGTTAGTAAATAGCTATTCCTTCTCATTCTACACACATACTTTAAGATTTATTTTCATCAAAAAGACAGAACATAAACCAAACCATAATATAATACTTGTTGTTGGGTACAATTTTGATATAGAGAGACAGAAAGGAAAATATTTTTCAAATGCAGCTATAATTTCTAACTTTTTCTATATAAAGCTGTTTAACTGTTTTTAAATTTGAGTTATTTGAATATCTTCCATTTACACTATATTAGACTAACTCAATTCAAAATGGTTATTTTAAGGTCTAAGCCAACTTTTCATTTAACATATCATTTACTTCTGTAGTGCCAAGTGATAATCCCTCAAATAGTCAACATAACAGACAGTATCACAAGGGAAAACTCATCAGGTCTATCAAGCCCTTCCCTCTCTGGGTGTACAAACATGGTGCTTTATTTTAAGGGGAGAAGCCAGTAAAGAGGGAACAGCTTGGCTTGTTACATTTAGCTGTTGGCTGATAGCTTCTGGAAGCCGACTACGCCGCCTGGGGTCCCTGGTCTGAGCAAAAAACAATGCTGCACCTGGCCTTTCCTATGTTAGGTCCCAAAGGTGCTCATGAGATTAGAGCAACCGTGCTGTAACCCTTGTGGGATGAGGAGAGTGAAAGATAGCCCCTAACTCCACCAGCAGTCCCCCACATATGTGGACGCCGTCAGCGGATTCATCTCGACCATTAGGCTTTGAATGCTGAGCACTGAGATTCTTTTGGCCTCTGGTACTTGATTATAGGCAGAAAGGAAAGGAGATTCTTTATGTCAGAGGCTATTTGTTCAAACTTATGAGGAAAATAATTAAAATATTAGTAGATGGATTTGTATATACTGAGAAAAGAGTGTTTAAAAGCCAGAGAAAATTTCAGGTTAAAAAGCAGAGTAACTACTTACAATTCCGGAGTCGTGTCTTGGCTTTATTTTATAAAGTGATTTTCCCTTTTTCTGTCTACACACCTCTTCAGCTTCTTTTACTCTGGGTGGAGAGAAAACACATGATATAAACATCCATATAAAGACTGACAAAGACCACTACAGGCCACTTACAGCAGAGGAGCAAGTATCATAAAGGATTTGACTTCTTAGAGAAAAATAATACCACACACACAGGAATGTTACCTGATATGTGATTGAAAAACAGAAAGAGCTAGAGGTGAATTCAGCCAGGGATTCTTAACTTGGAATCAAAGAATACTGAATGGAATAGGACACAAGCATGTTTATATTTTTAGACATACTCTTCATCCTATACTAAAGGAGTTTCCCTGGCAGTCCAGTGGCTAAGACTTGGCACTCCCAAAACAGGGGCCTGGGTTCAACCTCCGGTCAGAGAACCAGGTCTCTCATGCTGCAACTAAGAGTTTGCATACACAATTAAAGATCCCACATGTCATAACTTAAAAAAATATCCCCATAGCATATCTTAAAAAAAAAGTACTAAAAGATCTTTACAAAATGCTATAAAAGGTTATGAATGATTGCTTCAACTAAGCAAATGGTAAGAATATATTACTATTTGTGTGTGTTAGTTGCTCAGTCATGTCCGACTCTTTGTAACCTCATGGACTGTAGACTTCTAAGCTCCTCTGTCCATGGAATTCTTCAGGCAAGAATACTGGAGTAGATAGCCATTCCCTTCTGCAGGAGATCTTCCTAACCTAGGGAACAAACCCAGGTCCCCTGTACTACAGACAGATTCTTTACCTTCTGAGCCACCAGGAAAGCCCAAGAAATATGTAGACTGGAATTATATTAAAAGAATGGTAACTTTTGGTGTCATAAGAAAGACAATAACCTACTAGGTTAATTTATTTTAATTACTGTGATTTTCCATGGGAATTAAAAATAGAGAACTTTTGGAGAAACTGACAAAGCTGTGAGTTATCTTAATAAAAGACTTCTTATGTAGATCTTAAAACCTATTTTCTGAAAGAAATGAGTTATAAGTATATTTCTGGAGCCGGATGGCAAAAGTTCTAATGAGAGGATTCGCCTATGCAGCTGAATGAATCCCTATTTTCAACAATAGAATGAAATAATCATTGAGCGCAGCAGCTACGAGGTTACTGTTACAGCTCACAGTAAAGCCGTGGACGATGGATCGATGTAACTACTCTTTTCTAGCAGTTAGAGAAAGTCTAGTAGATCCTCTCTTAAATTTACTTGGAACTTTTTAAAGCATTTTGTGACGTTAAAAAAAATCAATTTCACAAGTGTTGAGACCACCAAAGCATCTTAATTTTGTTACTATCTTATTTTCTAGGTATCACAGGAAGCTGAGTCTAATACAAGCATATTAAGTTTTACACACACACACACACAAGTCCAGCCATTCCTATAGCAGAGACAAGACTTAGACTGTGTGTGTGGTTGGGGTGCGCGTGTTAGTGCCAGGTTGAAGGCCCTGAAACCCAGGCGAGAGATGTAGGTATGTGGAGATGCTGGCATTTGGAAGAAGCACTTGCTAGGAGGCTTAGGAGGGGACATAGTCCCCTTATGTGGGCATAGTCCCAGCTCAGGGTTCAGGGCACCGTGCCCCAAGTGGTTTCAGAGAAGTCTTAATTTTCCCATACTTCTCTTAGGAGGAGAAATGGGGCTGAGAGCAAGGGCTCTGTAGAGAATAACCTGGGTGTGCTGTGGGGAACTCTGCTGCTTGAGGATGCCCCACCGAGGCCAGAGCTTCCCCACCCTTCTGGTTTGGGCTCCGGCTGCTTGTGTGACCAACGGGGCAAGTGCCCCCTGCATTGCCAGACCCCTGGCCGCACACATGGCCATGAATGAGGAGCCACCCCTTGCCCGCCAATGACACTCAAAATCAGGAGCAGAGGAATCTGAGAATCAGATCACACGCAGCTCCTGGGCTGCACAACTCTATTCCAGGTCAGTCCCCAGGGGGACGTGCTGGGAAGCAGAAGATGTATGGGTGCTTGTGGGCAACAGCATGAGCAGGCCCACCCACTCCTCCTAAGCCTTCTGGTAAGTGCTTCTTCCAAATGCCAGTTTTCTATCAACAAAATTCTGACAAGACACATTTCAGGCAGGAAAAGAGAACGTGTCCCTGGAGGTGAGCTGGCAGAAGCAAGAGGAGAAATTCTGAGAGTAGCAGGGCTGGAGAGGTCCCAGTGCCCTCCTGCTCAGGCCCCGGGGGTAGTCCACTGGCTCCAGGCTTGGGCCTGCTGAGCAACCCCCTTCCCTTCTGCCTCACCTCCAAGTCAACGATTCCTAAAATTTCTTAAACTTTCCCAAGTAGGAAAAAGATGTTCATGTCAAATCTAGATACTAAGTGAAAAGGCACAGTGGTGATAACATTTCCAATAACAAACAAAAATGACCTATGTGTCCAGTTTGGAGAGGAGAAGGGGAAGGTTGGTGACCGAGGGCAAAGGAGCTCTCACCTGCCACGTGCCTCTCCTTAGCACTTCATTAAAAGCAAATGAGCAGTGCACACTAGAAAGCACCTGTCACCTGCCTGTTCACACTACTACCAAGATGAAGTCACCCTGGGTGAATCAAAAAGCCCACCGTATTTTTTTTTTTAAGCATAGGAGGAAGTATAAAAAAGGGCTGGGTTGATTGTATGAGATATTCAGTGAACATGTCTAATGCCTAAAATCTCATAGTGGACTGCTATCAACACTGGAAACACAGCTCTGTCTCAGGGATAAGGCCTCTGCTGTGCGCATGACTTGGTCATGCAATATCATCTCCACAGGGCCCTCTCAGCAGCTTCCATACCAGCCACTCGGTGAAGAGAGCTGGGATGAGAGGCCCCCTGCAATCTCATGCCAGGACTTTAGCTAAGAATCCATTGCTCACTTATGTGGCTTCAGGGCCTCCCACTTCTGCTCTGTCCATGCCTACATCTTGTCACTTCCACTCTGTCAGTATTGAGTAGGAGACATTGGGCCTTTGGGCTGGACACCTGCTATGTGTCCAATGGAGTAGAATTCAAAGTTTGTCCTCACCCAGACACTCCAAGGACAAGCTGAGCTCTGCTAAAGCAGAGAGATAGGTGCCCATTCCTGAGGTCGAGGAAGACTTCCCTGTCTGCACATGTGCTGGAAGGCTTCTAGGGTCAAAAAGGGAGGGGTTCACACCCATAAGTGTGGACATGGACCCATGGGCCTCTATGGGTGGGATACATCTTAGAAAAAAGTTGTGCATGCATCTTTGGAAGGGTCCATGGACCAGTCTGGTGTGAAGAAAGAAACAAGATAATTGGCCAAAGGCAAACAAAGGTAAATAAAGACCCAGAAGGGTTGTCATATGCAAGTGATTTACATCCCCTCTGTATTGTGCTCCTCCTCAGGACGCCCGAACTCCTCTCCAGATACGTCTCTGCTCTGCTTTTGAGTTGGATAAACACACTGTTCTCCTCTGAGCTCTCCCATACATCGTGCTGTGTCTCTAAAAATAAATGTGCTTTTTTTTCCTTCTTTCTTTCTTTCCTTTTTTTTTTTTTTTTTTTAACAGTTTTCGCCTCCTTGAAGCATTCTTGCTTTCAAACAGGGGCAAGAGCCAGAGCAACTTTGCTTCTAGCCTCTAGTCCTGGTGGTCCAGTGGTAAGACTTCAGATTTTCATCCAGGTTTAATTCCTGGGCAGGGAACTAAGATCTCTCTTCAGGACTGCTCACTATTCTTCCTCGTAGATTAGTATTACCCAGCTCCCATGTAAAGAGAAACAATGATCTTTCCATTTTGTTCCCCAGTGTAACCGAGCCCCAGGCCCTTCCCAGGCTTAGGTCAGAGCTGTAAGGAGCCATGTATGGCAGCAGTGAGCATCAGGAAGGAAGGTTGGTTGTGACGTGCTGAAGTTAAAAACAGTTTCCTCCTCACCATTTTCCAAACTGAGAAAGCCTTACTGAATGAAAAGTTGGAAACATACAGCTAAGTCTGAACAGGTTCAGATGTGCTTGTGTTTACCCCATTATCTCTCCTGCCTCACCCACATGGACTCCTAATGAATGGCATGTCTTTTTTTTTAAGAGATTATTATTATTATTTTTTGCCTCTAAGTGATCATTTATTTTTCATCCATCTTTATGCTTTGGCATGTGTGGGCCTCCCATTGCAGTGGCCTCTCTCATTGCAGAACACTGGCTCTGGGTGCCTGTGCTCCAGAGCGCTGGCTCATAATTGGACACACTGGTCCAGCTGCTCCTCATTACATGGGATCTTTCCAGGCCAGGGATTGAACCGGTGCCTCCTGCACTGCAAGGAACTCTACCCACTGGAACACCAGGGAAGCCCTGGCATGTCTTTTACATAAGGCATGTGAGGCACTTTGAGGTAGAACAAGCACACTGTCTTCAGAGCGGATGCTCACAGTATTTTCATTCCATTCACACTGCTCTCTTTTCCTGTGCACTGTTTTCCGAGGCAGCCTGCCTGCTCTGATGGATCCGTGGGCTCTAGGCACCAAGCACAGCCCACATGCTCAGGAAGCGCCAGCAATTAATCTCTCCTGATTTAAAGACAGGTCAGCATCTACTTACAAGTGAAAACCAGGTGAGTGAGCATGGTTTTTTATATAAACAAGACCAAAATGAAGATGATAAGCAGAAAATTGTGGAACTTTGTGCTAGGATGAATGAAGTCCCTAAAGAGGTAACTTTTCTAAAGCACAGTCCTTGTTAGGGCCAGGATGTGGGAAGCACACTAACAGGTTCAGGATTAGGGTTTGGCTTCTCTTTCATTCTCCCTCCAGACTCAGCTATTTGGGGATGCTGCTAAGTGAGGGCCAGCGTGCTTCCCAATTCAGTAACAATGTGCTTGTGTGTGTTTCACAGTCAAGGAACAGAGAGTCTATTCCATGTACTTAAGAGGAGAAATTTCCCTTCATTCCTGAAGATTTACTTAAGGAAGTGTGGCATGATCTGATAAGAGCCTTGAAAAAAATCTCGTAAAAAATACTGATCATCTGTTTCTTGGTGACACCTGGGAGAAGTTTAGATATGAACGGTGAAATTTTGACAGTATCCCATGAACTGAGCCAAAATTAAACCAAACGGATTGATCTTACCTTATGGTATTTTGAAATGAGTGGGTTCTTTGCCTCTTCTTCCCTGCCTGCTTCTGTGTGGCTTCCTCACCACATTATCTGTTCTACCACACGGTGGTCCTGGGAAACCATCACCCCACAACCCGTGTAGTATCACAGCCACGGTGCTGAGTCCTCTTGCTCAGACTTCAAATACTTCCCAACTGCAGCCCCCTCTTAGACTGGAAACCCCAGGGCGAGGACCTAGTTTTTCATTCAGGCTGTAAAATTTGGCAGCCCCTAACTGGTCACACCTGAGAAGATACCAATTTCAAAATACCACTGTGTAAATAAAAAACACCTACCTTTCCTGGAGAATAAGTTTGTTCTCTTTCTTCCAAAAGTCTTTAAAGTCAGAGCTGAATTCATGCCAGATACTGAAGAAAACGTTTGGGGACACTTCCTTCTCTCCAATTTTTGGTTTCATATAGAAATAGGCTGTGGTTTCCAAAAAGCTGTCAAAGAAAACATGCATACAGACACACGTATAAAAGCTATGATTGGGCTTCCCCTGGTGGTCCAGTGGGTAAGGACACTGCCTTGCAGTGCAAGGGGCGCCGGTTCGATTCCTGGCCTGGGAAGATCCCATGTGCTGCGGAGCGGCTGGACCGATGTGTCCAATTACCGAGCCGTAGCTCTGGAGCGCATGCACCCAGAGCCGGTGCTTTGCAACGACAGATGCCACCGCGATGGGAGGCCCACCGGAGCCAAAGAACAAAGACGGATGAAAATAGAGAAATGAAAGACCAATAGAAGTGGCCCGCCCGCTCCCCTCCCTCCCCAACCCGACCCCTGCTCCCCCCCACCAAAAAAAACTATGATTACTTTCCGATATGGGATATTCATTCTCTGTCCAAATGCTGATTTCATTCATGCAGTTATATTATTACCAAGAGGATTCAATTCCTCAGGCACCAACAGTAGTTCTCTTAAGGTTTCATATTAGAGTTTTTAGACACAGATGTTAGCGGTGGGTAAGAGTTTTCCATTTACTGGTAACTATCCCTGGTCCATTCATTTTCAAAATTAATCACCATTTGTCTGACCTATTTCAGAAATAAACCTGTAATCAAGTTGGGACAAAAGGGAAGTAGTGGGTCTAAAACTATCCTTCTAGACTCTAGACATATATCAGCCCTCTGCCCCTAAACTAGTATGCACCTATATGTATATTTACTGCTTCTATACTATTTGGCTTCTTATATTGCCGATGGAATAAAAAGCAACAGCTCTGAGAGATGCTGACAAAGACTTCAAATACTTCCCAATTTGCAGCCCCTCTCAGACTGGAAACCCCAGGGCGAGGACCTAGTTTTTCATTCAGGCTGTAAAATTTGGCAGCCCCTAACTGGTCACACCTGAGAAGATACCAATTTCAAAATACCACTGTGTAAATAAAAAACACCTACCTTTCCTGGAGAATAAGTTTGTTCTCTTTCTTCCAAAAGTCTTTAAAGTCAGAGCTGAATTCATGCCAGATACTGAAGAAAACGTTTGGGGACACTTCCTTCTCTCCAATTTTTGGTTTCATATAGAAATAGGCTGTGGTTTCCAAAAAGCTGTCAAAGAAAACATGCATACAGACACACGTATAAAAGCTATGATTGGGCTTCCCCTGGTGGTCCAGTGGGTAAGGACACTGCCTTGCAGTGCAAGGGGCGCCGGTTCGATTCCTGGCCTGGGAAGATCCCATGTGCTGCGGAGCGGCTGGACCGATGTGTCCAATTACCGAGCCGTAGCTCTGGAGCGCATGCACCCAGAGCCGGTGCTTTGCAACGACAGATGCCACCGCGATGGGAGGCCCACCGGAGCCAAAGAACAAAGACGGATGAAAATAGAGAAATGAAAGACCAATAGAAGTGGCCCGCCCGCTCCCCTCCCTCCCCAACCCGACCCCTGCTCCCCCCCACCAAAAAAAACTATGATTACTTTCCGATATGGGATATTCATTCTCTGTCCAAATGCTGATTTCATTCATGCAGTTATATTATTACCAAGAGGATTCAATTCCTCAGGCACCAACAGTAGTTCTCTTAAGGTTTCATATTAGAGTTTTTAGACACAGATGTTAGCGGTGGGTAAGAGTTTTCCATTTACTGGTAACTATCCCTGGTCCATTCATTTTCAAAATTAATCACCATTTGTCTGACCTATTTCAGAAATAAACCTGTAATCAAGTTGGGACAAAAGGGAAGTAGTGGGTCTAAAACTATCCTTCTAGACTCTAGACATATATCAGCCCTCTGCCCCTAAACTAGTATGCACCTATATGTATATTTACTGCTTCTATACTATTTGGCTTCTTATATTGCCGATGGAATAAAAAGCAACAGCTCTGAGAGATGCTGACAAAGGCTTCCTCTGGAGATCACAGCAACCTGGCTCAGTGGGTACAAGCAGGGCAGCCAGTGCCCAGACAGTGGTGACAGTGCCCGTCTCCAGAAGGAGCCATCAAGGCCGCTTTATGTTACAAGTACCTGATGTTCAGAAGAGTTTCAAAGGGTTATCTGACAAAAAGCATACAACTAACTAGTAAATGGTAGACTTATGCTGCACCTTGAGGTGGACCTCCTAGACTCCAGAAGTGAGGGTTCACTGTTTAGGACATCTAGTCAATGGTATTTTGTGATAACACACGCAGAACTCAGACAAATGATCTAGATTCTTCAATACAGAAATTTCGAGGGAAAAAGTTAAACACTTAAAAGATGCTGTCTAATTATATTACTTTGAATTTCGTTATATCTTGCTCCAAACTGTAAGAAAATAAAATCATCTATTGCATATATGAACTAATTGGACTTCTGAACAGAGACTTGGTATGTGATGATATGAGGGATTATTTTTATTTTTAGGAGTGAAACTGGTGGTGGTTATGTTTTAAAGGAGATCGTTTAGAAATATATACTAAAATATGTATGGATGAAATTATACCTGTTGAGGATTTGCTTCAAAAATAATATGGGAGGGGGCAAGTGGGCAGGGGTATAGAGAAAACCAGTTCAGGAACTGGTGAAGCTGGGTGATGAATGCATGGTGATCACTGTACACTCTGTTTTCTGTCTGAATCATGGCTAAGTTCTTCACCTGCAAGGTCCTCAGTCTGCCTACCCCTGCTTCCTTTAGAAAAGCATCAAATTCATTGTCTTCTATTTCTAGCATCATGGACCTCTCATTATTGGATTTTCCTCCGGATCCTAAGAGCATATACAGATTTCTGCATCTGTTCTCTCAGCCATGCAGACTCATTGAGAGACACCATGATTTATATACAGTTGCTTTATAATTCAATGTTCCTGCATCTTCACTCATCTCAAAGTCTGGCTTCATAGACCACCATTCTACCACTTTTCTCTCCAGAGTATCTGATCTAAACCTACAATTTTCAGCCATTTTTCTTCTCGTGTCCTAATATAATGGAACCATTCTGCCCTGTTTACTTGAACTTGAAAACAAGAAATTATTAACAGAGCTTTTCTTTTACTCCTTCAGGTTAAACTGATGCAAACTGAGTTAAATGTATAATTTCTATTTTCACTTTATAAAGCTCCCAATTATAGGAGACAGTTGAGGTAGTGGTCACCTATTTCATGGCCTTACTTTGTATTAACTTTAAATTTTAAAAAAAAGTTGAAAAGATAATATTGAGAGTTCCAATATAGTCTCCATTCAGTTTCTCCTAATATTAACATCTCACACAACCACAGCACACTTGTCAAAGCTAAGAAAATAACATTGGAAGTCAGAAGATTTTCTTGGCAGGAGCCACTGCAAATGTCCTCTGGGTAAAGTGACAGAACTGTATAGATAAGTAGGGAGGACAGGTAAGAGTGGTCACCTCACTGTGGTGCCGGCCTGCTGGCCCTAAGAGACAGACAGACACAAAGGGATATATTTAATTGAAGCACAGTGTTGTGCTACTTTTAGGTATACATCATAGTGATTCAATTATTTTTTTCAGAATCTTTTCCATTATAGGTTATTACAAAATACTGACTATAATTCCCAGTGTTATAAAGTAGGTCCTTGTTGCTAATCTATTTTACAACTTCTATTTTAAACTTCTAATTTGTGCTTGCCTCAATTCATACTTTGGTAACCATAAGTTTGCTTTCTATGTCTTTGAGTTTATTTCTGTTTCATAAATAAGTTCATTTGCATTGCTTTTTAGATTGCATATATAAATAATATCATAATAGTGTTTTCCTTTCTACGCCTGAATGATTTCACTAAGCATAATATTGTATAGGGCCATCCATGTTGCTGCAAATGGCACTATTTCATTCTTTCTGATGGCTGAGTGGTATTCCATTGTGTGTGTGTGTGTGTACACACACACACACACACACACACACACACACACCACATCTTCTTAAGTTAATCAGGGGCACTTGGTTGTTATGTCTTGGCTACAGTAAATATTACTACTATCAACACTGGGGGCATGCGCTGTATCATTTTAGAATAGAGATTTTCTCTTTTCCAGCTATTTACCCAGGAGTAGATTGCTGGATTATATGGCTTTTTAGCTTTTTAAGGAACCATCATAATGCTTTCCATAGAAGCTGCTTCAGTTTCAATTCCACCAACAAGGTAGGATTCCCTTTTTTCCACATTCTCTCCAGTATTTATTATGTGTAGATTTTTTTGATGATGGCTATTTTGATAGGTGTAAGGTGATACTTCATTGTGGTTTTGACTCATGTTTCTCCAATAATTAGCAATGCTGAGCACTTTTCATGTGTTAACTGGCCACCTATAAGTCTTCTTTGGAGAAATGTCTGTTTAGGTCTTCTGTTTATTGGCTGGGTTGTTTGTTTCTTTAATTACTGAAATATCTGAGGTATTCATATATTTTTCCATGATAACCCCTTGTTGCCTGCATTGTTTGAAGATATTTTCTCTCATTCTGTAGGTAGCCTTTTCATTTTTATTTTTTATGGTTGCCTTTGCCGTGCAAAAACTTTTGATTATGTCTCATTTTAAAGAATATTTATTCATTTCCGGCCGTTCTGCCTCTTTGTTGCTGCACTCAGGCTTTCTCTAGCTGCAGTGAATGGGGGCTCTTCTCTAGTTGGGATATGTGGGTTTTCCATTGTGGTGGCTTCTCTTTTTGTGGAGAATCTATTTTACAACTTCTATTTTAAACTTCTAATTTGTGCTTGCCTCAATTCATACTTTGGTAACCATAAGTTTGCTTTCTATGTCTTTGAGTTTATTTCTGTTTCATAAATAAGTTCATTTGCATTGCTTTTTAGATTGCATATATAAATAATATCATAATAGTGTTTTCCTTTCTACGCCTGAATGATTTCACTAAGCATAATATTGTATAGGGCCATCCATGTTGCTGCAAATGGCACTATTTCATTCTTTCTGATGGCTGAGTGGTATTCCATTGTGTGTGTGTGTGTGTGTGTGTGTGTGTGTGTACACACACACACACACACACACACACACACACCACATCTTCTTAAGTTAATCAGGGGCACTTGGTTGTTATGTCTTGGCTACAGTAAATATTACTACTATCAACACTGGGGGCATGCGCTGTATCATTTTAGAATAGAGATTTTCTCTTTTCCAGCTATTTACCCAGGAGTAGATTGCTGGATTATATGGCTTTTTAGCTTTTTAAGGAACCATCATAATGCTTTCCATAGAAGCTGCTTCAGTTTACATTCCCACCAACAAGGTAGGATTCCCTTTTTTCCACATTCTCTCCAGTATTTATTATGTGTAGATTTTTTTGATGATGGCTATTTTGATAGGTGTAAGGTGATACTTCATTGTGGTTTTGACTCATGTTTCTCCAATAATTAGCAATGCTGAGCACTTTTCATGTGTTAACTGGCCACCTATAAGTCTTCTTTGGAGAAATGTCTGTTTAGGTCTTCTGTTTATTGGCTGGGTTGTTTGTTTCTTTAATTACTGAAATATCTGAGGTATTCATATATTTTTCCATGATAACCCCTTGTTGCCTGCATTGTTTGAAGATATTTTCTCTCATTCTGTAGGTAGCCTTTTCATTTTTATTTTTTATGGTTGCCTTTGCCGTGCAAAAACTTTTGATTATGTCTCATTTTAAAGAATATTTATTCATTTCCGGCCGTTCTGCCTCTTTGTTGCTGCACTCAGGCTTTCTCTAGCTGCAGTGAATGGGGGCTCTTCTCTAGTTGGGATATGTGGGTTTTCCATTGTGGTGGCTTCTCTTTTTGTGGAGAATGTGCTCTAGAGCATGGGCCCATTCATTCAGAACATAGGCTTAGCTCCCTCTGTGGCACGTGGGGTCTTCCTGGACCAGTGGATCAAACCCACGTCCCCTACATTGGCAGGGGATTCTTAGCCATTGGACACCAAAGTAATCCAGGTCTTATTTATTTTCCATTTTTATTTTATTTAATGAATTAATTTTTAGATTTTATTTGTTTTTATTTATATGTATACCTATGGCCGATTTGGGTTTATGTGTGGCAGTAAATAACAGAATCTTATAAAAAATACAATCATAATAAAAAAACAGAAACTGGAAAAATTTTATTTTTAATCAAATTATTTTATTTTGAATTTTTATTTTTAAATTTATTTTTATATTATAACTTGTATTTTATCTTAGTGTAACTATTTATTTTTAAATTATTTAATCATTCTTATTATTTCTTTACAGAGTTTTGTTTACTCACACACATCAACAAAAAAACACATACTTACTGGGGGAAAGGCTGTGTGTATTGTATACCTACTGCATGTTTGGCTGGTGTGTTAGAAACGGTATCTACTTGACAATGTTGACCTCCCACACAAATGAAGGAAACTGAGATTGGAAAGACATATCGGCCTGCAAGTTGGCCTAAGTGTGCTGCTGTCTTCCTCCAAGACACTTCTGGAGAGGCATAGCTTCAGTGGGGCAAGAGCCTATGATAGGATTTCCTGCCAGCTCTGATGCAGTTTGCAAGGTAAATGCAGCTGAAATTTCCACTGGCCTAAGTTTGGAACTCTCAGGACAAATGGTGAGCAAACCAGGCAAAACAATTCTTCATCCTACTTTTCAGATAAGTTTACTCACATCTGATGTATGCAGCTATAGTTACAAAAAGAGAGATGATGCACTTTGTAATGTAAAAATTCCCACACACAAAAAAATTCAGCCTATGAAAGGTCATTGGCTATTCGGCATATTATCTCCTTTTAACCCTTATTGTTACACTACCCAGTACTCGCTCTCTCCCACTCCCTAGTCAATGGGCCATTACTTCTTAGTTTGGGAAGACTTGCCACATTCAGCCTGAGCTGGCCTTCACGAGCCCTGCCACCTGTCTGGAAGTTAATCAGACTCACCCTTTTCAGAATCTGCAATAATAGCCTCTGAAAAAATTCAGACTTGAGTCATTAGTGGCAGGTCTTCATGGTAAACAGGGAATTGCCAGGCAGCCTAATCCCAGATTCAGTGGAGACAGTGAGGAACACTGAACAGAAACATACATACCTGACTCTGAAATCTGACTCTGGTTTCTGCTTTCATAACCCAATATTTTGTAATCTTTGGTTATGATACTAGCATGAAAATAACATAGCAATTAATATCTACTGATCACTAAGTGCTAACAATTTGGCAAGCATGATCTCACTTAATTCTACAGGGGAGAAGATCTGCCACCCAGAATGTCTCTTTGGCATGAGGATTATTTTGAGCTAAAAACAGACAAGGACCAAAAGACTCAGGAAGAAACTCTGACCTTGCCCTTAACTGCCTAAAGAATTCAATTAGAGGAAAAGAGGAGAGAACTTGCAGAGAAGGGGGACTTTTCCTAAAGACAAGGCTGTGTGTATTGTATACCTACTGCATGTTTGGCTGGTGTGTTAGAAACGGTATCTACTTGACAATGTTGACCTCCCACACAAATGAAGGAAACTGAGATTGGAAAGACATATCGGCCTGCAAGTTGGCCTAAGTGTGCTGCTGTCTTCCTCCAAGACACTTCTGGAGAGGCATAGCTTCAGTGGGGCAAGAGCCTATGATAGGATTTCCTGCCAGCTCTGATGCAGTTTGCAAGGTAAATGCAGCTGAAATTTCCACTGGCCTAAGTTTGGAACTCTCAGGACAAATGGTGAGCAAACCAGGCAAAACAATTCTTCATCCTACTTTTCAGATAAGTTTACTCACATCTGATGTATGCAGCTATAGTTACAAAAAGAGAGATGATGCACTTTGTAATGTAAAAATTCCCACACACAAAAAAATTCAGCCTATGGAAGGTCATTGGCTATTCGGCATATTATCTCCTTTTAACCCTTATTGTTACACTACCCAGTACTCGCTCTCTCCCACTCCCTAGTCAATGGGCCATTACTTCTTAGTTTGGGAAGACTTGCCACATTCAGCCTGAGCTGGCCTTCACGAGCCCTGCCACCTGTCTGGAAGTTAATCAGACTCACCCTTTTCAGAATCTGCAATAATAGCCTCTGAAAAAATTCAGACTTGAGTCATTAGTGGCAGGTCTTCATGGTAAACAGGGAATTGCCAGGCAGCCTAATCCCAGATTCAGTGGAGACAGTGAGGAACACTGAACAGAAACATACATACCTGACTCTGAAATCTGACTCTGGTTTCTGCTTTCATAACCCAATATTTTGTAATCTTTGGTTATGATACTAGCATGAAAATAACATAGCAATTAATATCTACTGATCACTAAGTGCTAACAATTTGGCAAGCATGATCTCACTTAATTCTACAGGGGAGAAGATCTGCCACCCAGAATGTCTCTTTGGCATGAGGATTATTTTGAGCTAAAAACAGACAAGGACCAAAAGACTCAGGAAGAAACTCTGACCTTGCCCTTAACTGCCTAAAGAATTCAATTAGAGGAAAAGAGGAGAGAACTGATGCAGAGAAGAGGAGGGATTTCTGAGATATGTTTCTATGCTCACCCATGATGACAAATCTCCATTGTGGAAATAAGGGTGAAGCAAGGGGAACTCAGGGTGCTCACCTGGACTCTGCTTTTGAACATGTGTCCTATAACCAAACCCTTTTTTTTGGAAACAGTTTCCTGCTATCTTTCGCTTGCATTTCCACAGCCCTAAAACCTAAAGAGAAGGTTCTAAGGTATCTATTCACAATAATTTGTCCACTATTAGTTTATTTTATGCTTGAAAATAAAAACTGAGGTAAGTAATTTCTCACCATTTATGAGTCTCTGTCAGTGAGTTCTCCTCTGCTTCTTGGTCAATTTTAGCTTAAAATGCAAGAAAAGAGATAAATAATAAATGGTTATAACTGTCTCAAACAAAATAGATCCAAATAATATGAAATGTATTTTAATATGTCATCAACACTAATGTACTCCAGCCAGAAGTATATTTTTTTTTAATTTTTTTATGGAATCAGAAGTTTATTTTAAAACATATCAAAAGATATGATTGAATAGGTTATATTTAATTTTCATTAAGTTAATACTTTCTAAGTAACTCCTTTAAACTAGTCACATTAACCTGAGAATATAAAATACCTGATAACTTGATATTCACATAGATTTGTCAAGGAGTTAAATGCCAATAATTAATTGAAAATAATTCTCTCAAGCAAAGGTCCAAAAACCAAGTAAAAACCTAAATAGAAATGGTATGTGATGTTCTCTATCAGTGCTCTCCACTCTAGCTCCCCGGTGAACAGCTCCAGAGATGACTTCTACACAGATGTAAGGTAAAATATTAATGCTTTCTCCTAACTCCCAGTGATGACATGACAGTGCACCCACTTATTTGCTACTTCATGTGTCTAAAAATAATGGTAGTTGAACACAAACCCAAAGATCAAATTTGCGAAAGAGATTACATCACTATTTTAAAAGTCTCTAACACAGACACTCCCATCACATAAAATCCATCAAAGAAATCTATTTAAAATATTAATATAGGGCTTCCCTGGTGGTCCAGTGGGTAAGGACACCACCTTGTAGTACAAGGGGCGCCGGTTCGATCCCTGGCCTGGGAAGATACCATGTGCCGCGGAGCGGCTGGACCGATGTGCCCAATTACTGAGCCCGAGCTCTGGAGCGCATGCGCCCAGAGCCGGTGCTCTGCGACAACAGAGGCCACCGCGATGGGAGGCCCACACGGGCCAAAGAACAAAGATGGATGAAAATGGACAAAATGAAAGACCAATAGAAGTGGCCCGCCTGCTCCCCTCCCTCCCACCCCCACCAAAATAAATAAATAAATAAATCTTTTAAAAAAATTAATATATACTTTGTGTAAAAGTAAAAGTATATAAAAATATATTATGCAAATACTAATTACAATAAAGCCAAGTACTCAAGCTATGTTTTAAAATTCAAGAATCTAGTTAAAACCTAAGAGTCAAATGAGCAAAGATTATGAAAAAGAAAAAATAAATACTACAGTATTTGGACTATAACCCCAAAAGTATAAAATAAATACCCATGTCTCTATACTGATATAAATAGCTGAATAAATAGATCAATTAATAAATGTTCCTTAAGAAGAACCCCAAATAATATATGTAGAAGCTCCTCCCTCCAGGAGGTTAAGCTTAATTCCCTTTCCATACTTCTTGAGGGTCAGCTAGACTTACTGACTTGCTTCTAAAGCACAGAGTATAATTTTATAGTGGAGAACCCTGGTACCTTAACAAAGGGGTAAAGGTTAATACCATCAGTAACATCATTTGGATATCACATGCCCTTGATATGACGGCATGAGAAGAGCACGTCACCTCTGTGGCAATATTTCCAAATACCTATAATCTGAGTCTAGTCATGAGGGAAAAACATTAGACAAATCCAGATTGGGGGATATACCACAGAATATCTGACCAGTAGTCTTCAAAACTGGTAAGGTCATGAACGACACGGAAAGACTGAGAAATTACCCCAGACCAGAAGAAAATGGAACAGACACAATGACTAAATGCAATGTGGTATCCTGCATTAGATCATGAACGGAAAACCTGGTGAAACCCAAATTGAGTCTTCAGTTAACATTCATGCACCAATGCTGATTTCTTAGTTGTGACAAATATACTATGGTATTCCAAAATGGGGGAATTTACAATGGGGGAAACTGGATGAAGTATATGCAGAAACTCTGTACTATCTATCTCTGCAGCTTGCCTATAAGTCTAAAATTATTCCAAAATAGTGCTTTAAAATCAAATTCATGTATCCAGTTAAAATCTAAGAAGTATTCCTGAAAACAGTGCTCCAAGAAGCCATTGTCAGTCTGGGAAATTTGGCCTATGAGACAGGACTATCTCCTATCTGGGTCAGATGACTTCTCTCAAAGCTCTTCATAAATATTTCACTAAGATTTTATTCATTTACAACAGAGAAAAGGGTAGTTATACCACTACACTTCTAACTGCCATGGAACTATGCCTCACAAGTGCTACAACTTCTGAGTAGAGACATAACTAGAGACCCACATGGCCCCACATGGACAAACGCCCTCAAACCTAATGTTGCTAATGGTCCTAATGCCCAAGTAATAGCCAGTAAAAACATCTTTCGGGCAGAAAACCAACAGACTGACAAATTTTTCAACATTAACTGGAAATCTGTGTAATTCTAAATGATTAAATTTATTAAGTTATGAGTAGTTCCCTTTGAATTGTCATGTTGGTATTTCCTAAGTAATTAGAGAAAAAGACCTTTTAGTTTCATTACATCAGAATTGATTTAACAAAAAGTTTTAAAAATTTGAAGTGGAATTCACGAAATTCAATGTCTAGATAACATAAAATGTTTTCATTATCTGCAAATCAATTAACGTGATATACCACATAAACAAGTGAAAGGAAAAAAACCAGATGATTATTTTAAGAGAAGTATAAAATGCTTTTTTAAAAAATTTAGCACCCATTTATGATAAAAACTTTCCAGAAAGTGGGCATAGAGGGTACATATTTCAACATAATAAAGGCCATATATTTCAGATCTACAGCTAGCATTATACTCAATGGTGGAAAGCTGAAAGCATTCCCTCTAAGATCAGGAATAAGACAAGAATGTCCACTCTCAACACTTTTATTCAACATAGTTTTGGAAGTCCTCACTATAGCAATAAGAGAATAAGAAGTAAAGAGAATCCAAATTGGTAAAGAAGAAGTTAAACTCTCACTATTTGCAGATGATATGATACTATACACAGAAGATACTAAAGATGCTCCAGAAAACTACTACAACTCATGAATGAATTTGGTAAAACTGCAAGTTACAAAATTAATACACAAATCTGTCGCATGTCTATCCAGTTAAAATCTAAGAAGTATTCCTGAAAACAGTGCTCCAAGAAGCCATTGTCAGTCTGGGAAATTTGGCCTATGAGACAGGACTATCTCCTATCTGGGTCAGATGACTTCTCTCAAAGCTCTTCATAAATATTTCACTAAGATTTTATTCATTTACAACAGAGAAAAGGGTAGTTATACCACTACACTTCTAACTGCCATGGAACTATGCCTCACAAGTGCTACAACTTCTGAGTAGAGACATA
Source organism: Tragulus kanchil (assembly GCA_022376925.1). Classification (NCBI taxonomy): domain Eukaryota; kingdom Metazoa; phylum Chordata; class Mammalia; order Artiodactyla; family Tragulidae; genus Tragulus; species Tragulus kanchil. The sequence goes on from JAIOJX010000005.1 coordinate 152,548,609, forward strand.
ACTAGAGACCCACATGGCCCCACATGGACAAACGCCCTCAAACCTAATGTTGCTAATGGTCCTAATGCCCAAGTAATAGCCAGTAAAAACATCTTTCGGGCAGAAAACCAACAGACTGACAAATTTTTCAACATTAACTGGAAATCTGTGTAATTCTAAATGATTAAATTTATTAAGTTATGAGTAGTTCCCTTTGAATTGTCATGTTGGTATTTCCTAAGTAATTAGAGAAAAAGACCTTTTAGTTTCATTACATCAGAATTGATTTAACAAAAAGTTTTAAAAATTTGAAGTGGCAGTCACGAAATTCAATGTCTAGATAACATAAAATGTTTTCATTATCTGCAAATCAATTAACGTGATATACCACATCAACAAGTTGAAGGATAAAAACCAGATGATTATCTTAAGAGAAGTATAAAATGCTTTTTTAAAAAATTTAGCACCCATTTATGATAAAAACTTTCCAGAAAGTGGGCATAGAGGGTACATATTTCAACATAATAAAGGCCATATATTTCAGATCTACAGCTAGCATTATACTCAATGGTGGAAAGCTGAAAGCATTCCCTCTAAGATCAGGAATAAGACAAGAATGTCCACTCTCAACACTTTTATTCAACATAGTTTTGGAAGTCCTCACTATAGCAATAAGAGAATAAGAAGTAAAGAGAATCCAAATTGGTAAAGAAGAAGTTAAACTCTCACTATTTGCAGATGATATGATACTATACACAGAAGATACTAAAGATGCTCCAGAAAACTACTACAACTCATGAATGAATTTGGTAAAACTGCAAGTTACAAAATTAATACACAAATCTGTCGCATGTCTATACACTAACAACTAAAGATCAGAAATTCAAGAAACAGTTCCATTTACATCAAAAAGAATAAAATACCTAGGCATAACCTACCTAAGGAGACAAAAGACCTATATCCCCAAAACTATAAGAGGCTGATAAGAAGAAATCAAAGAAGTCATAAACAGATGAAATGGATTGGAAGAATCAATAATGTCAAAATGACTACCCAAGGCTATCTACAGATTCAATGCAATCTATATCAAATTATCAATGGCATTTTTCACAGAACTAGAACAAAAGAAAAATCTCAAAATTTGGATGGAGACACAAAAGATCCCTATCAAATTAACAATATCATTTTTTCAATGAATTAGAACAAACAAGATTTACAATTTGTATGGAAACATGAAAGACTCTGAATAGCCAAAGCAATCTTGAGAAAGAAAATTGGAGCTAGAGGAATCAGGTTCCCTGACTTCAGACTATACTACAAAGCTACAATCATCAAAACAAGATAATATTGGCACAAAACCAGAAATATAGATCAATGGAATAGGATAAAAAGTTGAGATAAACCCACACATCTATAATCACCTAATCAATGACAAAGGAGGCAGGAATGTACAATTGAAAAAAGACATGGAGATATTTATGCTTTTTCAATATTCCATCAAAGCCTTGTCAGTGTGATTCATTTTCTAAAGCTAAAGATTGTCTTAGATTGTCTCTCTCAGACAATCCAATAGCCTAATATCCAGTGCTGGTCAAACATTTTAATTGCATTAAATCTCACAATATTATAGAAACTTCTCTTATTCTTGTAGTTCAGCCACCATGTCATACCTAATAACTCCTGTATTTACTGTCATTAAAAAAACAGTAATAATGAGTATTAGCCACAAAACAGCATGTTTAGCCAATTGTTCATGTCACAACTGTATGATTTATGATACAACATCATTCGCTTTTCTGTGATGTCAGAGTACTTCCTTTTAAGCCAATGCATATTTTTCAAAATGTCTTCTACCTTTCTGCTGAACTAGGAGGGAGGTGCAGCATCTCTTCAGAATTTACCTTGAATAATAAATTGCTCCATGTTTTCTTTGAAAGGCTGGATGTGCTCTTTTGAGGACACTTGGTATACTTTTCCTGCTTCAACCTCACAGGCTGAAATTAAAGAGAAACAGTGTTCAGAATGTACCACTGCTAATGCTACATTAAAACAATTAAAAATATATTAACCTGTTTTAAAAAATTCTGTTAACCGAGATAACTGACAAATATCTCACATATTTGGAAGAATTCAGTGCTGAAAACATTATGGAATTATCAAATATCAATGGCATTTCACAGAACTAGAGCAAAAGAAAAATCTCAAAATTTGGATGGAGACACAAAAGATCCCTATCAAATTAACAATATCATTTTTCAATGAATTAGAACAAACAAGATTTACAATTTGTATGGAAACATGAAAGACTCTGAATAGCCAAAGCAATCTTGAGAAAGAAAATTGGAGCTAGAGGAATCAGGTTCCCTGACTTCAGACTATACTACAAAGCTACAATCATCAAAACAAGATAATATTGGCACAAAACCAGAAATATAGATCAATGGAATAGGATAAAAAGTTGAGATAAACCCACACATCTATAATCACCTAATCAATGACAAAGGAGGCAGGAATGTACAATTGAAAAAAGACATGGAGATATTTATGCTTTTTCAATATTCCATCAAAGCCTTGTCAGTGTGATTCATTTTCTAAAGCTAAAGATTGTCTTAGATTGTCTCTCTCAGACAATCCAATAGCCTAATATCCAGTGCTGGTCAAACATTTTAATTGCATTAAATCTCACAATATTATAGAAACTTCTCTTATTCTTGTAGTTCAGCCACCATGTCATACCTAATAACTCCTGTATTTACTGTCATTAAAAAAACAGTAATAATGAGTATTAGCCACAAAACAGCATGTTTAGCCAATTGTTCATGTCACAACTGTATGATTTATGATACAACATCATTCGCTTTTCTGTGATGTCAGAGTACTTCCTTTTAAGCCAATGCATATTTTTCAAAATGTCTTCTACCTTTCTGCTGAACTAGGAGGGAGGTGCAGCATCTCTTCAGAATTTACCTTGAATAATAAATTGCTCCATGTTTTCTTTGAAAGGCTGGATGTGCTCTTTTGAGGACACTTGGTATACTTTTCCTGCTTCAACCTCACAGGCTGAAATTAAAGAGAAACAGTGTTCAGAATGTACCACTGCTAATGCTACATTAAAACAATTAAAAATATATTAACCTGTTTTAAAAAATTCTGTTAACCGAGATAACTGACAAATATCTCACATATTTGGAAGAATTCAGTGCTGAAAACATTATGGAATGATCACCATGGTGAGTCTTGTAACTATCTGTGTCCATACAAAGTTACTACAATATTACTGACTATATTCCTTATGCTGTATATTAAACCCCATTACTTAGTTATTTTATATTATACCTCTTATCCACATCACCTTTTTCAACCATCCCTGCCCCATATCCCAGCAACCACAAGTTTATTCTCTGTATCTATGAACATCTTTCTGTTTTGTTTGATCGTTTGTTTTGCCTTCTGGAGTCCACACATAAATGAAGTCATACACTGTTGGTCTCTGTCTGACATATTCCACTTAGCATAATATCCTCCAGGTCCATTAGTGCTACCTCAAGTGGGAAGCTTTCCTTTTTCCATGATTTTTTTCCATCGTGTAAATAGGTGATGTGTGTGTGTGAACATATATATGTGTATGTATATATATATAAATATATATTGCCCTTCTTGGGATTGGAATGACCTTTTCTAGTTCTGGGGCCACTGTTGAGTTTTTCAAATTTGCTGACATATTGAGTATAGTACTTTAATATCATCATCTTTTAAGATTTGAGATAGCTGTGCTGGAATTCCATCACCTCCACTAGCTTTGTGCACAGTAATGCTTTCTAAGGCCCACTTGACTTCACACTCCAGGATGTCTGGCTCTAGGTGAGTGACCACATCATTATGGTTAATTGGGTCATTAAGATCTTTTTGTGTAGCTCCTCTGTGTATTCTTGCCACCTCTTCTTAATCTCTTCTGCTTCTGTTAGGTTCTTACCATTTCTGTCCTTTACTGGGCCCATCCTTGCCTGAAATGTTCCCTTGATATCTCCAATTTTCTTGGGGAGATCGCCAGTCTTTCCCATTATATTGTTTTCCTGTTTCTTTGCATTGTTCATTTAAGAAGGTTTTCTTATACTTCCTTTTTATTCTCTGGAACTCTGCATTCAGTTGAGTGTATGTTTCCCTTTCTCCTTTGCCTTTCACTTCTCTTCTTCCCTCAGCTATTTGTTAGGCTTGTTCAGACAACCACTTTGCCTTCTTGCCATTTCTTTTTTGGGGAGATGGGTTTTGCCACTGGCTCTCAAGCAACATTATGAACCTCACCATTGTTCTTTAGGCACTCTGTCTACCAGATCTAATCCCTTGAATCTATTCATCACTTTCACTGTAGAATCATAAGGGATTTGATTTAGGCCATACCTGAATGGCCTAGTGGTTTTCCCTTCTTTCTTCAATATATGTCTGAATCTCGGAATAAGCAGCTGATGATCTGAACCACAGTCTGCTCTAGGTCTTGCTTTTACTGACTAAAAAGAGCTTCTCCATCTCTGACTGCAAGGAACATAAGCAATTTTATTTCAGTATTCACCGTCTGGTGATGTCCATGTATAGAGCTGTCCTTAGTCATGCTGGAAGAGTGTTTGCTATGACGAGTGTATTTCTCTTGATAGAACTCCATTAGCCTTTGTCTTGCTTTATTTTGTACTCCTGGGCCAAACTTGCCAAACATATTATTAATTGTTTTTTATTTTAAAATAGACAGTCATTCTTGGGCTCAATCTATGAATACCCATATTTGATGCTCTCAGGGGAAGACTTAAAGGGCAGGACGTAACTCCTTGACAGTGATGCTTGTATCTTTGGTACCCACAGCACCTAGCAAGGGCGTATCATGCACACAATAAATATTAAGTATTTAGGAACTACAAGAAAACTATTTTGTAATACTTATTTTGAAATACTTAATATTTCCATTTATGGATGTGAGAGCTGGACCATAAAGGCTGAATGCTGAAGAACTGTGAACTGTGAACTTTGAACTGTGGTGCTGGAGAAGACTCTTGAGAGTCCCTTGGACTTCAAGGAGATCACATCAGTCAGTCCCAAAAGAAATCAATTCTGAATATTTGCTGAAAGGACTGATGTTATAGCTGAAGCTCCAATACTTAGCCTACCTGATATGAAGAGCAGACTTACTGGAAAAGACCCTGATGCTACGAAAAATTGAGGGCAGGAAGAGAAGGAAGTGACAGAGGATGAGATGCTTAGATGGCATTACCGAATCAATGGACATGAGTTTGGGCAAACTGAGCAGGAAGGACAGGAAGGCAAGGTCTTTCTTGTTCAGACAACACTTTGCCTTCTTGCCATTTCTTTTTTGGGGAGATGGGTTTTGCCACTGGCTCTCAAGCAACATTATGAACCTCACCATTGTTCTTTAGGCACTCTGTCTACCAGATCTAATCCCTTGAATCTATTCATCACTTTCACTGTAGAATCATAAGGGATTTGATTTAGGCCATACCTGAATGGCCTAGTGGTTTTCCCTTCTTTCTTCAATATATGTCTGAATCTCGGAATAAGCAGCTGATGATCTGAACCACAGTCTGCTCTAGGTCTTGCTTTTACTGACTAAAAAGAGCTTCTCCATCTCTGACTGCAAGGAACATAAGCAATTTTATTTCAGTATTCACCGTCTGGTGATGTCCATGTATAGAGCTGTCCTTAGTCATGCTGGAAGAGTGTTTGCTATGACGAGTGTATTTCTCTTGATAGAACTCCATTAGCCTTTGTCTTGCTTTATTTTGTACTCCTGGGCCAAACTTGCCAAACATATTATTAATTGTTTTTTATTTTAAAATAGACAGTCATTCTTGGGCTCAATCTATGAATACCCATATTTGATGCTCTCAGGGGAAGACTTAAAGGGCAGGACGTAACTCCTTGACAGTGATGCTTGTATCTTTGGTACCCACAGCACCTAGCAAGGGCGTATCATGCACACAATAAATATTAAGTATTTAGGAACTACAAGAAAACTATTTTGTAATACTTATTTTGAAATACTTAATATTTCCATTTATGGATGTGAGAGCTGGACCATAAAGGCTGAATGCTGAAGAACTGTGAACTGTGAACTTTGAACTGTGGTGCTGGAGAAGACTCTTGAGAGTCCCTTGGACTTCAAGGAGATCACATCAGTCAGTCCCAAAAGAAATCAATTCTGAATATTTGCTGAAAGGACTGATGTTATAGCTGAAGCTCCAATACTTAGCCTACCTGATATGAAGAGCAGACTTACTGGAAAAGACCCTGATGCTACGAAAAATTGAGGGCAGGAAGAGAAGGAAGTGACAGAGGATGAGATGCTTAGATGGCATTACCGAATCAATGGACATGAGTTTGGGCAAACTCCAAGAGACAGTGAAGGACAGGGAAGTCTGGCATGCTGCAGTTTATGGGGTCGCAAAGAGACAAACACAACTTAGTGACTGAACAACAACTAACAACAACTAATAATGCATTACACATGCATATGTTTTTTGACCAAACATGTGAAAAGAGATCTTTTCTTCCTAGGAAAGTTCACATGCCACAAAATCTTAGGCAAGTATACCAAGGGTGGGTGGGGAGGAAATATGAGTCTTTTAACAAGATATGGTAATTGTACAGATGTTCTTGGCCATAAAGTGAAAGTAAGACAATAAAATTCGTTCTTGATGAAAGAGGCTGCTATTCAAATAACCAAGATGTTATTAAATAACTAAATTTCTAATGCATGTAATTTTTTTAAGCAAGAAGTGATTACTGGTAAAAAAAAAATTTTACCACATGTTAAAATGTTTACATAGATATAAAAGATTTTATTTTCTTTAAAAACATTGAGAAGTCTGTCCTCTTATTCAAGAAGCATAAATTACAACTGTGAGTTTCCTTAACATTGTAAGTTACCTCTCAAATCTTTCTTGAGTTTTCTGAGGTCTTTTTGAAAATCTTCAAACTTCATCTGTGAGGCCTGAAAGAGATCCTGGGGTTCGGGCAGTGGAAACACACACTGTTCCTTTCCAGCGTCCTGATCACCATGAAGCACAGACGTATAAATAAGTGAGGCCAGAACAACAGCAGAAATAACAAATGACAACAGTTAATGACCAAATCAGTCAACAATGAGGAATAACAAAACGTGACTCTGTAAACATTGTCTCACCTCATCAAAATTGCGAAGATAATAGGACACAATATACGACAACAGGCTTCTGCTATTATCCTAGGCAGAGAGACCAGAGTGAGTAGAAACACATTTTTTTAAATGACTAAATCTATAGCATTAAATAAAATTCATCCCAGTAAATTTACACAGGTAGATGAGGATATTTAGGATGAAAGAAATTCTCGGTTTCATGTTACTTTAATGGCCCAGATGGTTGGTCTAATGTTCCCTGCTGTTCCAAACCTAAGCCCCAAGTAGAAGCACAGTTATTTGGGGGCAGGGTCTCAGCTGTACATACCTTCCTGTTTTCACCCCTCTTGACCAGACAATTCATTAATTTTACTTATTGTTAAAAGGTATAACTATTATCTAGACAAAAATGACTAAATAACACCAGCATTTCTGCATGGCTGAACCAACAGGGACCACTCCAACAGGAAGTCTGACTGAGGTTTATTAGTATGTAGATTAAGAAAATTTAAAAGTATTATCTCAAATAAGTTGGAACTTTAAAAATGTAAATACATGTTATAAATTATGTCAGCTACAGGGATTTAGGAATATCTAAGCTGTTATAAAAAATGCGATGTGTGTAGTTCTAAAGAAGAAAAAATGTTTCATATGTAACACTTTTCAAAGAAGAACTTTATCTTTTCTGACACATTTAGAGGCATTAATATTTTTTCATTGCTCAAAATAAGCTCTAGATAATCTGGATTGTGAAATCAAATACATATTTTAAAAATGTATCCTATAATGAAAACATTGTTTTCTGGCATATTCAATCTAATCATGATTTTTACCTCATTGATAAAAAGAGCAACACTCCTTTATAATCAAGTTTGACAGGCTATGACAATATATCTATTAGACTCCCTGAATATATTACTATGGACTTCCCTGGTGCCTCAGTGCTAAAGAATCTGCCTGCCATTCAGGAGACATAAGACTCCGGTTTGATCCCTGGGTCAGGAAGATCCTCTGGAGAAGGAAATGGCAACCCACTCCAGTATTCTTGCCTGGAGAGTTCCATGGACAGAGGAGCCTGACGGGCTACAGTCCATGGGATTGCAAAGAGTTGGACACAACTGAGCAACTTAACAACAACATATACTACTATATACATCTATTACATGGAAATACATAGCTATAACAACAAAATAAATACATTAGAAGCAGGATTGCTTGTAAAATGATTTAAGCAACTAACTTCCTCTGTCTTTCCTAACTTGTATCAGAGAAATGATAAATACCTGAATCAACTAACAAAACTCTTGTGAAATGCCTGCTGATAGGCATGCTGAGCAGAAGGTAAATCTGGGTGACCTGAGTAATGGTTCCACACATGCAAGTCTAAATAACTACAATGATATCGTCATCTTTATTTTATAGAGAAAGAACCAAATAGACTTTGCATAGCTCTTGTGAGAATGCAAATGAAATTATTAAAAAATCTTGCTTCTTGATATTTTATCTATATCGCTCCTTACTTAAATTATTAAAAGTTAACTTATAGGAGCATTGAATATATCAATCAATATAAAAACCAAATAATCTTATTAATATATAATTATGACCATCAAAATCTATTTCATATTCATTTTTATAAGTCTTATATTGACTCTATTTATATTTCAATGTTACTTTTCAATCCAATGATCAGTTGTTAAGAACTATCCAGGATTTCCCTGGTGGTCCAGTGGTTAAGAATCCACCTGCCAATGCAGGGGACATGAGTTTGATCCCTGATCCAGGAAGATTCCACCTCCTGCAGGGCAACTAAGCCTGTGCACCACAACTCCTGAGCCCTTTCTCCAGAGCCTGAGAGCCGCAGCTACTGAAGCCTGCACGCCTGGAGCCCGTGCTCCACAACAAGAGAAGCCACTGCAGTGAGAACCTGTGCACTGCAACTGCAGAGGAGCCCCCACTGGCTGCAACTAAAGACAGCCCACATGTGATGCAACAAAGACCCAGCACAGCCAAAAATAAAAATAAAAAATAAATCTTCAAAAAAAGGCCTATTCAAAACTACCATGTGTTTAGAAGAATAAATAAATCTTGAATAAATGTGATTTATCAGGTTGACATATTGCAGGTTCCTGTGAAAATGTGTATCATACAAATAAAAAAGCATATGAACAAACAGAACCATAAAATCACAAAAATTATATGCTGTTGGTGTTCCAAGAAAGGTCTATGTTTTTCCGAATTTTGGAAAAGTACAGTGTCTGGCATTTCATAGAAGCCCAATGTTGAAGGAACACATGAGTGAAAATAAGTATCTTGATTATTTCCTTATCTAGGAGGATAATTCTGTATATTTCCATTTTTATAGGCCAATTGTGTACTTAAATTTGCATGCATGTATGCTAAGTTGCTCTGATTGTGTCCGAATGTTTCCGACCCAATGGACTATAGCCCACCTGTTGCCCACTCTGTCTGTGGCAAGAATACTGGAGTGGGTTGCCTGCCCTCCTCCAGGGGACCTTACTGACCCAGGGATCGAACACGAGTCCCTTATGTCGCCTCAGTGGCAGGCCAGTTCTTTACCACTAGCACCACCTGGGAAGTCCCTCCCTTAAACTCAATATTTTTTAAATATTTCCTTCATAAATTCCTTCGTCATATAGATCTTTGTGGAGATTTTCATCTCTATTCTTTTTTTTTGTATACAGAAATATTTATTGCTATATCATTTGTGGTATTTTGGTAATAATTAGAACAAATTTTATTTCCATCAAAGATGTTGTATACCATGATTGATTATATAATATCCCTGTGATTGTTTAATCATACAGACAAATTAGAGGAGAGAATATACCTCAAAATGCAGAGTGAACTATAAAACAGTATGTGTGTTAGTCACTCAGTCATGTGTGACTTCTTGTGACCCCATAGACTGTAGCCTACCAGGCTACTCTGTCCATGGGATTCTCCAGGCAAGAATATTGGAGTAGGTAGCCATTCCTTTCTCCAGGGAATTTTGCTGACCCAGGGATCAAACCTGGGTCTCCCGCATTGCAGGCAGATTCTTTACCATCTGCATCTATATTCTTTAGAAATAAATTCTATTATTTTAAAATTTACAATGTCAGACTTTAACCACTTTGGTGGTTTCCCTGATCTTATATTTCTACCGACACTTGCATAATCTTTTAGACATTAATTTTAAATAAATACAACTACAGAAGTAGAATTTTTAAAAACTCAGGTTTGCAAAAGGGGTTAGATGTTCCCATACATACCAGTATCAAGGAGAGGATGATATGCAGAATAAGAGGATCATCTTTTAATTTTTATTTATGCACTACTTTAATGCATCTTTGTTTTGTTTTTAAATGTAGGCCTGTTGGTTTCAATTGCTTAACATGGAGAGAAGAAGAAAGTGATGGACATACTGGCTAATTCATAAAAATTAACTAGTCCTCAGATCCAAAAGGATACATATTAGCAGACATGGTAAAGAGAGTAAAAAATAATTATTTTCATTTTTAAATACTGCCTATTCAATTATTCATTAGACACAGAATTCAAAATTACTTACTTTAGGAAAATTATTCTTTATCACAGATAGTGGCCATTACTTTAATCTGGCTCAGAACACAACAGAACTTTTGACCTTGGGACATAAACATTTATTACACTGGTTTACAGTCCAGCGTATCACAGAACAAGATGTCCCGTCCCCACTTTGCTACATTCACTCGCTCAAAATACTTACACTGCTTTTGACGTCTTTCAGCTTCGGGAGAATATCTAATCCAAAACCGTCAGCCTGTCCCGGTTTTTTTTATTTCCAAAGGCAAGAACCAAACCCAACACCATTCATGTAGTTAAAGATGTTGTATACCATGATTGATTATATAATATCCCTGTGAGTGTTTAATCATACAGACAAATTAGAGGAGAGAATATACCTCAAAATGCAGAGTGAACTATAAAACAGTATGTGTGTTAGTCACTCAGTCATGTGTGACTTCTTGTGACCCCATAGACTGTAGCCTACCAGGCTACTCTGTCCATGGGATTCTCCAGGCAAGAATATTGGAGTAGGTAGCCATTCCTTTCTCCAGGGAATTTTGCTGACCCAGGGATCAAACCTGGGTCTCCCGCATTGCAGGCAGATTCTTTACCATCTGCATCTATATTCTTTAGAAATAAATTCTATTATTTTAAAATTTACAATGTCAGACTTTAACCACTTTGGTGGTTTCCCTGATCTTATATTTCTACCGACACTTGCATAATCTTTTAGACATTAATTTTAAATAAATACAACTACAGAAGTAGAATTTTTAAAAACTCAGGTTTGCAAAAGGGGTTAGATGTTCCCATACATACCAGTATCAAGGAGAGGATGATATGCAGAATAAGAGGATCATCTTTTAATTTTTATTTATGCACTACTTTAATGCATCTTTGTTTTGTTTTTAAATGTAGGCCTGTTGGTTTCAATTGCTTAACATGGAGAGAAGAAGAAAGTGATGGACATACTGGCTAATTCATAAAAATTAACTAGTCCTCAGATCCAAAAGGATACATATTAGCAGACATGGTAAAGAGAGTAAAAAATAATTATTTTCATTTTTAAATACTGCCTATTCAATTATTCATTAGACACAGAATTCAAAATTACTTACTTTAGGAAAATTATTCTTTATCACAGATAGTGGCCATTACTTTAATCTGGCTCAGAACACAACAGAACTTTTGACCTTGGGACATAAACATTTATTACACTGGTTTACAGTCCAGCGTATCACAGAACAAGATGTCCCGTCCCCACTTTGCTACATTCACTCGCTCAAAATACTTACACTGCTTTTGACGTCTTTCAGCTTCGGGAGAATATCTAATCCAAAACCGTCAGCCTGTCCCCGGGTATTATTTCCACCATTCATGTAGTTTCCAAAGGCAAGAACCAAACCCAACACCTGCATAACCCCTGAGCCATTTTTTAATGTCTGTAAAACAGGATAAAGAAGAATTTCTTGCTTTCACAGAGTTCCGTTAGAATTTTCTGAAATCAGTGGCAGATATTCACATCATGCTAATAATCACAGGCCACAAACTTCATCAGTGCTTATTTTAGGTATATTTAAGAACAAGGTCTCCAAAGATAACTTTTAAAAAGCTGCACCAACCACAGCACGCAGCTTGTGCTTCTGTAGCTGAGAGGTACCAGCCTAGGCCGCTTCTGTGCTGTGACTGCAAGGAAAACAAATACGGCTGTAACATGAGGACCACCACAATATAATGCCACGGCCATCAGCTCAGCTGCATCTGCCTCTGTGTTAATGCAAATTGTTGGCATAAGGTGTGGGAAACCAAAACACAGTTATAGAGTTTAATTTTCAAATTTAGACTTATCCCTGAAAGGTTCACACTCATTTCTTCCAAAACACCCAGTTTAACTTGAATTGGTGCATCACTTCCTCTGAAAATGTGTCTTTAATGGTGTAATACTACTTTAGAAAATGATTTACCACAACCAGTATGAACGGTACTATTAAATTTTGACAAATTGTTTTAGATGTTAATGTTGGTCATGTCTGCCAAGCGTTTGTTCTTTGTTTTCAGAAGAATATTTTTCTTCTGTTGAGTCATATGGCTGTTCCTGAAGCGTTTGGTTGGAATCACTGACAGTTTGTTGAGGGGCCCTCTGCAAAATGGAGGAAAATAGAGAAAATGCCTTCAAATGGCTAGCAGCACTTACAGTAAATAAAAGATAACTTGTTTGAAATATGAACATGACTGAACACAACTAAATAGCAGAACACAAGCACCCACCTCACACAACTTCTGTAGTAGCTCCAGTTTGCGCCGAATTGAGCAAATGCTTTCTGAAAATGTGGACTGAAACAGGATACAAAAGACTCGCTCTGAAAAGTTGGGGATTAGTGACAGTTCGTAAAGGAACCTAAGGAAATAAAGCCAAGTTAAGAGGAAAAAGATGATGTACATGAACACGTTCTTCCTCACATCACGCATGACACGGATGCATAGAAGATACTTTGTTTTCTGAATAGAAAGAGCCCCCCACCTCCCATGCCTGGATGCTGCCCTTGGGACTGAATGCATGCTTACTGCTCAGGTTTGTCCAGAGACTTGGCATTTTCCTTGTCTTTGGAGGACCGGCCATGCTTCTCAATTTTTTCCAGTTCATCGGACTGTGCTCTCTGGAAAAATAAGAACCAAACAGTTTTTAGATAATGATGATCTTAAATGCAGCAAAACTACGTATTTTCATGTTTCTTAGCATCTGTCTGAGGAAAAGTCTTACTTAATTCATGAGGTATTTTAAAGTGTATATGTTTAATGTAAAACAGATCATCTCCAAATTTTCCAAATATTATTGGCTATTGGTGATGTGCAAAATATTTATTCCAGCATAGTTTAAAACAATACAATTTCCCTCTATTTATAATACTCTCTGCAGTGACTTCTCTGGCAGTCCTGTGGCTAGAATTAGAGCTTCCACTGTAGGGGGCACAGGTTTAACTCCTGTTCAAACAACTCAGATCTCACATGCTAAAAACCTGTAATACTCTCTGGAATGCAATAGATTCATTTAGAAAACAGCATTTCTTATTTGGAAAGTAATCGAGTTAAATTTGGAAGGAATTTGATCCTAAAGCAATTATAACACTTTAAAAAGAAAAAATACCCATTTAACTACTACAATCATTGTTTTTATATATTTGCTTTTGGAGAAAGAAAAGTACAGGTGAATTATTAAGTCATGGAAAAAAATATAAGGTTCTGATTCTTCTGAATTTTCTTAATACAAAAATGGCTTCAGGCTTCTTTTCTTTCCAAGTGTCTTCTTTTCCCCTTTGAAATCTCAAGCTAAAAATTTGTTATTCTAAATTTGCTTATTTATAGGAGAGGATTTTCTACATTTTAACATAAAGTTGATTTTATAGGCTTAAAAATCACAGACTTATGACTCATGGAGCATCTAGATGATTTTTATTTTGTCTTATTTCTATAGTTCACAAAGATGTTTCAAAATAGCCAAAATACTTCATTTTCTAATGCATCAAGAAATTTGAGTAGATCACTCTATCTTGGGTTTGAGTCTAGTTCTCAGAAGGTAAAACCCCTTCAACATTATTGGTTGTTTTCACAGAAAAGTAGCCCAGTCAGAAACTGCTGTACATGATAGAACCTGATCGGCTTCTAAGCAAAGCTATGCTCTGTTTTAAACTCACTGAATGTTTTGAAATGCAGGTGTTTCTGTTGGTGGGATTAGCTAGCAAAGACTAGTTCCTCCAAGAAAACTTCTTTTTAGCAGGGAAAGAAGGTCTGATGACAGATGGGTAGATTTTTCTGAGAGTTTGATAAATTTTGCTTTCGGAATATAATGCAACAGAAGCATACTGAGAAGTAAAGGTACACTATCCACTGTAAAACCTGCCTTGCCCACCACAACCCCCAATACAACCAGTGTTTCTCTAGAATAACACAGAACCTTATATTTGCTCTGTACTGTGCTATGCATACCACCATGTCATACTGGTGGTGCACAGACATCACTTCTGAGAAGAAGGGCAACATCTGTGTATCTCTGTGGTCCAGGTGACCAGTATGGTTCACAATGCAGTCAGCCCTCTGCATCCTGGGCTCTGAATTTATGGATTCAACCAAATGCAGATCCAAAACACTTGGGAAAAAATTCCATAAAGTTCCCAAAATAAACCAGAATTCTCTTATACAGCATTTCCATCATATTAAGTATTATAAGTAATCAAGGTGATTTAAAGTATCCAAGAGGGCAGGGCTGGGGGGCGGGGGTTATGTAAGAACTGCATCATTTTATTTAACGGACTTGAGCATCTGCACATTTTTGCACCAATCCCCAATGTCCCCCACCCCAAACAGGTATTGAGGATGAATATGTAATTGTTGTTGTTCAGTTAGTAAATTATGTTTGACTCTTTGTGGCCCTATGAACTGCAGCATTCCAGGCTACCCTGTCCTTCACTATTTCCCCAAGTTTGCTTAAACTCATGTCCATTGAGTCGGTGATGCCACTCAACCATCTCATTCTCTGTTGTCCCTTTTCCTCTTGCTCTCAATCTTTCCCAACATCAGGGTCTTTTCCAAAGAGTCAGCTCTTCACATCAAGTAGTTAAAGTATTGGAGCTTCAGTTTCAGCATCAGTCCTTCCAATGAATATTCAGGGTTGATTTTCTTTAGGATTGACTGGTTTGATCTTCTTGCTGTCCAAGGGACTCTCAAGAATATTCTCTAGCACCACAGTTCAAAGGCATCAATTCTTTGGTACTCAGTCTTCTTTATGGTCCAACTCTCACATCCGTATGTGACTACCGGAAAAACCATAGCTTTGACTATACAGACCTTCGCTGGCAAAGTGATGTCTCTGCTTTTTAACATACTGTTTAGGTTTGTCATAGCTTTTCTTCCAAGGAGCAAGCATCTTTTAATTTGTGGCTGCATTCACATCTGCAGTGATTCTGGAACCCAAGAAAAGAAAACCTGCTGCTGTTTCCATTGTTTTCCCATCTATTTGCCATGAAGTGATGGGACCACTGATATGTGCCACTGATATTTTGTTTTCTGAATCTTGACTTTAAGCCATCTTTTTCACTCTCTTCTTTCCCCTTCATCAAGAGGATCTTGTTTCTCTGCTTTCTGCCATTAAATGGGTATCATTTGCATATCTGAGCTTATTAATATTTTTCCTGGAAATCTTGATTCCAGCTTATGATTCATCCAGCCCAGCATTCTGCATGATGTACTCTGCATAACGGGTTTCCCAGGTGGCACTATTGGCAACCTGCCAATGCAGGTTAGATGTAAGAGATGGACGCTGGATCCCTGGGTGGGGAAGATCCCCTGGAAGAGGGCATATCAAACCACTCCAGTATTCTTGCCTGGAGAATCCCATGGACAGAGGAGTCTGGCAAGCTGCAGTCCATAGGCTCACACAGAGTCAGACATCACTGAAGCAATTTAGCATGCATACATGCACTCTGCATATAAGTTAAATAAGCAGGGTAACAATATACAGTCTTGTCATATTCCTTAGCAGTTGGTAAATTTTTTAAAACATTGAAAAACTAAATCGGTACTTGAACAGGAAAAAAGAAGGCCTCCACATTCAGAGTGAAGACAGGAAAAAAGGTTGAAAGATAATGACAGGACACTAGAAACAAGAAATACTGAAGATGTAATGACACGCAGACCAAGCCAGATGTTTACTATCATCCTAAGAGGCCGAGAGGCCTTGTGAGGTAATGTAAATTCAAAATAGGCACCTAAGCATACAAGAGACAGAGCTAGTTATTTCAAGTGTTAGGACACAAACAAGTAAAGAAATAAGAAAGCTAGACCCAGCAGAAGCTCATATGAATTCACTTATCTGCACATTCATTCAACACCACTCTATCTGTTACACAGGAATACGTGTACAAAGGTGTAAGAAGAAGGACTAAAAGGGCTTCCCAGGGGACACAGTGGTAAAGAATCTGCCAGCCAGTGCAGGAGATGCAAGAGATGTGGGTTCAATCTCTAGCATGGGAGGATCCCCTGAAGTAGGAAATCGCAACCCATTCCAGTATTCCTGCCTGGAAAATTCTATAGATGGAGGAGCCTGGGACCACTGATATTCCCTTTTTGTTTTCTGAATCTTGACTTTAAGCCATCTTTTTCACTCTTCTTTCCCCTTCATCAAGAGGATCTTGTTTCTCTGCTTTCTGCCATTAAATGGGTATCATTTGCATATCTGAGCTTATTAATATTTTTCCTGGAAATCTTGATTCCAGCTTATGATTCATCCAGCCCAGCATTCTGCATGATGTACTCTGCATAACGGGTTTCCCAGGTGGCACTATTGGCAACCTGCCAATGCAGGTTAGATGTAAGAGATGGACGCTGGATCCCTGGGTGGGGAAGATCCCCTGGAAGAGGGCATATCAAACCACTCCAGTATTCTTGCCTGGAGAATCCCATGGACAGAGGAGTCTGGCAAGCTGCAGTCCATAGGCTCACACAGAGTCAGACATCACTGAAGCAATTTAGCATGCATACATGCACTCTGCATATAAGTTAAATAAGCAGGGTAACAATATACAGTCTTGTCATATTCCTTAGCAGTTGGTAAATTTTTTAAAACATTGAAAAACTAAATCGGTACTTGAACAGGAAAAAAGAAGGCCTCCACATTCAGAGTGAAGACAGGAAAAAGGAGGAAAGATAATGACAGGACACTAGAAACAAGAAATACTGAAGATGTAATGACACGCAGACCAAGCCAGATGTTTACTATCATCCTAAGAGGCCGAGAGGCCTTGTGAGGTAATGTAAATTCAAAATAGGCACCTAAGCATACAAGAGACAGAGCTAGTTATTTCAAGTGTTAGGACACAAACAAGTAAAGAAATAAGAAAGCTAGACCCAGCAGAAGCTCATATGAATTCACTTATCTGCACATTCATTCAACACCACTCTATCTGTTACACAGGAATACGTGTACAAAGGTGTAAGAAGAAGGACTAAAAGGGCTTCCCAGGGGACACAGTGGTAAAGAATCTGCCAGCCAGTGCAGGAGATGCAAGAGATGTGGGTTCAATCTCTAGCATGGGAGGATCCCCTGAAGTAGGAAATCGCAACCCATTCCAGTATTCCTGCCTGGAAAATTCTATAGATGGAGGAGCCTGGCAGACTACAGTCCAAAGCGTCGCAAAAAATCAGACATGACTGAGCACACACATGCACACGCACACACACACATACACACACACAGTACTAACACATCATAGGGTTTTTTTTAAAAAGCAATAGTCATAAAATCTACCAGTTATGCTGTTCATCAGTACACCGAGACCAATCACTTTGTCTCACCCATCATGTTGGTTTGCTCCTTGCAAAACTTGTGGGATCAAGCAAAAACCAGTTATTTTCCACCTGCAAAGGCTACAGATTCTTATTCTTATTGGCAACCATCAACTATGTCAAATTAGTGACTACCAGGTCCTCTGGATAATTCTGGCTTTGTTAGACCCCACAAGGGTCAAACGGTCTCAAGGGTTCTTCTCTGGCCCATCAGTTTAAAGTAATCATCAGGGTCAGGCTTTAAGAAAGATGAGTTTTGGAGATTTACTCACCCATGCATTCAATCAAAGATCAACTGATCATTAAAGATTACATCAGGCACTAGAGATAAAAATATCACCTGGATATTGCAGAAGCATTCTGGACCAAAAAGGTCTGAAGATAAACATTTTTTTTTCCCTAAAACATTCAGTGGTCCTGATGACAGTGAAGAAGGAACGAGTCGCCCAGCTGGAACCCATTGAATCGTCGAGTTTCAGAGCTGCTCTGTCCTCCACTCCCACCACTTGGCCCCGTCCATGCTGCCAGCCCTGCCGACCTGTGACGAGAGGGTCCACCAGGTCCCCCATCACTGTGCAAGACTCTGACAGATGTCCTACAAGGTGGGCAGTTTGATGTAAGGCTTCAAATCAGAGCCTGTGCTTCACTTCACCCACTCATACCTGTGTCATGGTGGACTCTCCCTCTTGGATCTCCACACAGACCCCCAGTGCCCGCTCAGCCTCCATGGCCTGTCCCTCCCTCATCCCTTCTCCTCTGTTTGCTCTCACCAGCTTTCCTTTAGATCCAGATCCACAAACTCCCTTAGCTAGAACATCCACACCCTTGAGCTAGACATCCCCCCATGTCTCGCCCCGGCAGCACGCACATCCCCTGGCTTAAGCTCCAGCCTCTCCGCTTGGCGGGAGGTTGGGGGGTGCCCTTCACTCTCCACCAGCTGCAGCCTTCTGTAATATGGCAGCACTGGGGGAGCACATGCTTCCCTTGTGCACACATCACAGCCGTGAACAGGCATATGAGACCCAGCACCCAGAGCAGAAAGACACCTTCATAAGCACAAGAATAACGTCAAGTTTCTCATCAATGTAACCAGAGCACACGCCTGAAGTAAAGCAGATGGTTAATAAGTATCAATGAAATTGAAATAATAATAAAAGAATGGAGTTTATTACGACTTCAAACTCACTCATTTCTTCCTGACGTCCCATCTCCTCATTCAGTCTCCTCTTTTCTTTATGCAGCAGAAACAGTAACCCCAGGGGAGGAAACAGTGGGTGTCTGATTTTGGAGAAGCAAACATCACACTATCTGGTGACATCAGTCATGAATGCAGTTCTGTGCTGGATTCTGGTTGGGGGCAGGGGCGGGCTACACTGGCTTCCAGAAACAGTTTTCTTGTTTTTATTCCTGTGCTACTCAGCCAGAATCAGCAGCACCCTCCTCCCCCTGTAACTTACCTGCATATCTCCCTTCCCTCCGCTCAACCTTTCCCCTCGGCCCTTCTTCCTGTCCTGCCAGAGTCTCACGCTTCCTTCTCTCTCTTTCACAGCTCCCTGTCTTCTTCTCCAGCTCAGAATGTCAGAGGCAAACTGACTTTCCTCATCAAGTATGTGGTGTTTGAATCCCTGCCATCTGGGCTTTTGTTCCTTCATTAAGCTCAGAAACACCTGCCTTGAAGTCAAGAGTCTCATCTGTAGGAGAGCAAGAGCTCCTAGTTTTTGAGCCCTTAGGAACAGCCAGGCACATGCAAAGCGTTCTGTGTGTCTGATGCCACAGAGCCCTGACAGACAGACACTGGCCTCACCAAGTGAGCGTGGGCGCTGAGGTCCAGGCGCTCACCGTCAAGTCCTGACATCAAGGACCAACATGGACGTCTTTCCACAGAAGCTCTACTGAGACCCAGGATGCCTACTGAAGAGGTCTGGGGCCTAAAACACCAACATGGGAGCCAAGATTAGGTCACCCCATTGCTCGCTAGTCCTTCCTGCTAACTCTGGAACTAAGACCACAAACAAACAAAAGAAAGCTATGAAAAATGCAGGGAAGGTGACTGGGCAGGAAGCTCACAACCTGAGGAATTATGGTACAAGCTCCCTTTTTCTTTTCTCCTTCATCCCCGATGGGGCACTGGAGAGGTCTGGACCCAGGACCACCTCTACACAAAGGACTGGGAAAAGGATGTCTGGCAGGGAAAAAACCTTGTTTTTAATAGTTGTATACCATCCAAAAACCCAAAGAAAAATGTGAGCCCTCTTGGAATCAGTATGGCTGAGTGGAGAACTGAACCTCCCCTCTGACCTGGAAGCAATGTAGTAAAGCCAGTTGGCAGGAGGCGGTGCTACCCAGCAACCCGCTGCCTCGACCTCCTCCCTGGTGTCTGGGGGCAGGGGGTGGCACTCCTACCCTCACCAGCAGCAACAAGGCAGAATCAGGTGGCTCAGAGGGGTGATGGTGAGCCTGCAATCTAACCAGAAAATGGTTAAAAGACAGAGACTCACCAAAGAGAACCCACAGAAGACAAACACAAAGATGGTCATTTACCATTAGAAAATGGCCAGTTAAAATCACAAAGAGATATTACCATATGCCCATGTATCACATGAACTAGCATTTTAAGAATAGTGACAGTACCAAGGATGCAGCAAAATTAGCCCTCTCACATACTGCCTCTGAGAACATTAAAATGGTACAGCCATTCTGAAAACAGTTTGGCAGCTTCTTAAAAATACATTCTAAATATACATTTAACATATGCTGGGCATTTATCCCAAAGATAAGAAAATTCATATCCGCACAAAAAACTTAATATATATGAATAGCACAGTGGTTTTGTTTGTAATCGCCCAAACTTGAAAGCAACCCAAATGTCCCAGAATGTATGAAACAAACGTTGGAGCATCCACACCGTGGAGTACTATTTAGCAATGGAAAGAAAAGAGCTTTTGATACACTCAACACTTGGTTAGATCACAATGGAATTATACCGAGTGAAAATAAGACCAGTTTCAAAAGGTTATGGGTTTGTCCTGTATGATTCTACTTATATAATACTTCCAAAATGACAAAATTAGAGAGATGGAAAACAGAATAGTGACTGTCAAGGATTAGGAATGGGGAAAGAGATCTTTGCAGAGGTGGAACAATTCTATATCTGTGTTTTTTTCTTTTTTTTGGTTGGCTTGCAGGATCTGTCGCTAACCAGGGACTGACCTGGGCCTTGGCAGTGAACGCGCTGAGTCCTAACCACTGAACCACCAGAAAATTTCCAACAATTCTGTATCCTTATTGTAGTGATGGTTACACAAATCAGCACATGTGATCAAACTGTAAAGAACAACACTCACATTCACGTGTGCACACACACACACACACTCACTACACACACACACACACACTCCAGTGGATGTGAAACTGGCAAAATCGATAAAAGGTGTATGACTCATATAAATGTCAGTTTCCATGTTTAAACACTGTAGTACATTTTTGTAAGATGTTATCATTGGGGAAAACTGGGGGAAAGCTACACAGGACCTCTGTGTACTATGTATGCTGTGTCTTATGAACCTGTAATTATTAATTTTTTTTGGCCACTTCTATTGGTCTTTCATTTACTTCTATCTTTGTTCTTTTGGCCCGTGTGGGCCTCCCATTGCAGTGGCCTCTCTCACTGCAGAGCACCAGCTCTGGGTGCATGTATGCCAGAGCTCTGGCTCGGTAGTTGGACACATCGGTCCAGCCGCTCCATGGCATGTAGAATCTTCCCAGGCCAGGGACTGAACCAGCGCCCCTTGCACTGCAAGGTGGTGTCCTTACCCACTGGACCACCAGGGAAGCCCATGAACCCGTAATTATTTTTAAATAAACACTTAAAAGAAAATTGACAGGGCCCATTGGTCATCTCTTCCTTAATGTCCTCAAACATTTTCCTCCTTGAATACACAACCTTGGCCTATGGACATCGGGTCCAGGTACCAGGAAAAGAAGCTGACTTCAGTTTCTCCCTTCCTGCGTCCAGTTAGGCACCACTTCCTAGCTCAGTCAGTCCTGAAAAAAACCTTAGGAGCAGAGTTGCCCCTCTCCCATCACCGCCACTCCAGAGCCATCCGTCTACACCCATCCCTGTTGGTCTCAGCCCCACCCAAATCCAATTCCAGCTCTCCTGTGGGTCACATTCACCAACACAGAATTCCTCATCCCAAGTGCTGTAATGTTTTCCACATCTGTGCCTTTGAGCAACCTGGTCCACCTGCTGGGAAAGTCCTCATGTCTTCACTCAACCTTATACAAACTTTTACAAACAGCTTCAAACCTTGCCTCATTATGAAGACTAGCCCAGGTCTCCCAAGATCAAGTAACTGTCATCTCTTCAGCATCTACCCTGTTCTTCCCACAGAATTCTATCCTAGCGCTTGTTCCCTTAGCCTGTAGTTATTTAGTTACGTGTTGGACACCCATCTCCTGATTCTGCACCCATCCATCTAGTGGTTAATTTCTCTCATCTTATTTGAATAAAAAATATGCATATTGGGCTTCCCTGATGGTCCAGGGGTTAAGAATCCACCTGTCAATGCACAGGTTTGATCCCTGGTCTGGGAAGATTCCACATGCCATGATGCAACTAACTACTGAAGCCTGTGCACCCTGGAGCCTGTACTCCTCAATAAGAGAAGCCACTGCAATGAAGCCTGAACACAGCAAATAGAGAGAAGCCTCTGCTTGGTGCAACCTGAGAAAGCCCATGTGCAGCAATGAAGACCCAGCACAGCCAAAAATAAAAAAGCGACAAAATTTTTAAATATGCATGTTGAAGGGGAGATATACATATGACTAATCTGAGAGCACACATATCTGTAAACAACAAAACTCTGTGAAAGTTATAAGTAAAATAAAATTTTTTTAAATGCATGTTGAGTGTATCATGAATGGAACACCTTTTTCTGTGCTGACTGGGGACTTCTCGGCAATTTCAAGGAAAAATCCTGTATTATTAAATGGCTACTTCAAATAGACTTTTCCACAACAAACATTCCAGAGTTTTTGGGTGGTCACTATACTACTTGTTGATCTGTATTTCCTCTAATCTTAAAAACTAGCTTTTTAAGAGAGATATTCTTTATAGTCCACAGACTAAGATACCACAGTCCCACACATCTTTCTTTCCTAGGAAAAACAAACAACTGGATGTTATTAAATGCCAACGGCTGAGGGCAATTTGCCATATGGTAGTCATATTCACACAGCAGTAGTGAATACAGACACATAGCAATGGACACAGACAATAGCAGCTCTCCTGTGGGTCACATTCACCAACACAGAATTCCTCATCCCAAGTGCTGTAATGTTTTCCACATCTGTGCCTTTGAGCAACCTGGTCCACCTGCTGGGAAAGTCCTCATGTCTTCACTCAACCTTATACAAACTTTTACAAACAGCTTCAAACCTTGCCTCATTATGAAGACTAGCCCAGGTCTCCCAAGATCAAGTAACTGTCATCTCTTCAGTATCTACCCTGTTCTTCCCACAGAATTCTATCCTAGCGCTTGTTCCCTTAGCCTGTAGTTATTTAGTTACGTGTTGGACACCCATCTCCTGATTCTGCACCCATCCATCTAGTGGTTAATTTCTCTCATCTTATTTGAATAAAAAATATGCATATTGGGCTTCCCTGATGGTCCAGGGGTTAAGAATCCACCTGTCAATGCACAGGTTTGATCCCTGGTCTGGGAAGATTCCACATGCCATGATGCAACTAACTACTGAAGCCTGTGCACCCTGGAGCCTGTACTCCTCAATAAGAGAAGCCACTGCAATGAAGCCTGAACACAGCAAATAGAGAGAAGCCTCTGCTTGGTGCAACCTGAGAAAGCCCATGTGCAGCAATGAAGACCCAGCACAGCCAAAAATAAAAAAGCGACAAAATTTTTAAATATGCATGTTGAAGGGAGATATACATATGACTAATCTGAGAGCACACATATCTGTAAACAACAAAACTCTGTGAAAGTTATAAGTAAAATAAAATTTTTTTAAATGCATGTTGAGTGTATCATGAATGGAACACCTTTTTCTGTGCTGACTGGGGACTTCTCGGCAATTTCAAGGAAAAATCCTGTATTATTAAATGGCTACTTCAAATAGACTTTTCCACAACAAACATTCCAGAGTTTTTGGGTGGTCACTATACTACTTGTTGATCTGTATTTCCTCTAATCTTAAAAACTAGCTTTTTAAGAGAGATATTCTTTATAGTCCACAGACTAAGATACCACAGTCCCACACATCTTTCTTTCCTAGGAAAAACAAACAACTGGATGTTATTAAATGCCAACGGCTGAGGGCAATTTGCCATATGGTAGTCATATTCACACAGCAGTAGTGAATACAGACACATAGCAATGGACACAGACAATAGCAATGGTGGACAAATACACATAGCCATGGTGGACAGATGCACAGCGATGGTGGACAGAGACATGTAGCCATGGTGGGCATTGACACAGGACAAAATTAACTGTAAATACTGCACACTGTTTTTGAAGAGATTTTACTCTCAGAACTCAATGGTAGCTGATAACCGAAAGTTAATTCTAAAGGTTTTTGCTTTTAAAAACTCAATATGATATACTATATTTAGTATCTCTGGATTTGTTAGGTTTTAATTCCCCAGGAAACAGGTATTAGGCCCTCATAGCTGTGGTTTTTGCAATTAGGTTTAGATTTGGAGACTGCCCCAAATTCACTGATGTCTAGAAGGGAAGGAAAAAAGCTCCCTGCCAAACATATGCCATCAGGCAAAAACAAAGATTACATTCTCGACAAGGCTGCATAACAAAAGTGTCCATCTGTTCCACAGAGGTCACACACAGCTGCTGCAAAACACACCAATGACCTGGAAGCATCTGGCAAAATGCAAGCATGTATTTACAGCAAAGGATTCAGGTTGGCTATGCACACTGCTCTTGAGGACAAGCGTGGGATGCCAAGTAAGCATTCCTTGTACACCTGAGACATATATAACATTGTATGCCAACTACACTTCAATAACAGATGAAAAGGGAAAAAATTAATCACTAATTAAAAGGTCATTTATCATATATTTACTAAGAAAAACTGAGTTTAAACATTAGTCTAGGGCTTCCCTGGTGGTCCAGTGGGTAAAGAGTCTGCCTTGCAGTGCAAGGGGCACCAATTGCCCAAATCCCTGGCCCAGGAAAGATCGCACATGTTCCACTAGATTTCAAGGAAAAATCCTGTATTATTAAATGGCTACTTCAAATAGACTTTTCCACAACAAACATTCCAGAGTTTTTGGGTGGTCACTATACTACTTGTTGATCTGTATTTCCTCTAATCTTAAAAAGCTAGTTTTTAAGAGAGATATTCTTTATAGTCCACAGACTAAGATACCACAGTCCCACACATCTTTCTTTCCTAGGAAAAACAAACAACTGGATGTTATTAAATGCCAACGGCTGAGGGCAATTTGCCATATGGTAGTCATATTCACACAGCAGTAGTGAATACAGACACATAGCAATGGACACAGACAATAGCAATGGTGGACAAATACACATAGCCATGGTGGACAGATGCACAGCGATGGTGGACAGAGACATGTAGCCATGGTGGGCATTGACACAGGACAAAATTAACTGTAAATACTGCACACTGTTTTTGAAGAGATTTTACTCTCAGAACTCAATGGTAGCTGATAACCGAAAGTTAATTCTAAAGGTTTTTGCTTTTAAAAACTCAATATGATATACTATATTTAGTATCTCTGGATTTGTTAGGTTTTAATTCCCCAGGAAACAGGTATTAGGCCCTCATAGCTGTGGTTTTTGCAATTAGGTTTAGATTTGGAGACTGCCCCAAATTCACTGATGTCTAGAAGGGAAGGAAAAAAGCTCCCTGCCAAACATATGCCATCAGGCAAAAACAAAGATTACATTCTCGACAAGGCTGCATAACAAAAGTGTCCATCTGTTCCACAGAGGTCACACACAGCTGCTGCAAAACACACCAATGACCTGGAAGCATCTGGCAAAATGCAAGCATGTATTTACAGCAAAGGATTCAGGTTGGCTATGCACACTGCTCTTGAGGACAAGCGTGGGATGCCAAGTAAGCATTCCTTGTACACCTGAGACATATATAACATTGTATGCCAACTACACTTCAATAACAGATGAAAAGGGAAAAAATTAATCACTAATTAAAAGGTCATTTATCATATATTTACTAAGAAAAACTGAGTTTAAACATTAGTCTAGGGCTTCCCTGGTGGTCCAGTGGGTAAAGAGTCTGCCTTGCAGTGCAAGGGGCACCAATTCAATCCCTGGCCCAGGAAGATCCCACATGCCCGAGAGCAGCTGGGCCGATGTGTCCAATTACAAGCCAGCACTCTGGAGCACATGAGCCCAGAGCCGGTGCTCTGCAACAAGAGAGGCCACTGTGATGGGAGGCCCAGACGTGCCTAAGAATAAATATGGATGAAAAATAAACGATGACTTAGAGGCAAAAAAAAAAAAAAATTAGTCTATTCTTCACTACATAAAACGTAAATAGCCCTTTGAATACCATTATTAGACTACTACAGCAAAATCAAGACTCTAAATTCAGATACCTTTCAAAACTGCTTCAGACCTGAAATGAATATTTACAGTTATACTGACACAGTAAAGTTTGAAGGCTTTCCAAGGAGACCCCCAAGCGAAACCCAAGTGCACAGACACAAGAGGTATCTTCATATGAGCAAGACTCCTGTCCTGTGGAGTCACCCGAGACACGAGAATTACACGCCAAGTAAGAACAAACCTCCCAACCCTCCCTACTGTCCATGCCAGCTATTGGCTCTCAGCCTTCAGTTTACCCCACTGACTCCATCCTTGTCATAGTGGACGGGCTTTTCACCATCTTGCCCTTTGCCACAGTGAACACAATGTCAAGTTCTGCCAGTCAAGGGCTCTGAAGACACACAGCAGGAGGAAAGGGGCTTCTCTTCCTGATTCTGGTGTGTGTGGTGGGGAGGGGGTTGGCCTCTTCTTTCCCAGGCTGCACAGGTAATTGGCACAGGTCAGCCATCTGTTAGGGTGATTCAAAGTGTGGGTGTGTGAAGACATGGGGGTCCTCTGGCCTCAGCCACAGCCACAAACAAGAGCATACAGGGCCCCTTGGAGCTCTTCAGCCTTGACTGAGGCCCAGTGACCTCTTCGCTCCCCATGGGGACACCAGGCGCTTACACCTGTGCCAGCCAGGGCTCACCCGGGCCCCTGAGTTCTGTTTCCTGGGCTCTCTCAGCATGGACACTGCAGGCTCTGGGCTCTGCCTATGGGGAATCCTGACACCTGCATGCCTGGTCACAAGCTGTGGCTTGCTTGCTGCCCTAAGTTTATTTCTACTCACTGAGAGTCTGGTGACCACATATAACCTGGGCAAATGAAGGTGCTGCAGACACATACCTAGTTCAGGGAGAAGGGCCCTCTGAGTTTCTGCTTACTTGGGTCCTCTCTTTTAGCCTTAGGGTACCATAAAGATCCATCCTTGTACTCTCCCATCGGGTAGGTTAACCATTCACGACTATAATATCACCCTGGGGCTTCCATCCACTGACTGGACTCAGACTGACAGGATGTCCCTTGCCCAAAGTCTCACATCCCACATTCTGCCTCAAGACTAGACTCACATCCATTTGAATGAAGGAATGGGTAAACCTCACATGACCAAGGCACATCTCTTATTTCCCATCTTCCACCAAACCACTTCTGTGTATCACTTAATGACAACTCTATTGTTCAGGCCACATTCCTTGGGATCAACTTTCATTCCTCTTTCTCACACTCTATATCCAAACCATCCGCATATTGTAGGGACTTAGTCTTCAGATTCTCCCCAGAATCTGATGGTCTGATTTCCCTCCAGCTCCACTGCTCCTACTGTGGCCCAAGCCGTTAGCATCTCTTACCGCCTGTCTCTCACATTTCACTTTGCCTCTTGGGTCATCAGCTTTCCTTCTAAAACATGAATCCTCCCATGGAAACCCTGTATTAACTTTCTGTTTGACTTACAGGAAGTAAGTGAACAGTCTGTATCACACAAAGGCCCCAAAGGCTCAGGGGAGCTGGTACTTCACCACACATCTGACCCCCTCCAGCTATATCCCCCTCTACACACACACTGCTTCCTTTGGGCCTTCCTCCTGTTCCTTAAACACATCAGGCTTGCTCAGACCTCAAGCAGGAAAGCACCCCTGAAATACCCACATAGCTTCTCTTTTCCCTCTCCTGCAACTTCTACTTAAAATGCCATCTTTCATATATTTAAAATTGTACACATTACCCTGGGCAATCTCCATTCTCCTGAGGGACAGCTTCGCTGGAGGGAGTATTTCTGGCTGACATTTTCTATTATTTAGTATTTTGGGAATGTTTTGCTGCTCTAGCCTGGCCTGCAGGGTTTATGCTGAGAAATCTGATGATGGCCTACGGTGATTCCTTTGTAGGGTTCCATTTTTTTTTCTTGTTGCCTTTAAAATTCTTTGTCATTGACTTCAAACAGTTTTCACATAATGGACAAAGTCTTCTGGCACTGAGGTAGCTAGTTCTCTTAGCTCCACGGACTTGTGTATCCACTTCCTTCCCCTGTCTGGGAAGTTCTCAGCTATTATTTCTTTAAATAATCACTCTGCTCCCTTCTTCTTCTCTTTCATTGGGCACCCATCACTCTGTTGCCACTTCTAAAAGAGCTGGATAGTCGTGTAGGATTTCCTTACTTTTTAAAGATCTTAATTCTCTGTCCTCTTCTACCTGAATCATTTCTAGATTTATATCTTTGAGCTCACTACTTCCCTCTTCCACATGGTCTGCTCTGTTTCCATTATTTGCTAATGTATTTCTCATCCTGTTTATTGAGTTCTTCATCTCTAGAATTGCTGTTTGTCTGCTTTTTTGAGTTTCAGTCTCTTTGGCAAAGAATTCCTCCTGCACAATAATGTTATTGCTGAGCTTACTGAAATGCCCTTCTGAGTTTTCCTGGGCTCATTATGCTTCTTCACAATGGCTATTTTGAATTATCTTTCACTTGGATAATACTCCTTAACTTAAAGTTCCTTTCTAGAGGACTGTTGTTCCCTCTTTGTAATACAATGTTGGTTTTTCGTGGTGCTGGACGAGCTGTTCCTCTGCAGGCACATATGAAGTAGGGAATGCCTTTATGCTTTAGGTAAAGCTTTTTTTTTTTTTTTCACTTGATTCTAACATTAAACGTTGGTAATCAGAGGCCTTTCTTCAGTTTCCAGTAGGTGGCGCTGTGGCACACATTTGTGCATCCCCACCTGCATGGCCTCTGCAGATGTTGAAGGTGCCCTGGTACCACAGCTGGTATCACTGGGACGCAGGTCACTTTTCTACCATGTCCGGGCCTCCTGCATGTCCAGGGTGTGAGTTCTGCAGGCATGGTGCTGAGGCTGGGGAGGCAGGCAGCAGGCGGAGTCCCTGATGCCCAGACCCCGGTGATCCAGGCACTACTGTGGCCAGAAGGTTGGATTCCTATACAAGCTGCCTCCCTGGTGCTGCCAGGGTCCCTAGGGATGTGGGCTGAGCCTGCAGTCAGTGCAAGATCACAGGCACTACCTCTACTGTCCCAGGCTCTGCCTCCTCTATGTGTCCCACCCACCCACCTTCAAATGCAGAGATGTGAGGAGCTCTCTAGTGTACTGGGGTGGTTGGCAGAGGCACCTTTGTTGAGTTATGGATGCTTTACAGATTATATAATGATTATATACTGAAGAGATCATCTCATACTGAGGCTGACACACTAAGATGACATTTCCACATAATAATTCTTAGGGTAAAAAGAAGTATAACCAGGAAAAAAGAACACACATAAAAAGTTATATGTTCAGTAATTTTGTAACAGGGAAAAACTAACAATATTAATTTATAAATACATAATAGAGACTTTCCTTGGCATTTTATAACAGATAAACTTCTAAAAGCCTGGGTTTATTACACCTGCACCACAGTAACGTTTTCAAAAGTATATAATTTGGGTATCATCCATTCTTTTTTATGGCTGAATACAGGACTTTTAAGATAAAAATGAGGTGGTGGTGATACAGGTGCTGTGGGCTGGGTGTGCTCCAGGAAGGGAGGCGCCCAGAGGGCCAGGATGGGCCACTGAGCTTGAAGCCTGCTCACTTGCTCTCCCAGGGAGCAGAGAAGACACGAAACGCCCAGGATGGGCCACTGAGCTGTTCCTCTGCAGGCACATAGGTAAAGCCTTTATGCTTTAGGTAAAGCTTTTTTTTTTTTTTCACTTGATTCTAACATTAAACGTTGGTAATCAGAGGCCTTTCTTCAGTTTCCAGTAGGTGGCGCTGTGGCACACATTTGTGCATCCCCACCTGCATGGCCTCTGCAGATGTTGAAGGTGCCCTGGTACCACAGCTGGTATCACTGGGACGCAGGTCACTTTTCTACCATGTCCGGGCCTCCTGCATGTCCAGGGTGTGAGTTCTGCAGGCATGGTGCTGAGGCTGGGGAGGCAGGCAGCAGGCGGAGTCCCTGATGCCCAGACCCCGGTGATCCAGGCACTACTGTGGCCAGAAGGTTGGATTCCTATACAAGCTGCCCCCCTGGTGCTGCCAGGGTCCCTAGCGATGTGGGCTGAGCCTGCAGTCAGTGCAAGATCACAGGCACTACCTCTACTGTCCCAGGCTCTGCCTCCTCTATGTGTCCCACCCACCCACCTTCAAATGCAGAGATGTGAGGAGCTCTCTAGTGTACTGGGGTGGTTGGCAGAGGCACCTTTGTTGAGTTATGGATGCTTTACAGATTATATAATGATTATATACTGAAGAGATCATCTCATACTGAGGCTGACACACTAAGATGACATTTCCACATAATAATTCTTAGGGTAAAAAGAAGTATAACCAGGAAAAAAGAACACACATAAAAAGTTATATGTTCAGTAATTTTGTAACAGGGAAAAACTAACAATATTAATTTATAAATACATAATAGAGACTTTCCTTGGCATTTTATAACAGATAAACTTCTAAAAGCCTGGGTTTATTACACCTGCACCACAGTAACGTTTTCAAAAGTATATAATTTGGGTATCATCCATTCTTTTTTATGGCTGAATACAGGACTTTTAAGATAAAAATGAGGTGGTGGTGATACAGGTGCTGTGGGCTGGGTGTGCTCCAGGAAGGGAGGGGCGCCCCAGAGGGCCAGGATGGGCCACTGAGCTTGAAGCCTGCTCACTTGCTCTCCCCAGGGAGCAGAGAAGACACGAAACGCCCAGTGCCATTTCACTGGTGTGGGGGGCTGGTCCTTATGATACACGATGAGTGAGAAGGGCAGCTGGAGCCCCAGCCCCTTGGGATGGGCACACATACTGGCTTCATGTGGCTGGAATCATGCCCTCTGCTGTGCCTTGTGTGTAGGGGCAGAAGAGGAGAGCTGGGTCAGGAAAGCACTTCATGTCAGGCAGAAACAAAACTTCGGCCTATTTGATGCAGCTCTGTGCAGACTGTGGGGGAGGGACGTGGGAAGGACTCCTGAGAGGGCCATACAGACATGTGGTCACACGGCTGCTGCTTCATTTCTGTGAGTCATGGGTAAACACAGAGGCTTTAACAACTGAAAAACAGGGAAAACCTTGTTCTATATTGTGCACAAAAAAATAAACTACAACTGGGTTCAGAGTCTTGGGTCCACCTTGGGCTCACTGAACAGGGAGGAGAAAACTCACACACCCAGACGTTTAAATACCAGGCATACTACAGGCAAAAAACAGAATTCAAGTGCAAAAACCCGGCCACACTGAGGCTTTCTGAGATACAATCAAACGCACTGAAGAGAGAATCACTTTCTTACTACATGAATCAGTGTTATTTAATGCCCAGCCTCAGAGGAAGGCTTTTCACGAAGCCCTGCCCAGACTGTACTTCCTCAGAGCACATGTCCTGGTCACTCTCCTCACACAGGCTTCCTGCCAACTTCTTAAGAGAAAGTGCTACTAGAAGAATGATAACCAGGAAAAAGAACACACATAAAAGTTATATGTTCAGTAATTTTGTAACAGGGAAAAACTAACAATATTAATTTATAAATACATAATAGAGACTTTCCTTGGCATTTTATAACAGATAAACTTCTAAAAGCCTGGGTTTATTACACCTGCACCACAGTAACGTTTTCAAAAGTATATAATTTGGGTATCATCCATTCTTTTTTATGGCTGAATACAGGACTTTTAAGATAAAAATGAGGTGGTGGTGATACAGGTGCTGTGGGCTGGGTGTGCTCCAGGAAGGGAGGGGCGCCCCAGAGGGCCAGGATGGGCCACTGAGCTTGAAGCCTGCTCACTTGCTCTCCCCAGGGAGCAGAGAAGACACGAAACGCCCAGTGCCATTTCACTGGTGTGGGGGGCTGGTCCTTATGATACACGATGAGTGAGAAGGGCAGCTGGAGCCCCAGCCCCTTGGGATGGGCACACATACTGGCTTCATGTGGCTGGAATCATGCCCTCTGCTGTGCCTTGTGTGTAGGGGCAGAAGAGGAGAGCTGGGTCAGGAAAGCACTTCATGTCAGGCAGAAACAAAACTTCGGCCTATTTGATGCAGCTCTGTGCAGACTGTGGGGGAGGGACGTGGGAAGGACTCCTGAGAGGGCCATACAGACATGTGGTCACACGGCTGCTGCTTCATTTCTGTGAGTCATGGGTAAACACAGAGGCTTTAACAACTGAAAAACAGGGAAAACCTTGTTCTATATTGTGCACAAAAAAATAAACTACAACTGGGTTCAGAGTCTTGGGTCCACCTTGGGCTCACTGAACAGGGAGGAGAAAACTCACACACCCAGACGTTTAAATACCAGGCATACTACAGGCAAAAAACAGAATTCAAGTGCAAAAACCCGGCCACACTGAGGCTTTCTGAGATACAATCAAACGCACTGAAGAGAGAATCACTTTCTTACTACATGAATCAGTGTTATTTAATGCCCAGCCTCAGAGGAAGGCTTTTCACGAAGCCCTGCCCAGACTGTACTTCCTCAGAGCACATGTCCTGGTCACTCTCCTCACACAGGCTTCCTGCCAACTTCTTAAGAGAAAGTGCTACTAGAAGAATGACACCAGGTCCTGCCATTTAGTGAAGGAAATTGTGGCACAGAATCAGAATGAATTACATCCCAGCCTCAGCACAACGCAGTATATGTGACCTGGGCAGGTGGCATGGACTCTCCCTGCCAAATTTCTTCATCTGTAAAGCAGGGCAGTAACAGAAGCTACCAAGAGTTTCCACATCAAGATTAAATGCATCAGTGCATCATACAATGCTTCTCTCAAATTACCCTCTACCTAAGCATCAATTATATTTCAAAAGAAGAATCTGAAACATATATACAACATGTTTTGAATTAGTTTTTAAAACTATGAGATCACACATTTGCTTGATATATTTCTAGAAAGTATATATTTTAACAAATCTAGACTTATATAAATTCAGTGCCCCCGTATCAAATGTCCTCAGAAGAGTTGGAGGCAACAAGCCCAGGCATGGAAATTGACAAGAACTGTGAGTGAGTCACATTCTCACACAGAAAACCCTCTGTGGGCTGTGTGACGACCTGGAGGGGTGGGATGGGGGTGGTAAGGGGGTGGAGGAGGAAGGGGTCAGGGATATACATATGACTAATCTCGGATTATACATATCCGTAAACAACAAAACTCTGTAAAAGCAAAAAGTAAAAGAAAAAAGAAAACCCCCTGTTACTCACATTCTCATAGAGAGCTTGAAGGGTCTCCAGGTCAACCACAGAATTGTCCAAGTTCACCACAGCTGTGCGAAAAAGACAAAGAATATAAACTGCCATAAACTCGCTGTGAAACAATCACCTCAAACAATAGTGACTGTCTGCAGAGCCGACTTCACGTCTGGCAGGCAGTCGGGGGCGGGGTGAGGGAGGCGGGGGCGGGGTGAGGGAGGCGGGGGCGAGGTGGGGCTCTGTCTTCACTGTAGCCGCCTCCCCCACCAACAGAGCCGGAGTCCCAGGAATTTCAATGTGGCAGATGTCAGGTGTCACCCCTTTCACATGCTCCACAAACACAGAACTCCATGAAGAGAGCACAACCGTCAGAGAGAAACCAACAGCCTGTCTCTTTCATGACTCAACTCAATGAATTTGAAAAAATCTACTTAATACCAGATAAACAGGCAATTCACTCATGCCAAATCCTGGTTTTATGCCAATAAATGCACATATCTGCCAGTTTATCTAAAGACATTTGGCAGAGGTTATATCTAATCACTAAACTGGCAGACTGAATACAGAAATATTTACATTTCCTATGATATTAGGTAATGGGTTACAATCCTTTAAATTGTTACAGTCAAAGAATAATTCTTTGATTATGGTATTGAAATTGCCAGGGATGTATCCTTAAAACTCCATCCTTAATATACAAACTGCCATGCTTATATAAGGAAGAAGCAGAATCAAAAACTGGAAATAACATTCTTAAATGCCTTTGATGGCCTGGGAAATGTACTGAAGTTTAGAGTTGGTGTGTTTTCTTACAGTTTGAGTGTAGGTTAACCAAAAGCATTCTGCATTAGTTGGGCACAAATTAGCCAGAAATAAGGTGCATTTTTATCCCTGATCAAATCTGTGCCAAGTACTCACTCAAGCTGTTGTGGGATTAAAGGTTTCTGGGTGAAAAATCACAGAGTGGGTAATCAAAAAGTGGTTAGACTTGCTTTGATAATTGAGGCATTTTATAATTTTTTTTCTCAAAGTTTAAAGTACATAACACATTTTCTAGCTGACTCTGGCAAAATTCCAAGAAAAAATAAAGAAAGCCAAGTTCAATACTGAAACACAGGATGGATGAGAAATCTCACCAAGATAATTCAGGATTTCTATCTGGAGCTCGGAAGTGAGCACAGATTCACTAAAAAATACCATACGAACTAGAAGAGATTTCTATTCCACCATATCAACCCCCGAAAAAAACTGGGTCTCAAGTTTAAACCTAACAATTAAGATTTGCAACCAAATACTTTTAATCTTTAGACCATGTGAGGCAAACATAAACAGTTTAAATTTTAAAGCAGTAAAAGCACAGCCCAATTATGATTAAATTTCAAAAGTGAATGAGAAGGGAGGAACAAGTGACTTTCAATGCTCAAACACAGAACTCCATGAAGAGAGCACAACCGTCAGAGAGAAACCAACAGCCTGTCTCTTTCATGACTCAACTCAATGAATTTGAAAAAATCTACTTAATACCAGATAAACAGGCAATTCACTCATGCCAAATCCTGGTTTTATGCCAATAAATGCACATATCTGCCAGTTTATCTAAAGACATTTGGCAGAGGTTATATCTAATCACTAAACTGGCAGACTGAATACAGAAATATTTACATTTCCTATGATATTAGGTAATGGGTTACAATCCTTTAAATTGTTACAGTCAAAGAATAATTCTTTGATTATGGTATTGAAATTGCCAGGATGTATCCTTAAAACTCCATCCTTAATATACAAACTGCCATGCTTATATAAGGAAGAAGCAGAATCAAAAACTGGAAATAACATTCTTAAATGCCTTTGATGGCCTGGGAAATGTACTGAAGTTTAGAGTTGGTGTGTTTTCTTACAGTTTGAGTGTAGGTTAACCAAAAGCATTCTGCATTAGTTGGGCACAAATTAGCCAGAAATAAGGTGCATTTTTATCCCTGATCAAATCTGTGCCAAGTACTCACTCAAGCTGTTGTGGGATTAAAGGTTTCTGGGTGAAAAATCACAGAGTGGGTAATGAAAAAGTGGTTAGACTTGCTTTGATAATTGAGGCATTTTATAATTTTTTTTCTCAAAGTTTAAAGTACATAACACATTTTCTAGCTGACTCTGGCAAAATTCCAAGAAAAAATAAAGAAAGCCAAGTTCAATACTGAAACACAGGATGGATGAGAAATCTCACCAAGATAATTCAGGATTTCTATCTGGAGCTCGGAAGTGAGCACAGATTCACTAAAAAATACCATACGAACTAGAAGAGATTTCTATTCCACCATATCAACCCCCGAAAAAAACTGGGTCTCAAGTTTAAACCTAACAATTAAGATTTGCAACCAAATACTTTTAATCTTTAGACCATGTGAGGCAAACATAAACAGTTTAAATTTTAAAGCAGTAAAAGCACAGCCCAATTATGATTAAATTTCAAAAGTTAATTAGAAGGGATTAACAAGTGATTTTCACTAGAGGTAACATGGCTAAAAATAATATAATAAAACACATAACCCCCCGCAAAAGATCACCATACTTAATTACAAATCTTTATATTAGTTCAGAGGCTAGCCCTTAAGGAAACTCTTTCAGTGCATTCATTAGGTAATAATCCAGTATCTCTATATTTCTCAGGAGATATAGTGAGAGCCTGACGGGGAAACTATGAAGGAAATGGTTGTCTTCAACTTAGCGTAAGGTTTCATTTTCAGAACAAGGAAAATAAAACATGATAGAATCATTTATATTCAAGTCAAAACTCATAAAAGGTACAATTAATCTCAGATTTTATTATTTTAAAACACAATATTATTTCTATAAGTTTTCCCTACACAAATGTTTACCTGGTAAATATATGGCGGTTTCTCATATTTTATCTCATGCAGTGTCATGTGGCAAAGAGTGTCTTTGCAAATGTCATATGGTCCTAAGCAAGGTCTCAAAAAGTCCTAATCTATGAAATCTCATTTTTCAACCATCCACAGGAAATCTCAATGGAGAGCAACAGTGTTACTGCTTTTCCATATAATTTTCCCTTAGTTGGCTTCACACTTAGAGATGAAAGACACAGGGATTAGATGAGGGGAAAAGGGTATTCGTTCATGCTTTGTTTATAACCACTCCCCTAGTTTAAAAGTTTGCCTCATTTTAGGCTAATATAGAGACTGATGTCAGCCATTTGGTTAAAGTAGTAATGAGGATATTAAAAACAGTAATCAATTTTTTGAGAACCAGTCACTTGACCTTATGCAAAAAATATCTAATATATTTGTTCAGTTCAGTTCAGTCAGTTGTTTTCGACTCTGCAATCCCATGGACTGCAGCATGCCAGGCTTCCCTGTCCTTCACCATCTCCTGGAGCTTGCTCAAACAAACTCATGTCCATCGACTCAGTGACACTACCCAACCATCTCATCCTCTCTCGTCCCCTTCTTTTTTCCTTCTGTTTTTCCCAACATCAGGCTCTTGTCCAATAAGCTGTCTCTTCGCATCAGGTGGCCAAAATATTGGAGCTTCAGCATCAGTCCTTCCAATGAATATCTGTACTGGTTAAATTTTTACCAGCTATAAAAAGGTTAGGGACAACATTTTTAATGGTCTTTTCTTCATGTGGAAAAACTCCAGCCATAGCTCCACCCACCACTTTCCCATTCTAGGGGAAATGAAGAAGTAAGCAACCAGAAGACAGGTGTGATGCCTATTTTTAGCAGACTTCTCTTAATAAAGAGAACAGTTTCCCATGAATAGCCACAATAGTTTCCCATGATCACCTAGAATCAAGGAGAAGTTGAAAAGTGTGGATAATGTGGACAAAGTGCTATCTCTAACAAAATAATGATTTAAAGCGCCAGCCTAATAAGCACCTCCTAACTTCCAAAACTCATCCTCACCTTTCCAGCCTCCTGATTTCACCCTTCAGCATAAGTACAAGTCACCTGACTCGTTTCAGACATTTCCTCCCTTTGTATATGAGTATGTGCTCTGTCCCTCTCAGGAGACTTTGAAGAGCCTGACAGCAGGGCTGTGTCTTAGGTAACAGCATCAGGCCTCTCCCGTGGTAGACTTTCTACAGTAAGAAGCCTAGACCAGACTCAATGGAGAGCAACAGTGTTACTGCTTTTCCATATAATTTTCCCTTAGTTGGCTTCACACTTAGAGATGAAAGACACAGGGATTAGATGAGGGGAAAAGGGTATTCGTTCATGCTTTGTTTATAACCACTCCCCTAGTTTAAAAGTTTGCCTCATTTTAGGCTAATATAGAGACTGATGTCAGCCATTTGGTTAAAGTAGTAATGAGGATATTAAAAACAGTAATCAATTTTTTGAGAACCAGTCACTTGACCTTATGCAAAAAATATCTAATATATTTGTTCAGTTCAGTTCAGTCAGTTGTTTTCGACTCTGCAATCCCATGGACTGCAGCATGCCAGGCTTCCCTGTCCTTCACCATCTCCTGGAGCTTGCTCAAACAAACTCATGTCCATCGACTCAGTGACACTACCCAACCATCTCATCCTCTCTCGTCCCCTTCTTTTTTCCTTCTGTTTTTCCCAACATCAGGCTCTTGTCCAATAAGCTGTCTCTTCGCATCAGGTGGCCAAAATATTGGAGCTTCAGCATCAGTCCTTCCAATGAATATCTGTACTGGTTAAATTTTTACCAGCTATAAAAAGGTTAGGGACAACATTTTTTAATGGTCTTTTCTTCATGTGGAAAAACTCCAGCCATAGCTCCACCCACCACTTTCCCATTCTAGGGGAAATGAAGAAGTAAGCAACCAGAAGACAGGTGTGATGCCTATTTTTAGCAGACTTCTCTTAATAAAGAGAACAGTTTCCCATGAATAGCCACAATAGTTTCCCATGATCACCTAGAATCAAGGAGAAGTTGAAAAGTGTGGATAATGTGGACAAAGTGCTA
This sequence comes from Tragulus kanchil, assembly GCA_022376925.1. Lineage (NCBI taxonomy): Eukaryota > Metazoa > Chordata > Mammalia > Artiodactyla > Tragulidae > Tragulus > Tragulus kanchil. The sequence continues at coordinate 152,587,371 of JAIOJX010000005.1, forward strand.
TCTCTAACAAAATAATGATTTAAAGCGCCAGCCTAATAAGCACCTCCTAACTTCCAAAACTCATCCTCACCTTTCCAGCCTCCTGATTTCACCCTTCAGCATAAGTACAAGTCACCTGACTCGTTTCAGACATTTCCTCCCTTTGTATATGAGTATGTGCTCTGTCCCTCTCAGGAGACTTTGAAGAGCCTGACAGCAGGGCTGTGTCTTAGGTAACAGCATCAGCTTATGTAAGACTGTTCTACATATAGCAGAACACAGTGCGAAAACCAAAAGTCATTGCTGAATCTTGAAAAGAAGTCATAACAGCCAACTTTAAGAAAGACTCAGTGAGATCCATGTATTTGCATTACTGGTTCCACAAACCCACAAAAGCAGCAACACTGAAGAAAGGAAGCCAGCCAGCAGCTCGGGTAGCAGCGCGTGCTGCATACGGTACCCCAAGCACAAGCACGCAGGTGGTGATGAGGGGACCTGGTCCTGAGTCCTACAGAGTGAGAGAAAGCTATTCTGGGGGGGAGGAAGTCTCCTCATCTTCACATTTGCAATCTTTAAGAGGGGCAAACAATCAGTTTTTACTCATTCAGGAGTTTCTAGTATGGTTTTTAATTGTCCTGCCAGGAGATACAAAAAGAAAAAGGAAACAATTCGGTAGAAATGCCTAGAATTAGTATCTCAACATTTTTATTTAAAACTCAGCAAGGGGGGTACTTTCCTGGTGGTCCAGTGGTTAAGACTCTGTGTTCCCAATGCAGGGGGCCTAAGTCTGATCCCTGGTCAGGGAACTAGATCGCACATGCCACAACTAAGACCCAGTGGAGCCAAATAAATAAATGATTTAAAAATATATATTAGGGCTTCCCCTGGTGGTCCAGTGGGTAAGGACACCACCTTGCAGTGCAAGGGGCGCCAGTTCGATCCCTGGCCTGGGAAGATCCCACATGCTGTGGAGCAGCTGGACTGATGTGTCCAATTACAGAGCCGGAGCTCTGGAGCGCATGCACCCAGAGCCGGTGCTCTGCGACAACAGGGGCCACTGTGATGGGAGGCCCACACGGGCCAAAGAACAAAGATGGATGAAAATGGAGAAATGAAAGACCAATAGAAGTGGCCCGCCCATCTCCCTCCCTCCCCACCCTACCCCCCAAAAAGATAAATAAACAAAATTAAAAAAAAAAAATATATATATATATATTAAAAAAAAAAAACAAAAACAAAAACAAAACTCAGCAAGGCCTAGGAACTTCTACTGAGCACCTGCCGCTGCACCAGGTGGTGACAACGGGACCAGTAGCCACACACAGAGTCCCTTTATAGGAAACACTGGGGCGCAGACACCTGCCTGAAAATCTGCTCACCTAGGAGTCACCCTGCGGCTGCTGCTGCTGAGTCATTTCAGTCGTGTCTGACTGTGTGACCCTATGGACTGTGGTCTGCCAGGCTCCTCTCTCCATGGAATTCTCCAGGTAAGAAAACTGGAGTGGGTTTTCCAGGCCCTCCTCCGGGGGATCTTCCCAACTCCATGGATTGGACCCTGGTCTCCTGCGTTGCAGGCAGATTCCTCACCACTGAGCCGCCAGGGAAGTCCCTCTGGTATAACTTCAATGAATAAAAAGCTATCTAAATAAGATACAATCTTTTCAAATATAAGGCGGCACTGCCTCTGTCTTAATCCATTCCCTGCTGTTTCTGGACTTTACTCGTGGCCAAGTGTGGTGGGAGGAAAGCCCTGCTGGAGGCACAAACTCCTGCCAGGAGATACAAAAGAAAAAGGAAACAATTCGGTAGAAATGCCTAGAATTAGTATCTCAACATTTTTATTTAAAACTCAGCAAGGGGGGTACTTTCCTGGTGGTCCAGTGGTTAAGACTCTGTGTTCCCAATGCAGGGGGCCTAAGTCTGATCCCTGGTCAGGGAACTAGATCGCACATGCCACAACTAAGACCCAGTGGAGCCAAATAAATAAATGATTTAAAAATATATATTAGGGCTTCCCCTGGTGGTCCAGTGGGTAAGGACACCACCTTGCAGTGCAAGGGGCGCCAGTTCGATCCCTGGCCTGGGAAGATCCCACATGCTGTGGAGCAGCTGGACTGATGTGTCCAATTACAGAGCCGGAGCTCTGGAGCGCATGCACCCAGAGCCGGTGCTCTGCGACAACAGGGGCCACTGTGATGGGAGGCCCACACGGGCCAAAGAACAAAGATGGATGAAAATGGAGAAATGAAAGACCAATAGAAGTGGCCCGCCCATCTCCCCCCCCCCCCCCCCCACCCCCCCAAAAAAAAAAAAAAAAAAAATTAAAAAAAAAAAATATATATATATATATTAAAAAAAAAAAACAAAAACAAAAACAAAACTCAGCAAGGCCTAGGAACTTCTACTGAGCACCTGCCGCTGCACCAGGTGGTGACAACGGGACCAGTAGCCACACACAGAGTCCCTTTATAGGAAACACTGGGGCGCAGACACCTGCCTGAAAATCTGCTCACCTAGGAGTCACCCTGCGGCTGCTGCTGCTGAGTCATTTCAGTCGTGTCTGACTGTGTGACCCTATGGACTGTGGTCTGCCAGGCTCCTCTCTCCATGGAATTCTCCAGGTAAGAAAACTGGAGTGGGTTTTCCAGGCCCTCCTCCGGGGGATCTTCCCAACTCCATGGATTGGACCCTGGTCTCCTGCGTTGCAGGCAGATTCCTCACCACTGAGCCGCCAGGGAAGTCCCTCTGGTATAACTTCAATGAATAAAAAGCTATCTAAATAAGATACAATCTTTTCAAATATAAGGCGGCACTGCCTCTGTCTTAATCCATTCCCTGCTGTTTCTGGACTTTACTCGTGGCCAAGTGTGGTGGGGAGGGAAAGCCCTGCTGGAGGCACAAACTCCTGGCCCTGGGCTGCCTCTCTGGGAGCAAGTTCAGGGATGGGCCCTGGCAAAGGAGACCATGGGTTCTGCTTCGCCCAGTCCCCTCTGCCCTTGTTACTTTAAGTGTCCAGTGCTTTCAGTACTTCTGACGCTGCAACACTCAGCAAACTTTGAGTTAATTGATCAAGATACCTTCACCCCTCTGCTTGGAAGATTTTTTTAATTAAAGAAAACTTTTTATTGTTAGAGCTCTTAATATTGTCTCGATCACTGACAATCCATGCAAACAGTAAAACAGAAGATGAGTATCAATGTTCAGGAAGCTTCAGGTGGAGAAAAGGCTTAACCCTCCTCGGGTCCCATGAATTTTCCCTGCAGTTCCACCCACGATCATATAATATAGTACAAGTTCTAAGTCTCATCTCTCCCCTTCCCCACAATGGGGTCAAAGTTACAGTTCCAGCTTAGGGTGCTCTGTGCACAGTGCATATTTCTTGAAGATCTCATCTCAGGAACCGAACTTTCTCCATCGTCCACATCTGCTGCCTCACTGACCAATGACCTCTTTCCACCACCACAGAAATTTGCTAAAGTCTTCTCCTTACCTGCCTTGGTACATAAATAACTCTCTGAAACATTCAACCATTAAGAGCAGTGCAGACCCTGAATTTCAGAACCCATGTAAAGATACTTCTGCATTTTTGTTTCTTACTTTCAAGGGGGACAGAGTCCTTCTGAATGTGTCTGTGTCACTATAGAAGGAATCAGAGTTCAGAAGACAATCAATTAAGTGAACTAAAATTAGAAATAGTTTACCTAAAAATGGGAAACACGCATTTTTGAACTATTCTAAACATTTCAAACATTTCAAAAACTAACGGAGTCTGCAGTGATTCAAATGAATCTTTGAATTCTATTCAAATGAACACACACTCCTTAAAATTTATTTTTCTTGCTAGACATTTAAAGAATTCAAAACCTTAACCCAGTTAAGTAAGATTTTGTTAGCAGGGGCTTCTCTGGTGGTCCAGTGGGTAAAGAGTCCGCCTTGCAGTGCAAAGGGCACAGGTTTGGGGGACACAGGTCCGATCCCTGGCACTGGTTAGATCTCTGGCATAGGAAGATCCCACATGCTGCAGAGTGGCTGGATCGGTGTGTCCAATTGCGAGCCAGTGCTTTGGGGTGCATGTGCCCAGAGCCAGTGCTCTGTGACAAGAAAGGCCCTGAGATGGGAGGCCCACACAGGTCAAAGAATTAAGATGGATGAAAATAAATAAATGAAGGACCAATAAAAAGAGGCCAAAATTAAAAAAAAAGATAATATTAGCAAAGTCAAAGGCATATACTTAAAATTGAGTAAGGCATAATCTCTCTTTTTTAATATAACAGAATATAAATAGTTTATTGATATGACTTCCAAAATCCAGTGTGACTAACCATTAGGAAATGATCACTTGAAGAGTACAGGTGTTGTATTAAGGATACTATCCATCGTTATCTGAGAAGGCAATTAAAATACGCTCTTTTCAGCTACCTCATCTGTGTGAGGTCAGACTTTCTTCATGTATTTCAACCAAAACAATATACAGCAACAGAATGAATGAAAAAGCCAGGTATGAGGCCCTAGCCATCTCTTATTAACCCAGACAGTTAAGAGGTTTTCAAAAACATGAACAATTTTGCAGGTCTTGCTCATTTCTGAAACTCCCTTCACAATGATTGAATTTGTAATGAATTCATACTGGTGACAAGATAACAGGCTCCTCCGAAACCCCACCGCTTTCTCCAGGGAGGCTGCTGGGATTTGCAGTGGCTCTGACAGGGAAATCATGCCTTTAAACCTCCCACAGAAAAGACAAAGTTCACATAGGGAACTGAGAAGACAGTTTTTCATGCTCAGCTTTTCCCTTCTGGAAGCCATCGTGCCCACCCCTACTCTATCTGATGAAAGTGTTAGTCACTCAGTCGTGTCTGAGTCTTTGTAGCTCTATGGACTGTAGCCTGCCAAGCTCCTCCTTCCATGGATTTCTCCAGCAAGAATACTAGAGTGGGTTGTCATTCCCTTCTCCAGGGCACCTTCCTGACCCAGAGATCAAACCCAGGTCTCCCTCAATGCAGGCAGATTCTTTACCGCCTGAACCACCAAGGGAAGCCCACTCCAGTCAATGGTTCTAGGAAAACAACCCCAGCTACCCTGGGAGCCTGGTTTCCTGAGTCATCAGATGAACACCTAAAGTGCCAGTCCTCCACCTACTCCTCACCTCAGCACACCCAGACCCTCACTCACATGAAAGCATTTTGACAGTGGCCACTTTAGGCTAATAAAGTGTATGTCAGACACAAATGACTTCATAGAGTTTAGTTTTAAAATACAAACGTGACTCCAGTTATCAGAGGGGCTTTCCCGTGCTCCCAAATAACAGTCCAAATCCCTACTCCTCTTGTGTATTATGCGACAAAAAATGAATAGAAACTAGTGTGTGGAACCATTCAATTCCATTGCTGTGATTAATTACATGTTGAAAGCTGGACCCCAAACCAAACCTCAGCCGTGCCTTTAAGTAGCATCCATAATTGCAAACAGCCAATTACAGGGGAGGTGCCCAGAGGAAACCACACAGACCTTACAACTAGGGGCAGATAGGTAGCAAAAGCAAGACTTGACAGTTTAATTCAGACAATGCAGCGAAGGGAAAGAATACCCACACCCAGAACTCCCTTCATGTATTTCAACCAAAACAATATACAGCAACAGAATGAATGAAAGCCAGGTATGAGGCCCTAGCCATCTCTTATTAACCCAGACAGTTAAGAGGTTTTCAAAAACATGAACAATTTTGCAGGTCTTGCTCATTTCTGAAACTCCCTTCACAATGATTGAATTTGTAATGAATTCATACTGGTGACAAGATAACAGGCTCCTCCGAAACCCCACCGCTTTCTCCAGGGAGGCTGCTGGGATTTGCAGTGGCTCTGACAGGGAAATCATGCCTTTAAACCTCCCACAGAAAAGACAAAGTTCACATAGGGAACTGAGAAGACAGTTTTTCATGCTCAGCTTTTCCCTTCTGGAAGCCATCGTGCCCACCCCTACTCTATCTGATGAAAGTGTTAGTCACTCAGTCGTGTCTGAGTCTTTGTAGCTCTATGGACTGTAGCCTGCCAAGCTCCTCCTTCCATGGATTTCTCCAGCAAGAATACTAGAGTGGGTTGTCATTCCCTTCTCCAGGGCACCTTCCTGACCCAGAGATCAAACCCAGGTCTCCCTCAATGCAGGCAGATTCTTTACCGCCTGAACCACCAAGGGAAGCCCACTCCAGTCAATGGTTCTAGGAAAACAACCCCAGCTACCCTGGGAGCCTGGTTTCCTGAGTCATCAGATGAACACCTAAAGTGCCAGTCCTCCACCTACTCCTCACCTCAGCACACCCAGACCCTCACTCACATGAAAGCATTTTGACAGTGGCCACTTTAGGCTAATAAAGTGTATGTCAGACACAAATGACTTCATAGAGTTTAGTTTTAAAATACAAACGTGACTCCAGTTATCAGAGGGGCTTTCCCGTGCTCCCAAATAACAGTCCAAATCCCTACTCCTCTTGTGTATTATGCGACAAAAAATGAAAAAGAAACTAGTGTGTGGAACCATTCAATTCCATTGCTGTGATTAATTACATGTTGAAAGCTGGACCCCAAACCAAACCTCAGCCGTGCCTTTAAGTAGCATCCATAATTGCAAACAGCCAATTACAGGGGAGGTGCCCAGAGGAAACCACACAGACCTTACAACTAGGGGCAGATAGGTAGCAAAAGCAAGACTTGACAGTTTAATTCAGACAATGCAGCGAAGGGAAAGAATACCCACACCCAGAACTCCCTGCTTCAAGAAGCCCCAGGTACTGTGTTTCTCCTTCTGAGAAAAGTATCATCCAAAAGTCCACCTGGGGAACAATCTCATAAATTATAAGCTAAATTCAATCCAGGTTTTTTGCTGAGCCTGTTGTTGTTGTTTGGTCATTTGGTCACATTTGACTCTGACTCCATGGACTGCAGCACGCCTGGCTTCCCTGTCCTTCACTACCTCTTGGAGTTTTCTCAAACTCATGTCCATTGACTCGGTGATACCATCCAACCATCTCGTGGCTTAACAGTGGGGTTAGTATTTTTTATGAATTAAAAATTAAATATTTACTCATGCAGGAGAAACATGTCACATGAAAATTGGGCTCCTAACAAAACAGAAATGACACAAAAACCAAATTACTCATAACCCTTTCAGAAACAATCATGGCAGAAAGTAGTACTAACAGGAAACATACTAATTTCAGTATATACAGAAAATCTAAGTGTGAAATAATTTTACCACTTCAGCCCAAATTTGAATATTCAAAAATCTGAATATTCAAAAGTTGAATTTTTATTTTTCACTTGGTGGTGAATTAGTCACTAAGTTATGCCCAACTCTTTCGACCTCATGGACTATAACCTGCCAGGCTCTTTTATCCATGGGATTTCCCAGGCAAGAATATTGGGGTGAGTTGCCATTTCCTTTTCCAAGGGACCTTCCCAGCCCAGGGATAGAGCCCATGACTCCTACACTGCAGATGGTCTGCTGTACTGCAGGTGGACTTTTTACCTGCTGAGCAAGCAGGGAAGCCCATTTTTCACTTACCATGTTGTATATCTTTCATATCTAAGTGAAGGCTAGACATCAATATTCCAACTGCTTGCGACCTTTTGTTGCTCAGTAACTTGACAACCTGCTCAAGAAAGGAAAAGGGAGAAATGTTACCTACACTCAGTCATTTGCTTAATATCATGTTATTTTTATCTTAAATATGGAACAAATAACTTACAGTCATTGAAGTATCAGAACTGGTGTGAGAGAACTCTCGGATTTTGTATTTCCTGTCTTCAAAATCCCCACTTTCACCCTGCTCTTCACTATCGCCCACAACTCACCAGGTCTTTTAAGAGCCTGATCTACCAACTCTGAAATTTCTAAACACCTAGGAAATTCAACGGGTCTCTCTAAAATAACACTCACACATCTGATCATTTGCAGCCTAAGATTTCAAATTTAAAACCTTGAAACACTGGCCAACTAGTCAAGGGAAAAATAAAAGTACTCAGAGAATCCATCTGTTAGAGCAGGTTAGCTTGATCACAAAGAGAAAATGTGCTTTAATGCAGTTTTATTTTTAGAAAGCTCACCATTTTACTGGCAGTTGCTCTCATTCTACATTTGTCCTACATTATGTGAGCAATTTTCCAACTAATTAATAGTGATATAACCATCAAATCCAATTGGTTGTGTTAGTTCAATCTCAGCTCTTTTCAGAGAGTCCAGAAAAATTAGTCCACACAAACCATGAGAAGTTTCCTAACACAGATGTGAGCACATTTAAATGATATTTTCCAGACAATAACACACCACTGACAAATCCTACTCATGACATTTTTATCCCAGATACCAATCATGTGCAGGGCAACAACTTCTATTCAGTCTCAGTGCTTAGAAAAACACTGGAGTGAAAGAAAACAAGCTATGGCCAAATTCCAGAAGTTACAGCTGCCCTAAGCTGATCAATTAGGAAACTAATAAAATAATCTAGCCTGTCATAAAAACCACAGCATAAGATAATATTCTCAACAGGAATAATAGCATTCTTGGTCCCCTATCAGAAATGTGAGTATAGAGGATAAAACAAACCCTTTCAGAAGTTGCTGTTCAGTCACTAAGTTGTGTCCAACTCTTCGCAACCTCATGGACTGCTGCATCCCAGGTTTCCCTGTCCTTCACTATCTCTGGAGTTTGCTCAAACTTGTACCCATTGAGTCAGTGGTGCCATCCAACCATCTCGTCCTCTGCTGTTTCCTTCTCCTCCTACCTTCAATCTTTCCCAACATCGAGGTCTTTTTCAGTGAGTCAGCCCTTTGCATCAGGTGGCCTAAATACTGGAGCTTCAGTTTAAGCATCAGGCATCAGTCATTCCCATGAAGAGTCAGGGTTGATTTCCTTTCAGATTAACTGGTTTTATCTCCTTACAGTCCAAGGGACTCTCAAGAGTCTTTTTCAGCATCATAGTTTGAAAGCATCTTCAGCGCTCTGCCTTCTTTATGGTCAAACTCTCACATCTGTACATGACTACTGGAAAAACAATAGCTTTGACTAGATGGACCTTTGTCAGCAAAATGATGTCTCTGCTTTTGAATATGCTGGCTAGGTTTGTCATAGTGTTTATTCAAGGAGCAAGCGTCTTTTAATTTTATGGCTGCAGAGAATCCATTGTTAGAGCAGGTTAGCTTGATCACAGAGAATGTGCTTTAATGCAGTTTTATTTTTAGAAAGCTCACCATTTTACTGGCAGTTGCTCTCATTCTACATTTGTCCTACATTATGTGAGCAATTTTCCAACTAATTAATAGTGATATAACCATCAAATCCAATTGGTTGTGTTAGTTCAATCTCAGCTCTTTTCAGAGAGTCCAGAAAAATTAGTCCACACAAACCATGAGAAGTTTCCTAACACAGATGTGAGCACATTTAAATGATATTTTCCAGACAATAACACACCACTGACAAATCCTACTCATGACATTTTTATCCCAGATACCAATCATGTGCAGGGCAACAACTTCTATTCAGTCTCAGTGCTTAGAAAAACACTGGAGTGAAAGAAAACAAGCTATGGCCAAATTCCAGAAGTTACAGCTGCCCTAAGCTGATCAATTAGGAAACTAATAAAATAATCTAGCCTGTCATAAAAACCACAGCATAAGATAATATTCTCAACAGGAATAATAGCATTCTTGGTCCCCTATCAGAAATGTGAGTATAGAGGATAAAACAAACCCTTTCAGAAGTTGCTGTTCAGTCACTAAGTTGTGTCCAACTCTTCGCAACCTCATGGACTGCTGCATCCCAGGTTTCCCTGTCCTTCACTATCTCTGGAGTTTGCTCAAACTTGTACCCATTGAGTCAGTGGTGCCATCCAACCATCTCGTCCTCTGCTGTTTCCTTCTCCTCCTACCTTCAATCTTTCCCAACATCGAGGTCTTTTTCAGTGAGTCAGCCCTTTGCATCAGGTGGCCTAAATACTGGAGCTTCAGTTTAAGCATCAGGCATCAGTCATTCCCATGAAGAGTCAGGGTTGATTTCCTTTCAGATTAACTGGTTTTATCTCCTTACAGTCCAAGGGACTCTCAAGAGTCTTTTTCAGCATCATAGTTTGAAAGCATCTTCAGCGCTCTGCCTTCTTTATGGTCAAACTCTCACATCTGTACATGACTACTGGAAAAACAATAGCTTTGACTAGATGGACCTTTGTCAGCAAAATGATGTCTCTGCTTTTGAATATGCTGGCTAGGTTTGTCATAGTGTTTATTCCAAGGAGCAAGCGTCTTTTAATTTTATGGCTGCAGTCACCACCCACAATGATTCTAGAGCCCAAGAAAATAAATTCTGTTGCTGTTTCCATTTTTCCCCATCTATTTGCCATGAAGTGATGAGACTGGATGCCATGATCTTAGTTTCTTAAATGCTGAGTTTTAAACCAGTCTTTTTCACTCTCCTCTTTCACTTTCATCAAAAGGCTCTTTAGTTCCTCTTCCCTTTCTACCATTAGGGTGGTGTCATCTGCATACTTGAGGTCATTTATATTTCTCTTGGTTGATTTCAGATTGTGCTTTATCTAGACTGGCATTTTGCATGATGCTTTCTGCACAGATGTTAAATCAACTGGGTGACAATATACAGCCTCAATGCATTCCTTTCCCAATCTAGAGCCAGTCTGTTGTTCCATGTCCAGTTCTAACTGTTGCTTCTTGACCTGCATACAGGGTTCTCAGGAGCCATGTAAGGTGGTTTGTTATTCCCATCTCTTTCAGAATTTTCCAGTTTGTTGTGATTGACACGGCCAAGGGCTTTAGCATAGTCAATGGAGCAGAAATAGGTGTTTTTCTGGAATTCTCTTGCTTTTTCTATGATGTAATGGATGTTGGCAATTTGATCTCTGGTTCCTCTGCCTTTTAAAAATCCAACTTGTACATCTGGAAGTTCTCGGTTCATGTACCATTGGTGCCTAGCTTGAAATATTTTGAGCATCACCTTGCTAGCATGTGAAATTAGCCCAATTTTATGGTAGTTCAGACATTCTTTGGCACTAACCTTCTCGGGATTGGAATGAAAACTGACTTTTTCAGTCCTGTGCCCACTGCTGAGCTTTTCAAATTTGCTGGCGTAATGAGTGCATCACTTCAATAACATCATCTTTTAGCATCTTAAACAGCTCAGCTGGAATTCCATCACTTCCACTAGCTTTGTTCATAGTAATGCTTCCTAACGTCCATTTGACTTTGCACTCCAGGATATCTGGCTCTAGGTGAGTGACCACACCTTTGTGGTTTTCAGAGTTATTAAGACCATTTGTTTTTCAGTTCTTCTGTGTAGCTTTGACTAGATGGACCTTTGTCAGCAAAATGATGTCTCTGCTTTTGAATATGCTGGCTAGGTTTGTCATAGTGTTTATTCCAAGGAGCAAGCGTCTTTTAATTTTATGGCTGCAGTCACCACCCACAATGATTCTAGAGCCCAAGAAAATAAATTCTGTTGCTGTTTCCATTTTTCCCCATCTATTTGCCATGAAGTGATGAGACTGGATGCCATGATCTTAGTTTCTTAAATGCTGAGTTTTAAACCAGTCTTTTTCACTCTCCTCTTTCACTTTCATCAAAAGGCTCTTTAGTTCCTCTTCCCTTTCTACCATTAGGGTGGTGTCATCTGCATACTTGAGGTCATTTATATTTCTCTTGGTTGATTTCAGATTGTGCTTTATCTAGACTGGCATTTTGCATGATGCTTTCTGCACAGATGTTAAATCAACTGGGTGACAATATACAGCCTCAATGCATTCCTTTCCCAATCTAGAGCCAGTCTGTTGTTCCATGTCCAGTTCTAACTGTTGCTTCTTGACCTGCATACAGGGTTCTCAGGAGCCATGTAAGGTGGTTTGTTATTCCCATCTCTTTCAGAATTTTCCAGTTTGTTGTGATTGACACGGCCAAGGGCTTTAGCATAGTCAATGGAGCAGAAATAGGTGTTTTTCTGGAATTCTCTTGCTTTTTCTATGATGTAATGGATGTTGGCAATTTGATCTCTGGTTCCTCTGCCTTTTAAAAATCCAACTTGTACATCTGGAAGTTCTCGGTTCATGTACCATTGGTGCCTAGCTTGAAATATTTTGAGCATCACCTTGCTAGCATGTGAAATTAGCCCAATTTTATGGTAGTTCAGACATTCTTTGGCACTAACCTTCTCGGGATTGGAATGAAAACTGACTTTTTCAGTCCTGTGCCCACTGCTGAGCTTTTCAAATTTGCTGGCGTAATGAGTGCATCACTTCAATAACATCATCTTTTAGCATCTTAAACAGCTCAGCTGGAATTCCATCACTTCCACTAGCTTTGTTCATAGTAATGCTTCCTAACGTCCATTTGACTTTGCACTCCAGGATATCTGGCTCTAGGTGAGTGACCACACCTTTGTGGTTTTCAGAGTTATTAAGACCATTTGTTTTTCAGTTCTTCTGTGTATTTATGCCACCTCTCTTAACCATAAAAATCTCACAGTCATTTTTGAAGGCTTCAAAATTAAGGGGCATTAAAATTTAAGGGGCATTAATACCTCGCAAGAGGCAGTACCTCTTAAGAGGAAAGACAGAAACTGATTCTCAGTTTGCTTTTTGAACATCTTATTTAATTCAGCTTAGAACTTGAATTTAAGCCCATTCACATCTAATCTATTTTTAATCAATAACCATATCCTCTTAAGAGATGAAAAATAGAACCTTAGTATCAGAAAAGCAGAAGGCACGTATTCTGTTCTAAAAATGTTTTGTTTTTTTGTTTTTTTTTTTTAAAGATTTATTTATTTATTTATTTTTGGCCGGGCACGGGTGGGGGAGGGAGGGGAGGGGCGGGCCGCTTCTATTGGTCTTTCATTTCTCTATTTTCATCCGTCTTTGTTCTTTGGCTCCTGTGGGCCTCCCATCACGGTGGCGTCTGTCATTGCAGAGCGCCGGCTCTGGGCGCATGCGCCCCAGAGCTCCGGCTCGGTGATTGGACACATGGGTCCAGCCGCTCTGCGGCACGCGGGATCTTCCCAGGCCAGAGATCGAACCGGTGCCCCTTTCACTGCAAGGCGGTGTCCTTACCCACTGGACCACCAGGGGAAGCCCTAAAAATGTTTTTAACTTCAGATAAATGGAACCTAGGTCCCATCTGTGCTACTCTGACAAAACTGCTTTCCTAAGACTTCCTATCACCTCTGGTTCCTAACTATAACAGGCACAGCTGCATTCACAGGTCATCTGACCTACGCAGTGCTGACATGTTGATTGCACCCTTTTAAAACCTCTGGTTTAAAGTAATTTCTAAGCCTAAACTAAAATTGGCTTTGGGAAGTCCAGTAGAGGGACCTCTTGGGCCCACTACTGACAGTCAGTTACTGTGAACAAAAAGAGAAGGTCCTTGCATCTCCAAATGGAAGGGTCCTCTACTTCCCTGCTTGGAGGAAGGGAGATGTTCTTCCGTCCAGCCTAGCTTTGTTCATAGTAATGTTGACTTTGCACTCCAGGATATCTGGCTCTAGGTGAGTGACCACACCTTTGTGGTTTTCAGAGTTATTAAGACCATTTGTTTTTCAGTTCTTCTGTGTATTTATGCCACCTCTCTTAACCATAAAAATCTCACAGTCATTTTTGAAGGCTTCAAAATTAAGGGGCATTAAAATTTAAGGGGCATTAATACCTCGCAAGAGGCAGTACCTCTTAAGAGGAAAGACAGAAACTGATTCTCAGTTTGCTTTTTGAACATCTTATTTAATTCAGCTTAGAACTTGAATTTAAGCCCATTCACATCTAATCTATTTTTAATCAATAACCATATCCTCTTAAGAGATGAAAAATAGAACCTTAGTATCAGAAAAGCAGAAGGCACGTATTCTGTTCTAAAAATGTTTTGTTTTTTTGTTTTTTTTTTTTAAAGATTTATTTATTTATTTATTTTGGGCGGGCGTCGGGTTGGGGAGGGAGGGGAGGGGGCGGGCCGCTTCTATTGGTCTTTCATTTCTCTATTTTCATCCGTCTTTGTTCTTTGGCTCCTGTGGGCCTCCCATCACGGTGGCGTCTGTCATTGCAGAGCGCCGGCTCTGGGCGCATGCGCCCCAGAGCTCCGGCTCGGTGATTGGACACATGGGTCCAGCCGCTCTGCGGCACGCGGGATCTTCCCAGGCCAGAGATCGAACCGGTGCCCCTTTCACTGCAAGGCGGTGTCCTTACCCACTGGACCACCAGGGGAAGCCCTAAAAATGTTTTTAACTTCAGATAAATGGAACCTAGGTCCCATCTGTGCTACTCTGACAAAACTGCTTTCCTAAGACTTCCTATCACCTCTGGTTCCTAACTATAACAGGCACAGCTGCATTCACAGGTCATCTGACCCACGCAGTGCTGACATGTTGATTGCACCCTTTTAAAACCTCTGGTTTAAAGTAATTTCTAAGCCTAAACTAAAATTGGCTTTGGGAAGTCCAGTAGAGGGACCTCTTGGGCCCACTACTGACAGTCAGTTACTGTGAACAAAAAGAGAAGGTCCTTGCATCTCCAAATGGAAGGGTCCTCTACTTCCCTGCTTGGAGGAAGGGAGATGTTCTTCCCGTCCAGCCAATGGAAAACACTGCAGCGCAGCCAATGAGAAACCTCAACTGTCACTTTCCTCCTATGAGCTTTCGTAGAGAATAGCCCTGCCCACTCCTCTTTGTCTCTGTAGAAGCTCTTCCCCTTTGTCCTCGTATCTCCCTATGGCCCAAAGCTTGCATTTATTTCACTGATTACATTCCTCTGGTAATTTCTGAATAAACTTGTAAACTCTCTGCTCCAGAGTTCCTGCCAGTCCTGCTAAGACCTTTTTAAGGTGAATCTCAGAGTTCTATTCTCAGCTCCATATTCTCTTCGATTTATATGTCCATTTTCTCCTCCATCAACATATGAGCCTAAACTAAAATAACTGTATTCTTTTAACAGCCATCTTCACCTTGGCAGTATCCTATGGATATTTTCCTAACAAATACCTCCACTTCGATTACCCACGTCATCTCCCATTTGACATGTCTAATACCTCAATCCCACCCCCAAAACCTATTCAGCTTCGCCTCTACAATTTCATCTGCACCACCACTTTCAATCCACCAAAGCTAGACATCCAGAAATCATTCTAGAGCCACCTCCCCTCCTTCACCTGCAAATTCTGACAAGTCCTGGAAGTTTTAAGTTTGCTACATCTTTGGTATCCATCCCTTCCTCTTTTAACTCTTACTGTCAGCATTTACTTCTATACTTGCATAGACTGACCCAAAAGATTTCTAACTAGTCTGCCCAAATATAGTCCAGTAATTCTCGAGGTATATTTCATGTAACAGCAGGTGTCATCTTCATCCAGAAACTTATTGAAAATAAAAAATATGTCTCAAAAACCTGCTTGTTAGAAGATTTGGGCATACAAAGAATCAATCAGCATCTTAAAAAGCCTTCCAGGTGATTATAGAATAAATAATAAGCCTCATCTCTTCCTATTCATTCTCTAAACCGATATCCAAGTACCATCTCTTTTTAGGTATTTTTAGTGTCAATATTTGCATTCCACTCTCTTGTCTTTTAAACCTGAGGGTCTCATAAGTGCAGGCTACAGAGCGTCTTCATGGACTATTTCACGGCTCATACCAGAAACTTTCCTCACCTCGGATAATTCAAATGAACTTGATAAGAAACTATGTTACATTTAAATGCCAAAGATTATAGATAGGAATAATAATTACCGGTCATCTTCCAAAAAGCATGCATATGGGAGAGAACAGATGTCTAAAAAGATCATTTTCACAATTTCCCGGACCTAATACAAAATTCGACCTAATACAAAGAAAGCACCATCAGCATTTATCTCTCTTTCTTTTAATACACTGAATAACAGGAACTTGAAGCTATCAAACTACAACATTTTTAGAATTCTGTAGCTAGACAAACAAGGGAGATGAAGGACTTGTTTCTTACAAAATGATCTCAGAACTCTAAAGTGCAGAAAATACAGATTTAGCAAGTTTGAATATTCCAGAATGGAAGCTACAATGGAAATCCATGTCAAAATACTACGAGCATTCTTCACAGAACTAGAACAAGTAAACAGAAATTTGTGTGCAAACATAAAAATTCCAAATAGCCAAAACAATCTTTAAAAAGAGCAAAGTTGGAGGTATCACACTTCTTGATTTCAAATTATATTACAGAACTACCTTAATCAAAACAGTATAATACTGACAAAAAAAAAAAAAACAGACACATAGATCCATGAAACAGAATAGAGACTACAAAAAATAAACCTGAGCTAATATGGTCAAATTTATGTGTAACAAAGGAGGCAAAAATATATAATGGAGAAAAGACAATTTCTGCAATAAATGGTGTTGGGAAAACTAGACAGCAATATGGAAAAGAATCAAAGCAGACTACTTTCTCACAGCAAATGGATAAAGACTTAAATATAAGACTGGAAATCATAAAACTACTAGAACAAAACACAAACAATATGCTCTTTGACATCAGTCTTAGAGATATTTATTTGGACATGTTGTCTCAGTAAGGAAAACAAAAGCAAACAAATGGGACTGCATCAAACTAAAAACTTTTTGCACAGTGAAGGAACTAAGAACAAACAACAACAAAAGGCTGCCTAACTGAATGAAAATATTTCCAGATGAAGTATCTGATAAGGAGTTAATATCCAAAATATGCAACTCAACATCATACAACTCAACATCAAAAAAACCCCAAATAACCTGATTAAAACATTGGCAGAGGACCAGAATAGACATTTTTTGAAAGAAGACATACAGATGGCCCACATATACATGAAAAGATGTTTAACATCACAATCATTATGGAAACACAAATCAAACCCAGGATGAGATAACATCTCACACCTGTCAGAAAAGCTATAAAATCTGATACATTTACAGTGTTACTGTCAATTTCTCCTTTTATGTTAATATTTTCTTCCTGTATTTACATGGACAAGTATTTACATGCACATTGGGTGCATACACTTATAATTGTTATATCTTCTTGCACTGATCCCTTGATCAATATCTAATGCCTTTGCCTACTGTTACAGCCTTTTTTTTTCAGTCTATCTTGTCTAATAATAGTATTAGTATCCCAACTTTCATACAGAACACCTTTTACTTCTTTCACTTTCAGTCTGTGTGTGACTTTATATCTGAAGTGTGTCTCTTGTAGGTAACATATACATGTGTAACCATTCAAACAATCTCTGTGCTTTAATAGGAGCATTTAATCCTTGTACATTTAAAGTAATTATTGATAGACATGTACTTATTGTCATTTTGTTAACTGGTTTTAGAATTATTTTTATAGTTTTTGTTTTTGTCCTTCTTGTGAGTTGCCTAATTCTAATTATTTAGAATTAAGTTTGGATAACTTTCTCAATTTTTTTGTGTGTATCTATTATAGATCTTTGGTTTGTGGGAGCCAAGAAGCTTAACAACAACAAAAATTTGCTGTATTTTTTCGATTCCACATATAAGTGATTTCGTATGGCAATTTTCTTTCCCTATCTGACTTCTTTCACTTAGCATAGTGCCCTATAAGTCCATTCATGTTGCTGCAAATGACAAAATTTCATTTTTTTTAATAGCTGAGTAATGTGTGTGTGTATGTATATAAATATTATATATATATATATATATATATCTCATATATATGTCATCTTTATGCATTTAGCTGTTGATGGACACTTAGGCTGCTTCTGTATCCTAATTATTGTAAGCAACGCTGCTATTAACACTAGAGTGCATGTATCTTTTCAAATTAGTGTATTTGGGTTTCGGGGGGGCATATATGCCCAGAAGTGGAATTGCTCAGTCATACGATAGTTTTTTTAGTTTTTTGAGAAACCTCCATACTGTTTTTCACAGTGGCAGCACCAATTTATCTTTCCACCAACAGTGCACAGGATTCCCTTTGCTCCACATCCTTATCAACACTTGTTATTTGTGTTTTTTCTGAAGATAGCCAGTGTGAGGTGATATCTCACTATGGTTTTGATTTCCATTTCTTTGATGATTAGCCATGTTGAACATTTTTAATATCCCTGTTTGTCACCTCACATCTTATTTGGAAAAGTATCTTTTAAGGCCTTCTGTTGATTTTTTTAATCACACTGCTGTTTTTATTTAAGATTTATTTATTTTTGGCTCACTGGATCTTCATTGTAGCATGCTGGGTTTTTTAGTTGCAGCAAGCAGGGACTATTCTCCAGTTGTGTACATGGGCTTCTCATTGCAGTGGCCTCTGTTATTGTGGAGCTTGGGCTCTAGGGCACATAGGCTTAGTTGCCCTGTAGCATGTGGGATCTTCCCTAACCAGGGATCAAACCTATGTCCCCTGCATTGCAAGGCAGATTCTTAACCACTGACCACTAGGAAGTCTTCTTTGCGTTTCTGATGTTGAGCTGTATGAGCTATTTACGTTGGATATCAATCCCTTACTGGTCATATCATTTGTAAATATTTTCTCCCATTTAGTAAGTTCTCTTTTTGTTTTGTTGATGGTTTCTTTTGCTGTGCAAAAGGTTTTAAGTTTAATTATGTTTATGTTTCCTTATAATTCTTTTGCTTTAGGAAACATCCACCACTACACTCTGAAAGTGTACTGCTCATGTTTTCTTCTAGTTTTATAGTATCTGATCTTACATTTAGGTCTTTAATCCATTTTGAGTTTATTTCTGCATATGGTGTTCCAGAAAATTCTAATTTCATTCTTTTACATGTAGTTGTCTAGTTTTCCCAGCAACACTTATTGAAGAAACTGTCATTTCTCCGTGGTATATTCTTGCTTCCTTTGTCATAGATTAGATGATCATAGATGCATGGGTTTATCTCTGGGCTTTCTATCCTGTTCAACTTATTTACATGTCTGTTTCTATGCCAATACCATACTGTTTTGATTACTGTAGCTCTTCAGTCATAAGTGATTACTTTAAATTTCTGATCTCTTAAATTCAAACATCTTTTAGCAATCCTGTGTTTTTACTCCCTGACCCTAAGGTTTACTGTTTTTGACATCATGTTTTGCATGTTTCTGTAACTACTTACCATGGATGATTTTACTACTTTTTGTCTTTCCGTTTTTTCACTAGTGGCTAATCTATTACCTTTAATGTATGTTTGCCTTTATCATGAGATTTTTCCTTTTGGAATTTTCTTATTTCTAGCTGTGGCCCTTTCTTCTCTGCTTAGAAAAGTCCCTTTAACATTTCTTATAAAGCTGGTTTAGTGGTGCTAAATTGTTTTAGCTTTTGATCGTCTGTAAAACTCTTTATATCATGACAGACTTTCCCCTGGTAGACTATTCTTGTTGTAGGTTTTTTTCTTTACAACACTACATATGTTATGCTACTCTTTTCTGGCCTGCAGTTTCTGCTGAAGAGTCAGGTGATAACCTTACAGAAGTTTCCTTATATAAACGAGTTGCTTTTGCCTTATAGTTTTTAATATTCTCTCTTTATTTTAATTACAATGTGTAGACACCTTTAGGCTGATCTTATTTGGGACTCTCTTATATTTCCTGGACCTGAAGGTCAGCTTCTTTTCCCAGGTTAGGAATTTTTTTCCCAGCTATTTTTATTTCTCTCTACTCCTCCTGCGACCCCTATAATGTGAATATCAGGATGCTTAGTGTTGTTCCAGAAGTCTCTTAAACTCTTGTTTTAAAAGATTTTTCTTTTTTCTATTTTGTTTGAGCAATTTCCACTATTTTGTATTCCAGTTTGCTGATCCATTCCTCTGTATCATCTAAACTACCATGGGTTACTTCTAGTGCATTTTTAAAATATTTATTTATTTGTCTCAGCTGGGTCTTAGTTGTGGCACATGGGATCTTTTAGTTGCAACACATGGAATCTCTCTCTCTCTCTCTCTTTGCTGCAGCATGTGAACTCTTAGTTGTAGCATATGGGATCGAGTTCCCGAAAGTGTTAGTTGCTCAGTTGTGTCTGACTCTACGATTTCATGGATGGTACCCAACAAGGCTCCTCTGTCCATGGAATTCTCCAGGCAAGAATACTGGAGTAGGCTACCATTCCCTTCTCCAGGGGATCTCCCCAACCCAGAGACTGACCTCGGGTTTCCCACATGCACGGACACACTCTTTCCCATCTGAGCCACCAGGGAAGCCCTGACCAGGGAGCAAACCTGGGCCCTCTGCATTGGAAGCAAGGAGTCTTAGTCACTGGACCACCAGGGAAGTCCCTGTTGTATTTTTAATTGCAGTTATTGTATTTGTCAGCTATTTAGTTATATTTGCTAAGTGTTAATTAGAAATGGCTAACTTTTCACTGGGTTCATCTGTTCTTCTCCAGAGTTCTTTGATCCACTTTGCCTTCATTACCTTGAACTCTTATCAGGAACACAGCTTATCTCCACCTGACTTAGTTCTTCTTCTGGGGTTGTATCTTGTTCCCTTATTTGAAACATGTTTCTCTGTCACCTTATTTTTCCTTATTCTCTCTTCATTTCTATATATTTGATGGTTGGTTATATTTCCTGATGTTGGAAAGGTGGTCTTATGCAGGAAATACACCATAGGTTCCAGTAGCGCCCTCCCCTAAATGCTCTGGGGTGCCCCCTTTGTGGTTCTGTGGGTCTTTTTGTTGTGGGGCTATTGTGGGTGCACTGGTAGGTGAGGCTGACCCCTGGTCCATTTGGTTGCCAGGCCCCACCCAGTGTGGCCCCACCCATCTGTTGTTGTGCAGGCAGGGGCCCTGGTACAGCTGGCTGCACAGCCCAGGGAGTCCTGGCAGTGAGCACAGCTCAGTGGTGGCAGGGCAAGTATCAGGGTGGGTGGGTGGCTGTGGGCTTGTGTTAGCCTACTGGTGGGTGAGGCTGGGGCTGGTGGGGAGTAGAGTGGGGAAAGCGCATCCCAGGCCTGGTTTTGGCCCCTTGATGAATGGGTTCCTGGTGCACCTGGTTGCAGGCTCCAGACTTTCTTGGAACTGGTGTCAGCCAAATGGTAAGTGGCACCAAGGCCCAGCGCATCTTAGGGCTGGTGCAGAACCTTTGGTGGACAAAGCCAAGAACCAGGCTCTCTGGCTGTGGGGTCCAATGATTCTGGAGCGGGTGTCAGCCATCTGCTCTTCAGGGCTGGGACCCAGTGTATCCCAGGGCTCCTGCTGGCCCACTGATGTGTGGAGCTATGTCCCAGGATCTCTGCAGGTTTCTGGGGGTCCCCTAGCTGTTATCAGCCAAGTGGGCACAGAGCTGGGTCTTGGGATCTGGACTTCAGATCTGGAGTCAGCTCACTGATGGGCATGTCCGAGTCCTGTAAGCTGGCCGCAGGGCCACTGGTGGGTGGACTGCCTCATGCCCCACTGCTGGGCAAGGCCAGGTCCCGGGCAACAAAAGGATTAGGGGGTCTAGGGTGGCCAGCTTGCTTGTGGGTAACTCTGTATCTGTGCCCAGTTAGCTGCTTAAACCTGAGGTATCCTACAACTGGTGCTGACCACTGCTTAGGGACCCAAATCATGGCACTAATAAGCTAGAGGAACGATTCCAAAATGGCACCTACCATCTCCAGTGTGCACGTAGAGAAAGAGCTCCCCAAAGGCTGTGCCACTGTCTAGCTTAATACCAGAAAAACAAACAATCCAATGAAAAAAATGGGCAGATGACCTAAACAGGCATTTCTCTGAAGATACACAGATAGCAAATAAACACGAGAAAAGACGCTCAACATCACTTATTATTAGAGAAATAAAAATTAAAATTACAATGAGGTATCACTTCACACCGGTCAGAATAGCTGTCATCTAAACATCTACAAACAATAAGTTCTTGGAGAAAATGTGGAGAAAGGAAACTCTCTTGCACTGTTGGTGGGAATGTAAATAGACACAGCCACTTTGGAGGATAGGATGAAGATTCCTTAAAAAACTAGGAAGAGACTACCATATGACCCAGCAATCCCATTACTGGGCATAGAACCTGAGAAAACCACAATTCTAAATACACATGTACAGTATTATTTCCAGCAGCATTTACAATAGCCAGGACATGGAAATAACCCAGATGCCTACTGACAGATGAATGGATAAAGAATTTGTGGTGCATGCTAAGTCTCTTCAGTTGTGTCCACCTCTGTGGACCCTATGTTCTGTAGGCCACCAGGCTCCTGTGTCTGTGTGAGTCTCCAGGCAATAATACTGGAGTGGGTTGCCAGGTTCTCCTCCAGGGAATCTTCCTGACCCAGGGTTTGAACCAACGTCTCTTATGTTTCCTGCCATTGGCAGGTGGGTTCTTTACCACTAGTGCCACCTGGGAAGCCCTGTGGGGTGTATGTGTGTGTGTGTATGTATGTATGTACATATATACATATATATACACACATAATGGAATATTCCTCAGCCATAAAAAAGGGAAAGGTTTTGAGTCAGTTGAACTGAGGTGAACAAACCTAGAGCTTGCTATACAGAGAGAAGAAAATCAGAAAAAGAAAAACAAAATTGCAAAGTAACACACAACACACACACACACACACACACATACAGAATCTATAAAAATGGCACTGATGAACCTGATCGCAAGTGTGAATAGAGACACAGACATAGAGAACAGACTTGCAGACACAGCGAGAGAAGGTGAGGGTGAAACAAATTAGGAGAGTAGCACTGACGATATATACTACCATGTGTAAAGAGGAGAGGTAGCAACAGGCAGCTGTAAAGCACAGGAACTTGGCATGGTGCTCTGTGATGACCTGGAGGAGTGAGATGAAGGTTGAGAAGAAGGCAGAGGGACGATATATACTTCTGGCTGATTCACACTGTTGTATGGTAACATGTATTGCTTTAAAACATTCTGACCATAATGCGTACAACATCTACAAACAATGAGTTCTTGGAGAAAATGTGGAGAAAGGAAACTCTCTTGCACTGTTGGTGGGAATGTAAATAGACACAGCCACTTTGGAGGATAGGATGAAGATTCCTTAAAAAACTAGGAAGAGACTACCATATGACCCAGCAATCCCATTACTGGGCATAGAACCTGAGAAAACCACAATTCTAAATACACATGTACAGTATTATTTCCAGCAGCATTTACAATAGCCAGGACATGGAAATAACCCAGATGCCTACTGACAGATGAATGGATAAAGAATTTGTGGTGCATGCTAAGTCTCTTCAGTTGTGTCCACCTCTGTGGACCCTATGTTCTGTAGGCCACCAGGCTCCTGTGTCTGTGTGAGTCTCCAGGCAATAATACTGGAGTGGGTTGCCAGGTTCTCCTCCAGGGAATCTTCCTGACCCAGGGTTTGAACCAACGTCTCTTATGTTTCCTGCCATTGGCAGGTGGGTTCTTTACCACTAGTGCCACCTGGGAAGCCCTGTGGGGTGTATGTGTGTGTGTGTATGTATGTATGTACATATATACATATATATACACACATAATGGAATATTCCTCAGCCATAAAAAGGAATGGTTTTGAGTCAGTTGAACTGAGGTGAACAAACCTAGAGCTTGCTATACAGAGAGAAGAAAATCAGAAAAAGAAAAACAAAATTGCAAAGTAACACACAACACACACACACACACACACACATACAGAATCTATAAAAATGGCACTGATGAACCTGATCGCAAGTGTGAATAGAGACACAGACATAGAGAACAGACTTGCAGACACAGCGAGAGAAGGTGAGGGTGAAACAAATTAGGAGAGTAGCACTGACGTATATATACTACCATGTGTAAAGAGGAGAGGTAGCAACAGGCAGCTGTAAAGCACAGGGAACTTGGCATGGTGCTCTGTGATGACCTGGAGGAGTGAGATGAAGGTTGAGAAGAAGGCAGAGGGGACGCATATATACTTCTGGCTGATTCACACTGTTGTATGGTAACATGTATTGCTTTAAAACATTGTGAATCAATTATCCTCCAAACAAAAAATAAGTAAAAAAGAAAAACTACCTCCCAGACTGTTCCTTTTTAGACAGTGTAACAAGTCAGAAGTAAATACAAAGGAACCACATCATAAAGATGCCAGAATATGGACTCCCTGAGCGAGTTTGGGAAGATTCTACTTGCCACCATATACAGGACTTCAGAGAATAAACGACGACCTATTCAACATCCTTGTCTTTTAGACCAGATTTGAACTTCCTATTGAACAAATGTGGTTCACACCACTTCCTTATTACAAAACCTAATCTATATGAAGCTACTGATACCTAGAAAAACTTAAATAATGTCATTTTTTTAAACTGTTGACAGAAATCATACATGATCTTTTTAAAAATATCAATTTCAGCATCAAAATAGTAGAAAGCAAATAATTCGCGATAGTGTCAAGTCTCAGCTCCAAACACAGCCTCCAGCCAAGTGGATGCATTTTCACAGTCCTAGAACCTGCTCCTGTGACATCCTCTGAAGGCTTCCTCGGAAGAGGAGATGCCACCAACCCCCACCCCCACCCCACATGCCAACAGCCCTTCTGACAGGATGCTTGGAAGGAGCCACACGTTGGCAACAGTCAGTTCTCAGATACACTCCCTAGCACCTACATCTTCTATTTTTGTCCTCTTCAGCGTTTTATCCTTTCCCCTATATCATTTCATCTGTGGCTACTGTCACTTGGGAAACAGCATTTCTCAGCATCTTTAGATGGCATTCCACCAATTATTTCTCTGGATTCTCACTGCCAAGCACCACCTGGCCTATAAGCAGTCTCTCTGAGGCCTCTCTCCTACTCTATTCTCTGATGCTTTTCTCCGTGTTCTCATCTAATGTTCATAGCCTTTGGAGTGGCCTCACATGTTGACCATGTGGGCAGCTCATGGTTCTGAGTCCTGTGGCTTTCACCACCTCCTCCTGCTGTTTCTCACTCCATGTCGGGACACAAGAGGGATGCCATACACCAGAGAGGCCAAAGATGCAAAAAGCAGCCTTAAACTCACAAATGAGCAAGAGAAACGAGAATACGGGTAGACCTGAAGCAGTGACACTGAACTGAGCCAGAGGCGTAGGCTGGAAGAAGATGTGGTGGGGGGACAACCCTCCTACTCGGGGTTTCCAGCATGTTGACCTGTGTGGGGGTAGGTCTGTACTTCAGTCCATGACTTCACCTGAATTAGCAGCCATGTAATTACACAATTCCTTCAGTCAATGGATCTCAAGTGTCCTACCTGTACAGTTAATAGTCTCTATGCAATATTCCCATCATTTGAAACAATCAAATATGTAATATGAACTATTTTTCAAGTATAAAACATCTTGAAAATGCACAGAACTAGTGTTAATTTACCAATTCAAAAACAAGCAGTTATACTTCACAATGCTGCCAAAGCACTTAAGCTTAGTCCAACAAGAGGAAAACCAGCAATAACAGAAAGTAATAAGGAATGAACCAAATGAAGTTTGGTAAATTCCACAATTAAGACAGAACAAGGGCTTCCCTGGTGGTCCAGTGGGTAAGGACACCGCCTTGCAGTGCAAGGGGCGCTGGTTCGATCCCTGGCCTGGGAAGATCCCACATGCCACGGAGTGGCTGGACCGATGTGTCCAACTACCGAGCCAGAGCTCTGGGGCGCATGCGCCCAGAGCCGGTGCTCTGTGACAACAGAGGCCACCGCTATGGGAGGCCCACATGGGCCAAAGAACAAAGATGGATGAAAAATGGACAAATGAAAGACCAATAGAAGTGGCCCGCCTGCTCCCCTCCCTCCCCTACCAAAATAAATAAATAAATAAATCTTTAAAAAAAAAAAAAAAAAGACAGAACAACCCAACACATTGACTGATTTATAAAACGCTATTTCTCTAAGAACTCTCCAGATACCCTGCTGGTCATTTCACAGCTTTGATCTGGATTCAATTTTCTTACTTTGGAAAGATATGTTTGACTTGATGAGAATCTGGAACCACAAGCCTTTTCTGTACTTCCTGCCCTGTTTCATGAAAACAGCAGACACCTTAAATCTTAGCTAGTCTGCACTCAGAAGTGAAAGATGCTGACATGGGGTTTTGCAGAGCAGGAAGTGATGGTTCTCTTAGTGTACATATGGGCAGGGAGAAATGTCCTTCTTCCTCATATCATCTCCTTCTCTGATGAATATAAAGCCTCAGAGCAGGGTGCCCTACCTCCCGGGCATCAGAGTGTACTTACAAGGCCGTGCTGGCCACAGGAGACCTGGACACTCCATGTCTAGCAGTGATTTGCATGGAAATGTCAACTAATTTCTCTTGGATAAACACATACAACAAAAGGTTTTGTGGGGGGTAGGTCTGTACTTCAGTCCATGACTTCACCTGAATTAGCAGCCATGTAATTACACAATTCCTTCAGTCAATGGATCTCAAGTGTCCTACCTGTACAGTTAATAGTCTCTATGCAATATTCCCATCATTTGAAACAATCAAATATGTAATATGAACTATTTTTCAAGTATAAAACATCTTGAAAATGCACAGAACTAGTGTTAATTTACCAATTCAAAAACAAGCAGTTATACTTCACAATGCTGCCAAAGCACTTAAGCTTAGTCCAACAAGAGGAAAACCAGCAATAACAGAAAGTAATAAGGAATGAACCAAATGAAGTTTGGTAAATTCCACAATTAAGACAGAACAAGGGCTTCCCTGGTGGTCCAGTGGGTAAGGACACCGCCTTGCAGTGCAAGGGGCGCTGGTTCGATCCCTGGCCTGGGAAGATCCCACATGCCACGGAGTGGCTGGACCGATGTGTCCAACTACCGAGCCAGAGCTCTGGGGCGCATGCGCCCAGAGCCGGTGCTCTGTGACAACAGAGGCCACCGCTATGGGAGGCCCACATGGGCCAAAGAACAAAGATGGATGAAAAATGGACAAATGAAAGACCAATAGAAGTGGCCCGCCTGCTCCCCTCCCTCCCCTACCAAAATAAATAAATAAATAAATCTTTAAAAAAAAAAAAAAAAAGACAGAACAACCCAACACATTGACTGATTTATAAAACGCTATTTCTCTAAGAACTCTCCAGATACCCTGCTGGTCATTTCACAGCTTTGATCTGGATTCAATTTTCTTACTTTGGAAAGATATGTTTGACTTGATGAGAATCTGGAACCACAAGCCTTTTCTGTACTTCCTGCCCTGTTTCATGAAAACAGCAGACACCTTAAATCTTAGCTAGTCTGCACTCAGAAGTGAAAGATGCTGACATGGGGTTTTGCAGAGCAGGAAGTGATGGTTCTCTTAGTGTACATATGGGCAGGGAGAAATGTCCTTCTTCCTCATATCATCTCCTTCTCTGATGAATATAAAGCCTCAGAGCAGGGTGCCCTACCTCCCGGGCATCAGAGTGTACTTACAAGGCCGTGCTGGCCACAGGAGACCTGGACACTCCATGTCTAGCAGTGATTTGCATGGAAATGTCAACTAATTTCTCTTGGATAAACACATACAGGAGCAACACTAGTGGGAAAGGTTGTATATATATTAAACTAGCATTTACTATCAGTTTTTCAAAGGAGTTGTTCTTGTTCAGTAGACTCTGGTAGACCTTGGTAGACTAACTAATGAAATAAAACTTCATACCTTTCAATAACATTCATAAAGCTTTACAAACACAGATGTGACCCCAAAATAAATATCTCAGAACAAAATCACAAGATTAAATAAGTCACTCAGGAATCTCTAAATCAGGCAGGTGTCTTGGAAAGTGTTATATATCTCACAGAAACACACATGTGAAGGACAGACAACAGTAGGCCATTCACCAAGTAAGTTTCCTTTTCTTTACCCATGAGCATTAGCTGAGCATTAGAAGCAGTGGATAGAGAAATATAGCATTAGACATATTTCAAGTGTCCACAAACTACCAAATACATTTCTAAATTATATGACCATTACTGTCAGCTGCATAAAGATTTAATCAAAAGGAATTCTGAATGATCTATAAGAATATGGCATCCTTGAAAAATGACATGAAAGCCCATGGTCTGTGTATAAAGAGCTGTTAAAAAAAACTACTGGCAAATGTTTACTTCTGGATTAGATTTTTCTAGTCAGTTCACTCTGCATCTCTCCTAGAATCTATGGGTAACATGTTAATAGAAGATAAACAAAATCAGATAAAAATACTAAGGAAACATCATCTTTTTGTTTGTTTGTTTGTTTTCATAGAATCTGCCTACAATGCGCAGGAGGCAAGGAGATGCAGGTTCCATGCCTAGGTCAGTAAGACCTGTGCCCCTGGAAGAGGGCATGGCAACCCACTCCAGTACTCTTGCCAGGAAAACCCCATGGACAGTCATAGGGTCACAAAGAGTTGGACACAATTGAGCACGCATGCATGTGTTAGAAGGCAAATAAAAGCAATTTCAGAATCAGATGCTATTCAGGATTCTGAAGGTTTGTTTCTCCCAGCTCAGTATCACTTTCTTGATTTTAGGGCAGCAAGAAGGCATAGACTTGGGTGTCCTCTGGAATTATTTGTCACAAAGCCCAGGCTTATTTCCCAATCTCCTTATCCTCCCCTACAGAGTTTAAGTACGAAGCTCAGTCCTTCACAGACAGTTAGTGTAAACAGTAATGTAGTGAATTCACGCCATGTAGAACCTGGTTATCCTGCTGTTCCTATGAAATCCCCTACCTCATGGCACAATGCCTCTACATCAGGGGAAGCTGTGGGTTACACCCCATAAGGGAGTCTATTCCCAAAATGGCCAGCTGAGGTATTTCATTTGTCTGTTTCTAAAAATCCAGAGATGGGAAAGATACTGAAATTGCAGAGTGGTAAACAAAGCATGACAACAATACCTGAGATCAGGAAACTGATAATGGGGGATTCAGAGGCATGAGAGCCTGCGGTCTGTACTAAGTGCTGAGATGGGGGCACCAGCACAGCTGAGCCAAGACTGACCTGAGTGGTTCTTATAAAAACCCCGAACAGGAGTTTCCCTGGTGGTCCAGGGGGTAAAGAGTGCCTTGTAGTGCAAGGGGAACCAGTTTGATCCTTGGTCTGGGAAGATCCTACATGCCGCCGAGCAGCTGGACCGCTGTGCCCAATTATGAGCCAGTACTCTAGAGCACACACACCTCCAGTGCTCTGCAATGAGAGAGGTCACTGTGATGGGAGGCCCACACAGGCCAAAGAATAAATAAAGATGGATGAAAATAAATAAATTAAAAAAACAATAAAAGAGGCAAAAAAAAAAACAAAACAAATATTTTCTAAGTTGATGGTGGTATGTCTGATTATATCTGATAATTACTTGCTCAAGAGTCATGCACCAACAGAGTCATGCATCAACAGTCAAACAAATACATCAAATCTGAAAATAGAACTGTTACCCCAGCTCTCAAATCATTCCTTGATTTTATGAGACAAGATCCAATATTCAAACCCCAGCACCTCTCAAGACTGGTCCCATTAGTCTATAAGACAACATCCCTCCAACCTGAGCTGCTCCTAACAGAAGAGGCATGGAATTTGCTGGAGACGTGAAAAGAAGTGTCACTTTCAACATTCTAAGGCACTTCAGTGGAAAGTTAAGCCCAAAGTACCAAACAGAAGAAAATGAAACCCCTGAAGGAAAGCTCTAGACCAGTTTAAAGGACACACGGCCTCCTCAAAAAATCTACCAATTAGGAAACACATCACCTTTAAGGCTGGTAACAGGCCCATACCATGGGCTACTGTGTCACTGCCTGGAGCAGCAGGTACAGGCTTAGCTAGATCTCCTAAAGACTCTCTGAAGAGGGTGGGTGGTGCCAGGGAGAGAAGAGAAAAATCAATTTTCAGATAATTACCTGAAAGGAAATCACTCTTCTACCAGTGGAACCAAGTGGACATGAAGAACTTGTACCAAAGCCGTGATAAGAACCTCACGCCTGACTTTCATAGTGGCTCGTGTGTGGGCGACATCTGTGTGGGTCTGAATCATGACCCCACATCCTTTACAGTCATCTCACAACAGGCTGATCCTACACCAGAGACAGTCTGCCAGGGGGAAAGGGAGGCACCTGACACCTGACCTAACAGACATGAGGAACCTAAAGGAGTAAGAATAAAGACACCTTAAAAAGAGAAAATGTGAATAATCAGGAAAGACGACTGATTGAGGCACCAGCCTTCTGGAAAGAATTCTGTCTACCATCTCATGCTTTGTTTTCTGATACTGGAGAGGAAGGGAGAGCAGAAATGAGTCATTCTTAGAGAGAACAGCTGACTGCTGCCACCTGAAGACAGGAAAAGCTGAAGTTCACTGATGCAAGACTATGCACTTAACAAATCAGTAACTCATTTAAATAAAAAGATGATTTTAAAAGAAAAGCAAATGAGTACAGAGCTGTTTTACAAAGGCATACTTTTTCACTTCTTCTTGGATCGTGGCCTTGACCTAGAAGCTCCTCTATTCCATCAGGCAAGGATGACAGCGAAGCAAGCTTGGGTTCTAAGCACATGTATGGAGACACCCCAGGACGGTAAGATGTCATCCCTGACTCACCGCAAGATCTCAGGCTTACTGTTTTTTTTCTGTTCCAATTTTGAAACTGGAAGTCAAAAACTAGTAACTGAAGTACAGGTAGGAAAGAGAATGATACGAGCTTTATGACTGATTTGATAGAACACAACTGGGGAGGAGGTCAGGAAGCTGATAACAGACTGAGTGACTCCCTGTTTTCTCAGAAGGAGCTGTGGGAATACAGGAGTTTCCATCTGATGCAACACAGTTTCTGATTATATCTCAATCCACAGGGAGATGGATATACACATATCTTAAAAGGCTTTCACACACTTAAAAGCTCAGTCATGTGATTATTGTCCAATATTACAATAATAATAAGCATGACATATGTTTCCTTGTGGGAGAAAAGAAACGGGCATGCAAACTCAGACTAGATTTGGGCTCAAAGAGACACAAATTGGCATCTTCACATACAGGGCTCATGTGCACTCACCCTTCCAAGGCCTCTTTCCCTTTCTTCTACAATGGGTTCCCTTTTTCTGGAAGTTCTCTACACCCTTGGAATCTTCTCCAACAGAAGCTCTGCCCAGTGTGTAAAATGTCTTTGGCCCTCCTCACCTTTTCCTCCTCTTTTCAGGGGTCATCGGGAAGAAGGTTAAGGATCGTGGCGAGGGGAGGGGGTTCAGTGCCACCTGAGGAGGTTATTAATGCAAAAGAGATTTAATAATTTACACGAAGCTTTTTCTGTCCCACTTTTTATTTGCTTTGTCCCCACAGAAAAACCAGCTGACAGTAGGAGTGAGAGGATAGTCTGACCGGGATAAGTGACAAAGAATGTACCTATTCAATTGTCACATCCACCAATCAGTTTAAAACCACCTTGTAATGAAAAGGATTCTGGGTAGAAATGAATTCACCCACTGGAGCAATCCCATCCCCGCCGACATTTCTCTCATCCACTTTAAGAACTGACTTACATACACCCCAGACTTTAAAGAAAGTATGAAACACAGAGATTGTCGCTAAGTGGCATCACAGCAGTTGTCAGAAACCCATTTCCAAAGTTCCAGATGATTGGAATGTGCCATGCTTGAGAAGATCTGCTCTTTTCCTCTGGTTCTTTGTACAAAAAATACAGAAAGATGGATGTGCAATGTTCTGCTTTTAACCTTAATCAGCAACAGAGTCTAGGTCTTACTCCATCTCACATTATGTTACTGACTTATCAGAATAAATAATACCTTTTCAAATGTATACTTTTCTGTGAAACTTAGGATGAGTCTTCATAAAGATGTTATTCCCTTCTGTATAGTTTAAAAAAAATCTTAGCAAGAGAGATGGTTTCACATAGTTTGAGAAGAAAAGTTAAAAAGAAAATAAAGCTATACTCAATTAGTTTCCTAGTAACAAGCTCATTATTAAGTCCCTATAAGACTTTAATGAATGAGAAAACGTGGGCAATATACAAGTCTCTGAAAATTTAAAACAGATTTCAGTGTAAGTAAACACACAGAAAAGATAAAATTAATAAATGGGGGAAATAGCAAGACTGCAGTAAGCTGAGTAAGAAAGTGACAAGAAGGACAGAATCTGGATCCATAGTCCTGGGTGGCCTGGGGAAGCTATATGACAAAGGGCAAGTGGTCTGGTTACTAAAACAAGGCAGTGGAATCCATAACCTCAACAATGGCAAATGAGATTCATGAAGCTGGATCAAGAGAAACAGTGCATGTGCTAAGCTGTTTCATTCGTGTCCGACTCTTTGTGACCCTATGGACTATAGCCCTTCAGTTTCCTCTGTTCATGGGATTTCCTCGTCAAGAATACTGGAGTAGGTTGTCATTTCCTCCTCCAGGGGATCTTACTGACCCAGGGTCAGTTTCTTACGCAGGTTTGACTTTGTCCCCACAGAAAAACCAGCTGACAGTAGGAGTGAGAGGATAGTCTGACCGGGATAAGTGACAAAGAATGTACCTATTCAATTGTCACATCCACCAATCAGTTTAAAACCACCTTGTAATGAAAAGGATTCTGGGTAGAAATGAATTCACCCACTGGAGCAATCCCATCCCCGCCGACATTTCTCTCATCCACTTTAAGAACTGACTTACATACACCCCAGACTTTAAAGAAAGTATGAAACACAGAGATTGTCGCTAAGTGGCATCACAGCAGTTGTCAGAAACCCATTTCCAAAGTTCCAGATGATTGGAATGTGCCATGCTTGAGAAGATCTGCTCTTTTCCTCTGGTTCTTTGTACAAAAAATACAGAAAGATGGATGTGCAATGTTCTGCTTTTAACCTTAATCAGCAACAGAGTCTAGGTCTTACTCCATCTCACATTATGTTACTGACTTATCAGAATAAATAATACCTTTTCAAATGTATACTTTTCTGTGAAACTTAGGATGAGTCTTCATAAAGATGTTATTCCCTTCTGTATAGTTTAAAAAAAATCTTAGCAAGAGAGATGGTTTCACATAGTTTGAGAAGAAAAGTTAAAAAGAAAATAAAGCTATACTCAATTAGTTTCCTAGTAACAAGCTCATTATTAAGTCCCTATAAGACTTTAATGAATGAGAAAACGTGGGCAATATACAAGTCTCTGAAAATTTAAAACAGATTTCAGTGTAAGTAAACACACAGAAAAGATAAAATTAATAAATGGGGGAAATAGCAAGACTGCAGTAAGCTGAGTAAGAAAGTGACAAGAAGGACAGAATCTGGATCCATAGTCCTGGGTGGCCTGGGGAAGCTATATGACAAAGGGCAAGTGGTCTGGTTACTAAAACAAGGCAGTGGAATCCATAACCTCAACAATGGCAAATGAGATTCATGAAGCTGGATCAAGAGAAACAGTGCATGTGCTAAGCTGTTTCATTCGTGTCCGACTCTTTGTGACCCTATGGACTGTAGCCCACCAGTCTCCTCTGTCCATGGGATTCTCCAGGCAAGAATACTGGAGTAGGTTGCCATTTCCTCCTCCAAGGGATCTTCCCGACCCAGGGATCAAACCTGCATCTCTTACGTCTCCTGCATTAGCAGGCAGGTTCTATACCACTAGCACCACCTGGGAAGCCAGAGGGCAAACTAAAAGCAAACAGCAAGTCACTGTTTGGTCTGTATGAGTTATGTGTTAAATACTCTTTCAGTAATTTTTCATTTTGGCTGCAATACCTGAAATGCTCATGAAATGCTCATTTCACCTCAACATGGAATATAGGAAAGCGTACAGATTCTTGAACAACATGAAATTGGAAGCACAGTTGAGATAGCCACGCTCGTCCCTTAGGCACGTTAGCAGCTCACATGGCCCTGCTAAAAAGAGGTTTATAAATACATAAAACAGATTTTGAAAGTGGAATAAATGGAAACCATGTTGCCATTTGGTTATTTTTTATGTGCATTTTATAAAGATCAGACTTCGAAATAAAAACAAGTTTTAGGGACTTTCCTAGTGGTCCAAAGGCTAAAACTCCATGCTCCATGAAGGGGCCCTAGGTTGGAACCTTAGTCAGGGAACTAGATCCCACGTTTCAATCAAGAGTTTGCATGCTGCAACTAAAGAACTCATGTGCCACACTAATAAATTAATATTTAAAAACAAGCTTTAGCCATACTTGGTGGAAAAGGGGGGAAATATTTTTTATCTTTTTTAAAAGGAGGGGTTTGATCTGGTCTTATATTTGGGCTGCTTTGCATTTGGGGGGAAGGCTTAATCCAGAATCCAAAAAGATAATAAAAGGAGCTTCTATTTTATTTTTGGAGTTGAGTCCTCTCCATCTACCTGCTTTTTATGCAGCGGTATTCAAAAGCAAGCTGGCACTACTATAATATCAAAGTTTGTACTTAACAAAATCAGCCAAGTGTGTCTGGCATTGCCCGGAGGGTAACACTCAAAGGTAGCTTTCAAAACGTCAACAAAATGTTACTTTTTCTTCCTTCACCAGTTCAAAAGATGAAGACTAACTGGGTTTTTCTGGAACCCTGTGCTGATCTGGACTTCAAGAATTTTGCCACAACTCAAATTCTAGCTTCTACTGTTGCTTAAAAACAAGTTGACTTCATTTTTTGGCACTAGAAAACAACCAGGAGAAATTCCATCCTAATTATGAAAAATTAAAATCTTATAACAGTAATTGATTAAAGGATAGAAAACCTTTGTAAAAGGGGCTGGAAGTAAAGTCACCAACATTACATAGAAAAGTACAAAAAATGATATTCTGTGCTATACTCAGAGTTAAGAAACTATAAAGAACCACCTGCCTATATTATGTGAAGTTTTAATGGTGTTAGAATGAATGTGTGTGGAGAAATACACAAAACCACCCATAAAGACTGCCTTGAAGATCAAAGAAAAATCTAGCCAACGTCCCTGACAACATTCACCTGAAAACACAACAGTTTTTATGATGGTACAGGAAACAGTGATAAGAAAATGTGTCTGACTTCTGCAAAGCCATGGCTAACCACGGTCCACATGTACTCTTTTTTTCTGCTCTCATTCAAGTTCACTGATGCCACACTCATCACTTTCCCCAAAACTTCTGGGTAGTAAGCTTTATACTAGAGCTTCCTAAAATGTTTCCTAAAACTTGATATTTTGAAGTCACTTTCCCTACCTAATTAAACATTTATTTCCAGTTCAACCTACTGATTCAGCACAATAGCAGCCCCATCTCTCAAGGAATCAAGAGGAAAATGGAAAACCCAGCATCACCAGAGGCTCCTGCTTGACACATAACACATACACATCTGTCCATTTTTAAGGAACCTTCTAGAGCAAGTGCACATGACTCCATGTCACAAACCTATGTATTCTTCTCTTCCAGATGACTGTAATTGCAAACTAGAGCTTGCTCTGACATCTGATGCCAGGACAATAGTATACAATCACCTTTCTGTGGACATTCCAAATGAACACACAAAATCTGTCCCTCAGCCAGATCCTGTGCTTAACAATGAAGAAACACATGATCTAGTGCTGAAAACCTGTGTCTGGCATTGCCCGGAGGGTAACACTCAAAGGTAGCTTTCAAAACGTCAACAAAATGTTACTTTTTCTTCCTTCACCAGTTCAAAAGATGAAGACTAACTGGGTTTTCTGGAACCCTGTGCTGATCTGGACTTCAAGAATTTTGCCACAACTCAAATTCTAGCTTCTACTGTTGCTTAAAAACAAGTTGACTTCATTTTTTGGCACTAGAAAACAACCAGGAGAAATTCCATCCTAATTATGAAAAATTAAAATCTTATAACAGTAATTGATTAAAGGATAGAAAACCTTTGTAAAAGGGGCTGGAAGTAAAGTCACCAACATTACATAGAAAAGTACAAAAAATGATATTCTGTGCTATACTCAGAGTTAAGAAACTATAAAGAACCACCTGCCTATATTATGTGAAGTTTTAATGGTGTTAGAATGAATGTGTGTGGAGAAATACACAAAACCACCCATAAAGACTGCCTTGAAGATCAAAGAAAAATCTAGCCAACGTCCCTGACAACATTCACCTGAAAACACAACAGTTTTTATGATGGTACAGGAAACAGTGATAAGAAAATGTGTCTGACTTCTGCAAAGCCATGGCTAACCACGGTCCACATGTACTCTTTTTTTCTGCTCTCATTCAAGTTCACTGATGCCACACTCATCACTTTCCCCAAAACTTCTGGGTAGTAAGCTTTATACTAGAGCTTCCTAAAATGTTTCCTAAAACTTGATATTTTGAAGTCACTTTCCCTACCTAATTAAACATTTATTTCCAGTTCAACCTACTGATTCAGCACAATAGCAGCCCCATCTCTCAAGGAATCAAGAGGAAAATGGAAAACCCAGCATCACCAGAGGCTCCTGCTTGACACATAACACATACACATCTGTCCATTTTTAAGGAACCTTCTAGAGCAAGTGCACATGACTCCATGTCACAAACCTATGTATTCTTCTCTTCCAGATGACTGTAATTGCAAACTAGAGCTTGCTCTGACATCTGATGCCAGGACAATAGTATACAATCACCTTTCTGTGGACATTCCAAATGAACACACAAAATCTGTCCCTCAGCCAGATCCTGTGCTTAACAATGAAGAAACACATGATCTAGTGCTGAAAACCAGATTAGAAGAAAAAAGTGAACACTTAAAGCAAGGACCCACGATAGAACAACTCAGCAAAATGCTCTTTACACTAAGCACCGTTGGTATCCTCGTGGAGAGGATCATGGACATCAAAGGAAAATGAATCCTCCAAAAGGCAGATGATATTGAGGTTTTCAGGAATCAAAGAGGAATACATCTCATTTGCCATTTGAGAAAATACAATTGGGTATATTCACTAATATGTTATATAATAAAGTAATAATGAAATGTCTTTTCATATATTGTCATATAAAGAATGTACTTCTTTATATACACTAAGTAATTCTGGATTGGACATTCTCATTTAAGCCTATTTTATAGTATTTTCCTTTTGAGTTAGTGAAGTCGAGTATTTAGTTTTATGTGCCTAGTGTGATTAAGTATTTTATATTATCAGTTAAATACTGTTAGTAGTATAAATATGGTCAACAAAAATGTGTTTCTTCTTTAGAAGAAAAAAAAATCAATTAGGAAAAGACAGGCATTTTGTTCACTTAATCCTGGCACAATATCACAGAAAATAATTCAATAGAACCACCACACTTAAGTTATGGTTTTGGGTTTTGAGGTGAAACATATATTAACAGTACAATGGCACTATAATTAGCAGCACATTAAGTCCTGCTTCTTCTAGGGAGGCATCGTTAGCTACTGGTGCAACTACAGCTGAAGCTGCTGCTGCTGCTGCTGCTGCTGTGTTTACCCAGATCTACTTGCTCAGGAACTCATTTGACATTGGATTAACTAGAAACTTCTTTTTGAGGGAATTCTTACTGTCAAAATGACTCCAGCGCAAATCCTCTCACTTTCCTGCTCATAAGCTTGGGTTAAACCTAATCTTTCATTGGACATGAAAGATCCTGAGGTGGCTTAGAGTCACTCAACATCAACAGTCACTAAGCTCGCCTGTGAGTGGCAGGGCATGGAGTCATGTGCACTTGCCCTAGAAGGTTCCTTAAAAATGGACAGGTGTGTATCTGTTATGTGTCAAGCAGGAGCCTCTGGTGATGCTGGGCTTTCCATTTTCCTCTTGATTCCTTGAGAGATGGGGCTGCTATTGTGCTGAATCAGTAGGTTGATGTTTAATTCTGACGTGCAAACATCACACTTGTTTGTTAAAGGAGAACTACGTGAAATCACAGTCTGATAAACTCCCTGTACCTTCTTAGCAAATCTTGTTATGTTTTCATAACCACAATGAAGACAGGTGAGCTAAGAACTTAAATACAGGTTCTATGAAAAAAAAAAAGGGGAAGGCTCTGTCTTGAGTTCACTGGGAGAGAAAAGACTGAGGCACGACAGACCACTCCTCACTCTTGCCACCCCAGCACCCATGGAACATGCCTCTTCCTCAGCGTGCCACACAGCAAGTTGCCCAGCTAAGGAACCTCCATTACCACACTGAAGACATGTCTTCTGAGAGTTTTTAAAGGCCAGAAGATTCAGCCACACTCTTAACCTTCATGAAGACAACAGATCACAAAAATAAGTTGGTTATTTTGAAGCATATTTAAAGAAAACCAGAAGCTTCCATCATATTATAAGAAGAATAGCTTGAAATGCCTACATAAAAAGACAATCAGCTATTAAAAACAGTTTACAATCTGGCACTATAAAAATTAGAACCAACACACTTAAGTTATGGTTTTGGGTTTTGAGGTGAAACATATATTAACAGTACAATGGCACTATAATTAGCAGCACATTAAGTCCTGCTTCTTCTAGGGAGGCATCGTTAGCTACTGGTGCAACTACAGCTGAAGCTGCTGCTGCTGCTGCTGCTGTGTTTACCCAGATCTACTTGCTCAGGAACTCATTTGACATTGGATTAACTAGAAACTTCTTTTTGAGGGAATTCTTACTGTCAAAATGACTCCAGCG
Source organism: Tragulus kanchil (assembly GCA_022376925.1). NCBI lineage: Eukaryota > Metazoa > Chordata > Mammalia > Artiodactyla > Tragulidae > Tragulus > Tragulus kanchil. The sequence continues at coordinate 152,625,834 of JAIOJX010000005.1, forward strand.
CAAATCCTCTCACTTTCCTGCTCATAAGCTTGGGTTAAACCTAATCTTTCATTGGACATGAAAGATCCTGAGGTGGCTTAGAGTCACTCAACATCAACAGTCACTAAGCTCGCCTGTGAGTGGCAGGGCATGGAGTCATGTGCACTTGCCCTAGAAGGTTCCTTAAAAATGGACAGGTGTGTATCTGTTATGTGTCAAGCAGGAGCCTCTGGTGATGCTGGGCTTTCCATTTTCCTCTTGATTCCTTGAGAGATGGGGCTGCTATTGTGCTGAATCAGTAGGTTGATGTTTAATTCTGACGTGCAAACATCACACTTGTTTGTTAAAGGAGAACTACGTGAAATCACAGTCTGATAAACTCCCTGTACCTTCTTAGCAAATCTTGTTATGTTTTCATAACCACAATGAAGACAGGTGAGCTAAGAACTTAAATACAGGTTCTATGAAAAAAAAAAAGGGGAAGGCTCTGTCTTGAGTTCACTGGGAGAGAAAAGACTGAGGCACGACAGACCACTCCTCACTCTTGCCACCCCAGCACCCATGGAACATGCCTCTTCCTCAGCGTGCCACACAGCAAGTTGCCCAGCTAAGGAACCTCTCCATTACCACACTGAAGACATGTCTTCTGAGAGTTTTTAAAGGCCAGAAGATTCAGCCACACTCTTAACCTTCATGAAGACAACAGATCACAAAAAATAAGTTGGTTATTTTGAAGCATATTTAAAGAAAACCAGACTCCTTAGCTTCCATCATATTATAAGAAGAATAGCTTGAAATGCCTACATAAAACAATGCCACAGCATTATCAGCTATTAGTTTCACTGGAAATAAATGTCTGAATATAATAAAGGGAAACCCATGTTAACAGTTTGAATGGTGCATGCCTACTTACACACAGATCTTTTTCAGTAGGAAATACTGCAGTGTCGCATGAGCTTAGGGTGGTTGCATCCATAGACATGGAACCACAAATACAGAGGGACCCCAAATATGAAGGGCTTATTATAATTTATATGGAGATTTTCAAATCCTCAGAGGGCTGGCACCCTTGACCCCTTGTTGCCTGCATCCAGAAAATACATTTTCCTTAAAAGAAAATTTTTTTAAGAATTTTTAAATTAGATGGAGATTTTAAAGTGATAGAGTTTTCTTCCAAACACAACAAAGTTAAATAAAACTAGCTTTCTTCAGCCACAGAACGCTTCGTAGCAGATTTGTCTCTCACCAACATATCAGAAAAAAATACTTTTCCCTCCAAAAACAAACCAGAAGAGCAGGGCTAAGAACTAGACCCTGGCCAAGGAGATGCTGATGAGCTCACGGAGAGTCAGGATGTAGACAGGTCCACAAACCCTCTTTAAGCTGAAGGTCAACAGCTGCATCACCACCAATGGGTACAAATGATAACATGGGCAAAGGCTTGTCCCCATGGTTTAAGGAGCAAGTCATTACAGGGTCAGGTGACTGTGCTGAGATGATGCCCCACATGGATACGCTGCTGGCATGTGCAAGGACGCACCTCATGCCAACTAGCTGAGTTTGCCATCTTCATGATTTGGACATAATCTCATTTCAGGAGGCTTAAAAACTGAACACTGTGTCAAAGAAATCACATGAAGACTGAGGGGCACGACAGACCACTCCTCACTCTTGCCACCCCAGCACCCATGGAACATGCCTCTTCCTCAGCGTGCCACACAGCAAGTTGCCCAGCTAAGGAACCTCCATTACCACACCGAAGACATGTCTTCTGAGAGTTTTTAAAGGCCAGAAGATTCAGCCACACTCTTAACCTTCATGAAGACAACAGATCACAAAAAATAAGTTGGTTATTTTGAAGCATATTTAAAGAAAACCAGACTCCTTAGCTTCCATCATATTATAAGAAGAATAGCTTGAAATGCCTACATAAAACAATGCCACAGCATTATCAGCTATTAGTTTCACTGGAAATAAATGTCTGAATATAATAAAGGGAAACCCATGTTAACAGTTTGAATGGTGCATGCCTACTTACACACAGATCTTTTTCAGTAGGAAATACTGCAGTGTCGCATGAGCTTAGGGTGGTTGCATCCATAGACATGGAACCACAAATACAGAGGGACCCCAAATATGAAGGGCTTATTATAATTTATATGGAGATTTTCAAATCCTCAGAGGGCTGGCACCCTTGACCCCTTGTTGCCTGCATCCAGAAAATACATTTTCCTTAAAAGAAAATTTTTTTAAGAATTTTTAAATTAGATGGAGATTTTAAAGTGATAGAGTTTTCTTCCAAACACAACAAAGTTAAATAAAACTAGCTTTCTTCAGCCACAGAACGCTTCGTAGCAGATTTGTCTCTCACCAACATATCAGAAAAAAATACTTTTCCCTCCAAAAACAAACCAGAAGAGCAGGGCTAAGAACTAGACCCTGGCCAAGGAGATGCTGATGAGCTCACGGAGAGTCAGGATGTAGACAGGTCCACAAACCCTCTTTAAGCTGAAGGTCAACAGCTGCATCACCACCAATGGGTACAAATGATAACATGGGCAAAGGCTTGTCCCCATGGTTTAAGGAGCAAGTCATTACAGGGTCAGGTGACTGTGCTGAGATGATGCCCCACATGGATACGCTGCTGGCATGTGCAAGGACGCACCTCATGCCAACTAGCTGAGTTTGCCATCTTCATGATTTGGACATAATCTCATTTCAGGAGGCTTAAAAACTGAACACTGTGTCAAAGAAATCATGAAATAGTATACTTGCAGGCAAACATGAAGCAACTGCCTTATCACTGTTCACTTAACAGAGAAAAGGCGGTGATGGGAGGTAGGAAGGGCAAGAGTTCCTTTTCAGACAAGAGATGTCCCACGCCACCGCTGCCCTCTCTGTAGGTGATGGTCCTGATGCCTAGCCCTCCAGGGCTTCTTTGCTCCACTTCCCATATTGCCCACCCAGATAGCTTTTCCATCTCCAGTACCGTCCAAGAGAAGAGACACAATGACTCGGCCTGTGTGTCCTGTATGCAAAGATGTCATGGGAAGTATTTTTAGAGCATTTACTTCTGCCAGAAAAATGTGGTTCTCATCTACCTTTATTCCACAATAAAGTCACCTTGACCATGTTGGTTATGGTGAGATAAATGATTTTCTGGCTTTAATCATTATTTGGAATAGTCACAGGTATGTATAAAGTCCTCCGCCTCCAGTCACCTAGTTTATTTGCTGAACACACCTTTATTCAGTGCCTACAAGGTGTAGGTTTACCATCATTTCTGATCTAAAGCCACCAGCAACCACCTGTGTCATAATAAATGGTTCTGAAAAATTCACCGTGTTACAGTTTGAGTCTGCATCACCATCAGAGCACGAGAGATGCATGGGTGAGCCTGCCCCCTTCCACCCACTCCCGCTCTTCGTTGACTAGAGCTTCCATTCAAACCCACCCCTCCTGGCGAGATTCTGCAGCACCCGTCAGGAGAAAGTGTCTGCTCTAACTGAATATGGATGGAAGCAACCCTGGGTCAGACACCTAGCTACAACTTCCAGGTCAGAATCATTCATGGGACCACATCACCCTTTACTTCTCACTCCTCTGGAGAGGCTGTGCCAGGAAAGTCTGGAGTCTTCAGGCCTCACTTCTCCCTCTTTCATCAAAAAGATGGAGCTACCCACCACCCCCACTTCAGTGAAAGATGCACACCGACAGCAGTGCCTTCCTTCTGGGCTCATTATTCTGGGCTTTACTACACTTTCCTGAAAGGCTGCCTTGAGAGCTATATAAAGTCATTTCATGATCAAGGTCACTGGGTGGACCGGTGAGAAAACATTGCATGAAAAAGTTTTCCTACAAACACACTCTTCTCTCTAGGACTCGGGTGCCACAGGATAGATCAAAGGATGCAGTACAGAATGGAGATGCTGGAAGTGGATACAAGTATAAGTAATGTACTTGTACGCAGTACAAGTACAAGTACTGTGTCAAGTACAAGGTAATTGTTTAGCTGCATTCTACAAGGCATCCACTCAGGTGTTAGAATAGCAACAAAAAAACCAACACATGATCAGTTTACTAAGGACTGGATTTCTTGCTTGATTTTCAGTTTGTGTCTAGACAACTAATTATGGAAACACGTAATAGCTGAAATTTTGGAAATATGTATCATGGGGCTACAGATCAAATTAGTCAGAACATGACCACTTGGTGGAGATGATTACTTGTTCTATCTGGGAGAGTCTTACTTACCCATGTGTTCTAAAATGCTAACCCTGCTATCTGCTACGGACCATGGAGAGGACGTGCAGCCCAGAAAATGATGTTAAAGTTTTTTCTAAAGAAAGTTCACACTTATGCCCAAAACACTATCCCAAAACACTGTCCAATGTCAGAAAACACACAAGTACTCACTTGTTTAGTCTTCGTCTTTGTGATGGTGTCAGAAATGGGTTTCTTTCTTTCCTTGACAGTAGATTTAGAAAATAATTCCTCAAATTCATGACAATCTATCGATGGCTCTTCAATCTTTTCCCAAATAAGTGAAGCACTGGGGTCTCTAAAGTTAAGCAAAAACCCATGAGAGAGCTGTCAAACTGGATTGCAGGGACAGATGAGGAAGGGAGGCACCGGAGGAGCAGGGAGAGACAAGGGAGGTCAGCGAGGGGGGAGATGCTCTTTTCTGTAAGATCAGCATTTGTTTAATCAATGTGATGAGAAACAGCATCAATACACAATGAAACCTTTGCCTAGAAAGAATCCCTTCCAGGAATTCTCCTCATGAAGTTACTGTATAAAAACAGAAAAGAACCCTTCTCAGTACAGTGCTCCAGGCAGGAAATGCCTGATAGCTCACATCTCAACCAGACCTGTGATATTCGTGGGTTAAAAATAAATTACTTTCTGTTCACAGAGTGCAATCGAATGCATATGGATAAAATGAGTTTGGGGCTCAGCTGGAAATGATGCCTCCTACATAGAAGAGACCCTCACCACAATGCACTCAGAATGAACAGCAAAGTTAGAAGCAATCAAAATAGATGGGTTCCTCCTTCCACTATGATTCAGTGAAGAGACAATTAATATAAGAAATGAAGATGAACCTGATAAATATCTTATTTCTAAATCTGTGCCACATCACACACGCCCACAAATTCAAAGTCACACGAACGTGGGACAAGAAAATCCAGGGAAATCTAACGGGCGTGTTTTAGTCTGGTGCCATCAAAGGGCTCAGGGAACCAGGTTATTGACCATCCATGGATAAATAACACCAGTAGCAAATCTCTTGGGAGGCATTCTTTTATAAATGCCACCTCTTTTATAAAAGTCATATAAGTCTGTGATTTTAGGACCTCACAGTGTTGCAAATCATTTGTAAAAGTGCCATGAAATGCTCAGAACTAAATCATTTCACACAGCCGGTGTGAGTGTGGATTTTTGTGTATGACTTTTCTGAATAGTAAAACAAGACCATGCCTTCAAAAGGATGCAGAATACATCCTCAAGAGTCTAAGGATTTGATTTACTTTTATAAGTTATTTGTCAATGAGGCTTTTCAACAAGGCAACAGCACATGTAGGCTAAGAACGATCTATCCATTAACCAACAAAAATCTATTGTAGAGCACATGGAACTCTACTTAATGTTATGTACCAGCCTAGATGGGAGGGGGGTTTGGGGGAGAATGGATTCATTTATATGTATGGCCAAGTCCCTTCACTGTTCACCTGAAACTATCAAAAAATTGTTATAACCAATAAAAATGTGTTCGGTGTAAAAAAAGAGCGATCTATCCTTCCATCTTTAAAAGGTCAATCAAAAACTATATGGAAGAAATGCGACATTGATACATATCATTTGTTTTATCACTTGGTTATTTCTGGAGAAAAGTCTAAAATTGCTTCACTAAATATTGATATGAAAGTCTATAGACAAGCTTTAGAGAGGTACAGAGAGGAAACTGCTTCCCTCACTTTGACAAACTGTCCAAAGCCAAGCTCCATTGGTGTTACCTTCTACTGTGCAGCTGAATTCTTGTCCAATACAGAGGCTTCATCGGCCGACAAGGCTCTACTGGCTGTTTCCTACTCCCTTTTTCCTGATTCATCCCAAATCCAAACAAGCCAAAAGGCAACGGAGGAGGAAGAAAGCCACACACCTGAGGTGTTGGTAAAGTGCTACTCCCAACTTGTGGTGGGAGAGGAAGGCCTGACCCAGGAAGCAGAGGGGGTGGGGGGATGCCTGTTCCAGGAAGGGGTGGTGGTGGAGGGGTCAGAGGAGGCGGAATCCCCACACCTAGGGGAGGAGGAGGCGGGGCAGGAGGTATTCCTTCACTAGGAAGAGGTGGGGGAGGAGGAATTCCCACTCCTGGAAGAGGGGGGGCTGGGGGTATTCCCACTCCTGGAAGAGGTGGGGGAGGAGGAATTCCCACTCCTGGAAGAGGCGGGGCTGGGGGTATTCCCACTCCTGGAAGAGGCGGGGCTGGGGGTATTCCCACCCCTGGAAGAGGGGGGGCTGGGGGTATTCCCACTCCTGGAAGAGGCGGGGCTGGGGGTATTCCCACCCCTGGAAGAGGCGGGCTGGGGTACTCCCACTCCTGGAAGAGGCGGGGCTGGGGGTATTCCCACCCCTGGAAGAGGGGGGGCTGGGGGTATTCCCACTCCTGGAAGAGGCGGGGCTGGGGGTATTCCCACTCCTGGAAGAGGGGAGCTGGGGTATTCCCACTCCTGGAAGAGGCGGGCTGGGGTATTCCCACTCCTGGAAGAGGCGGGGCTGGGGGTATTCCCACTCCTGGAAGAGGCGGGGCTGGGGGTATTCCCACTCCTGGAAGAGGCGGGGCTGGGGGTATTCCCACTCCTGGAAGAGGCGGGGCTGGGGGTATTCCCACTCCTGGAAGAGGCGGGGCTGGGGGTATTCCCACCCCTGGAAGAGGCGGGGCTGGGGGTATTCCCACTCCTGGAAGAGGCGGGGCTGGGGGTATTCCCACCCCTGGAAGAGGGGGAGCTGGGGGTATTCCCACTCCTGGAAGAGGCGGGGCTGGGGGTATTCCCACTCCTGGAAGAGGGGGGGCTGGGGGTATTCCCACTCCTGGAAGAGGGGGGGCTGGAGGGATTCCCACTCCTGGAAGAGGCGGGGCTGGGGGTATTCCCACTCCTGGAAGAGGCGGGGCTGGGGGTATTCCCACTCCTGGAAGAGGCGGGGCTGGGGGTATTCCCACTCCTGGAAGAGGCGGGGCTGGGGGTATTCCCACTCCTGGAAGAGGCGGGGCTGGGGGTATTCCCACTCCTGGAAGAGGCGGGGCTGGTGGTATTCCCACTCCTGGAAGAGGCGGGGCTGGTGATATTCCCACTCCTGGAAGAGGGGGGGCTGGAGGTATTCCCACTCCTGGAAGAAGCGGGGCTGGGGGTATTCCCACTTCTGGAAGAGGGGGAGGAGAAGGAATTCCCATGCCAGGAAGAGGGGGTGCTGGAGGAATTCCTGCCCCAGGAAGAGGGGGTGCAGGAGGTATTCCCACTCCAGGAGAAGGAGTAGAGGGTGGCAGCATCTCTGGACCTGGGGGAGGAGGAGGTGAGGGGCCTGCTGGGCTGGGCAGCGCAGTCCCAGGCACACTGAGGTGCAGAGGCAGTGGGGAAGCCTCGGTGCCCAGGCCAGGCTTCAGACTGGAGCTCTCTGGAAGCAGAGGTGGTGTCAGGGGGATGTCACAGCCATTTCCAGAGGAGGGGAAAGCAGAGTGTTCATGGTTGGTTTCAGACCCAGTGTGAAGAGAGGAATGGGAAGGAGACCCAGCCTGTCCTTGACTGTCAGACCAGGGGAGGGATGCAGGTGGTGGAATCTGGAGGGATGGCGGTGTGTCGAGCTGAACTGATATTCGCCTTGGAGACACAACCAAAGAGATCTCTGAGCAGAACTTGGTCTGAGGTCCTGAAGGCAAGGGTGGTCCGCCTGAGTCTCCATGGGTGGTCCCAGGTGGGAATGGGGGGCCTGCTGGCAAGGCACCCATGGGAGGAAGTGCCAACACACCACCCTCTTCCATGGGGGACGTCTGGATGGACTTGGCTTGAACAATCCTTGCATATCCGAGGTCCTTTTCCCTCAACCTGAGGGCTTCGAGACCTATGTCTCTGGAGGGGTCTGCCTCCACATCCAGGACTGGGTACTGCTTCTCCAACTCAGCTATCTTGGTCCTCAGATCTTCTATCGTCTGCTCCAGCTGCTGGATGACAGTGGCCTGACCCTCAGACTTCATGTCACACACTTCCTAGGGACAACACAGATATCACAGTTAAAGAGAAAATCAGGAATATGTGAAACATCAAAAATGAGAATCAGAAAACTCAGCAAAATGCATTTGTTATCATACTTCTAAAAGCTCCCTCCACAGAAACACACTATTAGTCCTACTACATGTCCCTTCTTCTCCACCCTTGTATTTCAAAGCCATTTACACAGATGACCACAAAGTCCTAAAGGGCCCTTTCTAATTAATCTTTGAATGAAATCGTGGAAGAGCAGCAGACTACTGAGAAGAGAGAAGGCTGAGTGACAGACCCACTTAAGTCCACCACAGGCCTCCCTCCTTCCTGCCCAGTAACAACTGCTATGAGGAAATTGCCTCTAGACATTTTAAATCCTGTAGAGGGTGGCAGCATCTCTGGACCTGGGGGAGGAGGAGGTGAGGGGCCTGCTGGGCTGGGCAGCGCAGTCCCAGGCACACTGAGGGGCAGAGGCAGTGGGGAAGCCTCGGTGCCCAGGCCAGGCTTCAGACTGGAGCTCTCTGGAAGCAGAGGTGGTGTCAGGGGGATGTCACAGCCATTTCCAGAGGAGGGGAAAGCAGAGTGTTCATGGTTGGTTTCAGACCCAGTGTGAAGAGAGGAATGGGAAGGAGACCCAGCCTGTCCTTGACTGTCAGACCAGGGGAGGGATGCAGGTGGTGGAATCTGGAGGGATGGCGGTGTGTCGAGCTGAACTGATATTCGCCTTGGAGACACAACCAAAGAGATCTCTGAGCAGAACTTGGTCTGAGGTCCTGAAGGCAAGGGTGGTCCGCCTGAGTCTCCATGGGTGGTCCCAGGTGGGAATGGGGGGCCTGCTGGCAAGGCACCCATGGGAGGAAGTGCCAACACACCACCCTCTTCCATGGGGGACGTCTGGATGGACTTGGCTTGAACAATCCTTGCATATCCGAGGTCCTTTTCCCTCAACCTGAGGGCTTCGAGACCTATGTCTCTGGAGGGGTCTGCCTCCACATCCAGGACTGGGTACTGCTTCTCCAACTCAGCTATCTTGGTCCTCAGATCTTCTATCGTCTGCTCCAGCTGCTGGATGACAGTGGCCTGACCCTCAGACTTCATGTCACACACTTCCTAGGGGACAACACAGATATCACAGTTAAAGAGAAAATCAGGAATATGTGAAACATCAAAAATGAGAATCAGAAAACTCAGCAAAATGCATTTGTTATCATACTTCTAAAAGCTCCCTCCACAGAAACACACTATTAGTCCTACTACATGTCCCTTCTTCTCCACCCTTGTATTTCAAAGCCATTTACACAGATGACCACAAAGTCCTAAAGGGCCCTTTCTAATTAATCTTTGAATGAAATCGTGGAAGAGCAGCAGACTACTGAGAAGAGAGAAGGCTGAGTGACAGACCCACTTAAGTCCACCACAGGCCTCCCTCCTTCCTGCCCAGTAACAACTGCTATGAGGAAATTGCCTATAGACATTTTAAATCCTAAGTTTTAAAGTTAACTGCAACTTTTAAAGGTAATCTCTACAGGAGTATCCAATAAAATCATGGAAAATATTTCCAACATCCACACAGGCATGTGCTAGTCTTACATGCACACAATTTATATCATACAACAATTAAAATATTTTATCCAAGACATTACAGAAAGGGATGCCTTCAGTGACCAAAATTTATCACAATGGCCAAGAGTAACTGTGGCCATGTGTGGTGGGTCACCCTCACCCCACACAGTGTCTTCTTCTCCCAAGGCATGTCCTTGACCAGCAACACTTTCAGAAAAAGGGCTTTGGGTAGAGAAAAGGAGAAAGCCCTCTGGGTAAACTGATTGCCAATAACAGATGAGTAAGAAGAAAAGAGCAGATAGAAGAATGGGCAGAGAAAAATGAAGAAAGCAGGAATAGGAGAAGGAAGAAGAGGGGACAGATCCCAACAGAGAGAAGCTCAGATCAGACACCTGCTCATACAGGTTCATCTGTCCCCCATCGATGCAGGGATGAGACAGGCGAGTCCCCAGGCCCAGAACGGCTTCTCCAGAGGGTCCAAGGCCTATCACACATGACCCCAACAGGGGCCACCATCCATGGCAAGGACACTTCATGTCACACAGCTGCTGGATGACAGTGGCCTGACCTCAGACGTCATGTCACACACTTCCTAGGGGACAACACAGATATCACAGTTAAAGAGAAAATCAGGAATATGTGAAACATCAAAAATGAGAATCAGAAAACTCAGCAAAATGCATTTGTTATCATACTTCTAAAAGCTCCCTCCACAGAAACACACTATTAGTCCTACTACATGTCCCTTCTTCTCCACCCTTGTATTTCAAAGCCATTTACACAGATGACCACAAAGTCCTAAAGGGCCCTTTCTAATTAATCTTTGAATGAAATCGTGGAAGAGCAGCAGACTACTGAGAAGAGAGAAGGCTGAGTGACAGACCCACTTAAGTCCACCACAGGCCTCCCTCCTTCCTGCCCAGTAACAACTGCTATGAGGAAATTGCCTATAGACATTTTAAATCCTAAGTTTTAAAGTTAACTGCAACTTTTAAAGGTAATCTCTACAGGAGTATCCAATAAAATCATGGAAAATATTTCCAACATCCACACAGGCATGTGCTAGTCTTACATGCACACAATTTATATCATACAACAATTAAAATATTTTATCCAAGACATTACAGAAAGGGATGCCTTCAGTGACCAAAATTTATCACAATGGCCAAGAGTAACTGTGGCCATGTGTGGTGGGTCACCCTCACCCCACACAGTGTCTTCTTCTCCCAAGGCATGTCCTTGACCAGCAACACTTTCAGAAAAAGGGCTTTGGGTAGAGAAAAGGAGAAAGCCCTCTGGGTAAACTGATTGCCAATAACAGATGAGTAAGAAGAAAAGAGCAGATAGAAGAATGGGCAGAGAAAAATGAAGAAAGCAGGAATAGGAGAAGGAAGAAGAGGGGACAGATCCCAACAGAGAGAAGCTCAGATCAGACACCTGCTCATACAGGTTCATCTGTCCCCCATCGATGCAGGGATGAGACAGGCGAGTCCCCAGGCCCAGAACGGCTTCTCCAGAGGGTCCAAGGCCTATCACACATGACCCCCAACAGGGGGCCACCATCCATGGCAAGGACACGTCATGACCTTCCCCACATGGGAGTCAGGCCTGCTCTTCACCTACCAATTAGGAGGTGATACAAAGATGATTCAAAGCATAAGCTCCTATCTTACTTTTCCAAATGCTAAATCCAAAAATATTCTCCACAAAATAAAAAAGTAACTTGTTTCTTTGCTATTTGTTAAATTCAAAACAAAGACCTAAATCATTTGCAGTGGAAATGGTGCAGACAGACAAGACAGAATTGGATATTAACAATAAATGAAGCATTTTTGGTGCTATGTGTGGATTTGTTTAAAATCTTTAGGAGATAGTTTCTTTCCCCCCATGGGGGTAGGTAAGATATAAAGTTAGCAGTCTTAATCCTAAACTCATTACTTCTTCTCTAAAGATTCTATATGATACTACAACATTCCACTTGCTGAACATCCATTATGATGTTTACTGAGAGGTGAACAGAACTTGTAACTTCAAAGACAAACACCTACACAAGGTACTAATTTCCCAATAATCAAAAAATACCAAATAACTCTTACTGTGAAAGAAAGCTGTAAAGGAAAACTACCTTTTAAGTAATAAATAAATATAAATACTTATTAAATAAGCAGAACTGTGGGAGTCACTTTATTTATGTGTATATATATTTATACATAGATATAAAATCTGTCTATTTTTCACCAATGTCTACACAAAACAGTAAAGAATTACAATACATAGGTTGAGAAATCATATCATATATTCTGTAAATAGTCCGTGGTAAAGGAAATAACTATAATATACAGTAATATCCTGTTTGGCCACTGTAGTTAACTTCACTCTCCAATTATGCTGCTAGTAAATACAAGAAAATCCAACCTGAAAAGGGAACACTCCTGCATTGCTGGTGGGAATGTAAATTGATACGGCCTCTATGGAAGACAGTCTGGAGATTTCTTAAAAAACTAAAAATAGAAGCACCATACGACCCAGCAATCCCACTCTTAGGCTTAAAAACCTGAGAAATCCTGAAAGAAGCACCTGTACCCCAATGTTCAGGAGATGCAGACAGGCAGAAGCTCAGATCAGACACCTGCTCATACAGGTTCATCTGTCCCCCATCGATGCAGGGATGAGACAGGCGAGTCCCCAGGCCCAGAACGGCTTCTCCAGAGGGTCCAAGGCCTATCACACATGACCCCCAACAGGGGGCCACCATCCATGGCAAGGACACGTCATGACCTTCCCCACATGGGAGTCAGGCCTGCTCTTCACCTACCAATTAGGAGGTGATACAAAGATGATTCAAAGCATAAGCTCCTATCTTACTTTTCCAAATGCTAAATCCAAAAATATTCTCCACAAAATAAAAAAGTAACTTGTTTCTTTGCTATTTGTTAAATTCAAAACAAAGACCTAAATCATTTGCAGTGGAAATGGTGCAGACAGACAAGACAGAATTGGATATTAACAATAAATGAAGCATTTTTGGTGCTATGTGTGGATTTGTTTAAAATCTTTAGGAGATAGTTTCTTTCCCCCCATGGGGGTAGGTAAGATATAAAGTTAGCAGTCTTAATCCTAAACTCATTACTTCTTCTCTAAAGATTCTATATGATACTACAACATTCCACTTGCTGAACATCCATTATGATGTTTACTGAGAGGTGAACAGAACTTGTAACTTCAAAGACAAACACCTACACAAGGTACTAATTTCCCAATAATCAAAAAATACCAAATAACTCTTACTGTGAAAGAAAGCTGTAAAGGAAAACTACCTTTTAAGTAATAAATAAATATAAATACTTATTAAATAAGCAGAACTGTGGGAGTCACTTTATTTATGTGTATATATATTTATACATAGATATAAAATCTGTCTATTTTTCACCAATGTCTACACAAAACAGTAAAGAATTACAATACATAGGTTGAGAAATCATATCATATATTCTGTAAATAGTCCGTGGTAAAGGAAATAACTATAATATACAGTAATATCCTGTTTGGCCACTGTAGTTAACTTCACTCTCCAATTATGCTGCTAGTAAATACAAGAAAATCCAACCTGAAAAGGGAACACTCCTGCATTGCTGGTGGGAATGTAAATTGATACGGCCTCTATGGAAGACAGTCTGGAGATTTCTTAAAAAACTAAAAATAGAAGCACCATACGACCCAGCAATCCCACTCTTAGGCTTATACCCTGATGAAATCAAATCTGAAAGAAGCACCTGTACCCCAATGTTCATTGCAGCTCTCTATACAATAGCTAGAACATGGAAGGAACCTAGATGCCCATCGATGAACGAATGGATCCAAAAGCTCTGGTATATATATACAATGGAATACTACACAGCTGTAAAGAGAAATGCAGAAGAATCAGCCCTAATGAGGTGGCTGGATCTAGAACATACCCTAAAAAGTGAAGTCAGTCAGAAAGAGAAGGACAAATACAGTATATTAACACATATATATGGAATCTAGTAGGATGGTGATGATGTCACATGCAGTGAAGCGACGGAAAGACAGACATGGACAGTGGACATATGGACATTGTGGGGAGGGAACAGAGGGTGGGAGGCATAAAGGAAGTAGCATGAAGGCCTGTACTATCATAAGTGAAGAAAATAGCTATAGTCATTGCTCTGTGAGAAAAGGGGATCCTTCAGGGGTGCTGTGTGATAGTTGGGAGGGGTGGGAAGAGGGGGATATACATATGACTAATCTGGGAATATGCACATCTGTAAACAACAAAACTCCATAAAAGTTAAAAGTAAAAGACAGTGCTTTTAAAAAAAGAAATAAAATTATAAACATTCACTATTTTTGCCTTATTGGGTAGCAAAACATATAGATTATTTTCATTTTTCCAGCATAATCTTAAAAGTCACATTTTTGGCCACTTCTAATTTTTTCACCAATGTCTACACAAAACAGTAAAGAATTACAATACATAGGTTGAGAAATCATATCATATATTCTGTAAATAGTCCGTGGTAAAGGAAATAACTATAATATACAGTAATATCCTGTTTGGCCACTGTAGTTAACTTCACTCTCCAATTATGCTGCTAGTAAATACAAGAAAATCCAACCTGAAAAGGGAACACTCCTGCATTGCTGGTGGGAATGTAAATTGATACGGCCTCTATGGAAGACAGTCTGGAGATTTCTTAAAAAACTAAAAATAGAAGCACCATACGACCCAGCAATCCCACTCTTAGGCTTATACCCTGATGAAATCAAATCTGAAAGAAGCACCTGTACCCCAATGTTCATTGCAGCTCTCTATACAATAGCTAGAACATGGAAGGAACCTAGATGCCCATCGATGAACGAATGGATCCAAAAGCTCTGGTATATATATACAATGGAATACTACACAGCTGTAAAGAGAAATGCAGAAGAATCAGCCCTAATGAGGTGGCTGGATCTAGAACATACCCTAAAAAGTGAAGTCAGTCAGAAAGAGAAGGACAAATACAGTATATTAACACATATATATGGAATCTAGTAGGATGGTGATGATGTCACATGCAGTGAAGCGACGGAAAGACAGACATGGACAGTGGACATATGGACATTGTGGGGAGGGAACAGAGGGTGGGAGGCATAAAGGAAGTAGCATGAAGGCCTGTACTATCATAAGTGAAGAAAATAGCTATAGTCATTGCTCTGTGAGAAAAGGGGATCCTTCAGGGGTGCTGTGTGATAGTTGGGAGGGGTGGGAAGAGGGGGATATACATATGACTAATCTGGGAATATGCACATCTGTAAACAACAAAACTCCATAAAAGTTAAAAGTAAAATAAAGTTTTTTTAAAAAAATAAATAAAATTATAAACATTCACTATTTTTGCCTTATTGGTTAGTAAAACATATAGATTATTTTCATTTTTCCAGCATAATCTTAAAAGTCACATTTTTTTTTGGCCACTTCTATTGGTCTTTCATTTATTTCCATCTTTGTTCTTTGGCCTGTGTGGGCCTCCCATCGCAGTGGCCTCTGTTGCTCCAGAGCTCCGGCTCGGTAGTTGGACACATCAGTCCAGCTGCTCCATGGCACGTGGGATCTTCCCAGGTCAGGGATCGAACCGGTGCCCCTTGCACTGCAAGGTAGTGTCCTTACCCACCAGACTACCAGGGGAGCCCCACCATTAAGTTTTAATAAGTCTTTTTTAAATTGTCCCAGCAAGGAAGTAGTGGTCTCACTTTCCTATTTATGGAATGAGCATATAAAAATGTTACTTGATGAAAGGCATGCAAGCAGATTCTACAAGGGTTTTCCAAAACTCGATTCTTTGAAAAAAAAAAAAAAATTATTGAGGAATAGCCGATATGCAAAAAAAAATCAATTCTTTAAAAAAATTTTATTGAGGAATAGTTGATATACAATATTATGTTTCAGGTGTACAACACAGTGATTCACAGTTTTTAAAAGGTCATTTTTCATTTACAGTTACTATAAAAGAATCTTGTTTTCCCTTAGCTGGACTGTGTAAGTCTGCAGCTTGTTTTATACATAGTAGTCTGTACCTGTTATTCCCCTACAATTATTTTGCGACTTCCCACATCCCTCCCCCAACTGATAACCACTACTTTGTCCCTTTATATGAGTCTGTTTCTTTTTTTTATACTTGCTAATTTATTTTTTTTAAGATAAGTAGACATACGTATTTGCCTTTCTCCATCTGACACATCTGAATAAGCATAAGAACCTCCAGGCCCAATCTCATTGTTGCAAATGGAAGAATTTCATTCATTTTCATAGCTGAGTAATATTACATAAATATACCACATCTTCTTTATTCACTCATCTCTTGATGGAAACTTAGGTTTCTTCCATATCTTGGCAATTATAATAATGCTACTAGGAAGACTGGGTGCATGTATCTTCAAAAAAGTGTTTCCTTTTTATTTATTTAGTTTTTCAGATAAATATCCAGGAGTAAAATTGCTGGGTCATGTGGTAGGTTTAGTTTTTTGAGAAACTTCCATACTGTTTTCCATAGGAAAAGCTCCCAAAGCAATGTGGGATCTATTTTCATTTAAAATGTCACTTTTTTTTGGCCACTTCTTTGCTCTTTGGCCCATGTGGACCTCCCATCGCAGTGGCCTCTGTTGCTCCAGAGCTCTGGCTCGGTAATTGGACACATGGGTCCAGCTGCTCCGTGTCACGTGGGATCTTCCCAGGTCAGGGATTGAACTGGCGCCCCTTGCACTGCAAGGTGGTGTGTCCTTACCCACCAGACTACCAGGGGAGCCCCACCATTAAGTTTTAATAAGTCTTTTTTAAATTGTCCCAGCAAGGAAGTAGTGGTCTCACTTTCCTATTTATGGAATGAGCATATAAAAATGTTACTTGATGAAAGGCATGCAAGCAGATTCTACAAGGGTTTTCCAAAACTCGATTCTTTGAAAAAAAAAAAAAAATTATTGAGGAATAGCCGATATGCAAAAAAAAATCAATTCTTTAAAAAAATTTTATTGAGGAATAGTTGATATACAATATTATGTTTCAGGTGTACAACACAGTGATTCACAGTTTTTAAAAGGTCATTTTTCATTTACAGTTACTATAAAAGAATCTTGTTTTCCCTTAGCTGGACTGTGTAAGTCTGCAGCTTGTTTTATACATAGTAGTCTGTACCTGTTATTCCCCTACAATTATTTTGCGACTTCCCACATCCCTCCCCCAACTGATAACCACTACTTTGTCCCTTTATATGAGTCTGTTTCTTTTTTTTATACTTGCTAATTTATTTTTTTTAAGATAAGTAGACATACGTATTTGCCTTTCTCCATCTGACACATCTGAATAAGCATAAGAACCTCCAGGCCCAATCTCATTGTTGCAAATGGAAGAATTTCATTCATTTTCATAGCTGAGTAATATTACATAAATATACCACATCTTCTTTATTCACTCATCTCTTGATGGAAACTTAGGTTTCTTCCATATCTTGGCAATTATAATAATGCTACTAGGAAGACTGGGTGCATGTATCTTCAAAAAAGTGTTTCCTTTTTATTTATTTAGTTTTTCAGATAAATATCCAGGAGTAAAATTGCTGGGTCATGTGGTAGGTTTAGTTTTTTGAGAAACTTCCATACTGTTTTCCATAGGAAAAGCTCCCACCAACAGCATATGTGGGATCTATTTTCTCCACATTCTCAC
Source organism: Tragulus kanchil (assembly GCA_022376925.1). Classification (NCBI taxonomy): domain Eukaryota; kingdom Metazoa; phylum Chordata; class Mammalia; order Artiodactyla; family Tragulidae; genus Tragulus; species Tragulus kanchil. The sequence goes on from JAIOJX010000005.1 coordinate 152,643,354, forward strand.
CATTCTTTTGTTATTGTGTTCTTTTTTTAACACTATTATTTTAAAAATTTTACTGAAATATTGTTGATTTACAAAGTTACATTAATTTCTTCTGTACAGCAGTTACTCATAAATATTTATACACACACATATATAGATATGTTCCATTATTTATGCTTTTTTTGATGATAGCCATTATGAAAGCTGTGAGGTGATATTTCATTATGATTTTGATTTTCATTTCTCTGAGGACTAATGATGCTGAGTATCTTCTTCATGTGCATGTTGACCATATGTAGGGTATCTTTAGAAAAAAGTCTATTCAGGTAACTGGCCTATTTTTAAATTGGGTTATTTGTTTTTTGATGTTGAGTTGTTTATATAATTTGGAAATTAACCCCTTAGCAGTCATATAATTTGCAAATATTTTCTCCCATTCAATAATTTGTCTTTTTGTTTTGTTGATAGTTACCTTTGCCATGCAGATGCTTTTAAGATTACTTACATCTCATCTGTATACATGTGCTTTTATTTCTTTCACTTTAGGAGACAGATCCAAAAAATATACTGCTATCATTTGTGTCAAGGAGTGTTCTGCCTATCTTTATTTCAATGATTTTTATGGTTTCTGGTCTTATACTTAGGTATTAAAACCATTTTGAATTTATTTTTGTGTAGGATGTCAGAGAATGTTCTCATTTCATTCTTTTACATGTAGCAGTCCAGTTTTTCCAGCACTACTTACTGAAGAAACTTTTTTCTCCATTGTATATTCTTGCCTCCTTTGTTGTAGATGAATTTGACTATATAACCTCAGACTTAGTTTTGGACTCTCAGTACTATTCCATCGATCTGTGTGTCTGTTTTTGTGCCAATATCATATTGGTTTTGATTATTTAACTATTATATTGTACTACAGTCTGAAGTCAGGGAGCCTGATGGCTGTAGTTTTGTCCTTTCTCAAGATTGTTTTGTCTATTCGGAGTCTTCTGTGTTTCCACACAAATTTTTAAATTATTTGTTCTAGCTCTGTGAAAAACACCCTTAGTATTTTGATAGAAATGTTGTTGAACTGTGGACTGCCTTGAGTAGTATGGTCATTTTTAAAATATTAAATCTTCCAGTTATAAACACAGTATATCCTTCCATCTGTTTGCATCATCTTCAATTTTGTTCACCAGTGTCTTATAGTTTTCCAAGTATAGGACTTTTATCTCCTTAGGTAGACTTATTCCAAGGCATTTTGGCCTTTTTGATGATAGCCATTATGAAAGCTGTGAGGTGATATTTCATTATGATTTTGATTTTCATTTCTCTGAGGACTAATGATGCTGAGTATCTTCTTCATGTGCATGTTGACCATATGTAGGGTATCTTTAGAAAAAAGTCTATTCAGGTAACTGGCCTATTTTTAAATTGGGTTATTTGTTTTTTGATGTTGAGTTGTTTATATAATTTGGAAATTAACCCCTTAGCAGTCATATAATTTGCAAATATTTTCTCCCATTCAATAATTTGTCTTTTTGTTTTGTTGATAGTTACCTTTGCCATGCAGATGCTTTTAAGATTACTTACATCTCATCTGTATACATGTGCTTTTATTTCTTTCACTTTAGGAGACAGATCCAAAAAATATACTGCTATCATTTGTGTCAAGGAGTGTTCTGCCTATCTTTATTTCAATGATTTTTATGGTTTCTGGTCTTATACTTAGGTATTAAAACCATTTTGAATTTATTTTTGTGTAGGATGTCAGAGAATGTTCTCATTTCATTCTTTTACATGTAGCAGTCCAGTTTTTCCAGCACTACTTACTGAAGAAACTTTTTTCTCCATTGTATATTCTTGCCTCCTTTGTTGTAGATGAATTTGACTATATAACCTCAGACTTAGTTTTGGACTCTCAGTACTATTCCATCGATCTGTGTGTCTGTTTTTGTGCCAATATCATATTGGTTTTGATTATTTAACTATTATATTGTACTACAGTCTGAAGTCAGGGAGCCTGATGGCTGTAGTTTTGTCCTTTCTCAAGATTGTTTTGTCTATTCGGAGTCTTCTGTGTTTCCACACAAATTTTTAAATTATTTGTTCTAGCTCTGTGAAAAACACCCTTAGTATTTTGATAGAAATGTTGTTGAACTGTGGACTGCCTTGAGTAGTATGGTCATTTTTAAAATATTAAATCTTCCAGTTATAAACACAGTATATCCTTCCATCTGTTTGCATCATCTTCAATTTTGTTCACCAGTGTCTTATAGTTTTCCAAGTATAGGACTTTTATCTCCTTAGGTAGACTTATTCCAAGGCATTTTGGCCTTTTTAATTTGATGGTAAATGGGATTGTCTCCTTAATTTTTCAGATAGTTCACTGACATGCATAGAAAGGCAAGATTTGTGTATATTAATTTTATATCAACTTTGTCAAATTTATTTATGAGTTCTAGCTCTTTTCCAGCAGCATCTTTAGGATTTTCTATGCATGGTATCATGCTATCTGCAAACAGTGCGAGTTTTACTTCTTCCTTTCCAATCTGGATTCATTTTGTTTCATTATCTTGTCTGACTGCTATTGCTAGGACTTCCAACAGTATGTTAAATAAAAGTGGTGAGACTGGGCATCCTTGTCTTGTTTCTGATCTTAAAGGAAATGCTTTCAGCTTTCCACCACTGAGTATGATGTTAGCTGTGTATTTGTCATACACGGTGTTTACTATGTTAAGATATGTTCAATTTATGCCAACTTTCTAGAGAGTTTGTACGGATGTTGAAGTTTGTCAAAACCTTTTTCTACATCTATTGAGATAACTGTGTAGTTTCGTTCTTCAGTTTCTTAGTGTGGTATATCACACTGATTTGAGGAGACTGAAGTCAAGGCTTCCCTGGAATAAATCACACTTGATCATGTTGTATGAGCCTTTCGATGTACTGTTGGATTCAGCTTGCTAATATTTTGTTGAGGATTTCTGCATCTATGTTCATCAGTAATATTTGCCTCTAATGTTCTTTTTGTGATATTTTTGTCTAGTTTTGGTATCAGGGTTATACTGGCCTAATGGAATGAGTTCAGAAAAAATCCTTCCTCCACAATTTTTTTTGGAATATTTTCAGAATGTTACTTAAAGCAAAATATTTCTAAGCTGTCCCAATTACTGCAAGGAAGAAAAACAACCTCACCACAGTTTCCCTTCACTGATGATCCCTGGATAAACCGCCTGCCTCCTCATCACCCTTCTGCACCAGCACCCAACTAGTCTCTAAGGTAATTAACTCATAAAGAACAGAGCTCACGGCAAGTCTGGGGGAATAGCTTAGGGATGTTTACTCAGCTCAGCTCTTTGTCGCTCAGTCCTGTCCAATTCTGTGCAACTCCATGGATTGTAGCCTGCCAGGCTCCCGTGTCCATGTAATTTTCCAGGTAAGAATACTGGAGTGGGATGCCATTTCCTCTTCCAGGGGATATCCCCCAACCAGGGATCCAACCAATATATCTCCTGCAGTGGCAGGCAGATTCTTTACCACTGTGCTATCTACTGAGCTAAGAGCTAACATGCTGAGTGCCTCCTATGTGCCAGGAGCTCTTCTGGGCACTTTATAAATATCTCTGCATTTAAATTTCACAGAATTTATTAGACCTATTATTCCCATTTAAGAAGAAGAGGAAATTAAAGTACAGAGAATGGAACACATTGCTGAGGCTCCCCAGGTAAATGTGGGGTAACTGTGATTTGTACACAGGAAAACTGATCCAAAGCCCAATCCGCAATCACTTGGAATGAACAGAAGCAGAATTTCTACCACTCCCCAAGAACTGCTCTCATCAGGGTGGACCCCTATATACTTATTCATTCATCAGACATGTTCTGATCTGCCCCCAAAATGTCAGGTACTAGGTTATATACCGCAGGGACAAGAAGAATGAAGGAGTCTTAGTTTTAACAGGGGGCACCAGGGGTGAGGGGGACTGTCTATGAGATCCACATAACACAACAATTATGGAAAAGCAAGCTAAGTGCAGGGTCCCACAGCAGAGGCATCAGAAGGAGTCAAGAGGGAGGCCCCTCAGTGAACATGTCTAAGAGGGAGTGAAGCTTGATGTGAGTTTAGATTAAGAAATAGGAATTCAGTGAATTTAAAAGGGGCAGTAGGAGTGAGAAGGAAAAGATATCAAAGACAGATGTGAAGGATGTTAAAGCACTTTCAGGGTGTCTTTTTTTTTTTTTTCTTTTGGCCACTTCTATTGGTCTTTCATTCACTTATCTTTTTTGTTCTTCGGCCTGTGTGGGCCTCCCATCACAGTGGCCTCTCTCGTTGTGGAGCACCAGCTCTGGGTGCAGGCACTCCAGAGCTCCAGTTTAGTAGCTGGACACATCGGTTCAGCCGCTCCGTGGCACATGGGATCTTCCCAGGTCAGGGATCGAACTGGCGTCCCTTGCACTGCAAGGCAATGTCCTTACCCACTGGACCACCAGGGAAGCCCCAGGATGTCTTTTTAAGGCCAAAACAAACTGGACACCTAGGAAATAGTGGGAGATGAGGCTCAAGGCAAAGGATGGAAAAGGAAAGCCCTGCATGTGACTCGTGTCTGAGTCTTGCCTCTGATGCCATGAGCAGACAGCAGACATGAGCACATCTGGATTTCAGAAGGACAGCTCTGGAGGGAAGATCAGAGAAAATGAAACCAGAAGTGATGAGACCTGCTGGGAGACCACAGCAAGACTGCAAGGACTCAGTGGGGAATGGTGGGGCAGGAGTGCCAGAAGTGGACTGTGGGGATGGAGGGATGGGGGGGCATGGCCCCTTGGGTCTCTAGGACTCCTGCACCTGCTGTGTCATCCTGCCAGGAGGCACGCTTATTTCTGCTGCTGGATCTTCACACCATCTTCCATGTGAAACACTCTCTCAGGTAAGAATGACCCCTGTGAGAGTGTGCTCTGAGTTTCCCCTTTCCTAAGAAGCTATCCTTAATTACAAGTTCTCAACAAGGTTAACTTTTTAAAAAATTCTGTAATACAACATACACTAAACATACACTAAATTCTGTAATAAAACATACACTAAATATCTTAGCAGAATCACATTTACATCTTGCAAAGCATTACATATCTACAGAAGAGCCCAACACCTTATAGTTCTTTGTATTTCTTTTTTTTTTTTTTTTAAAGATTTATTTATTTATTTATTTTGGGCGGGGGTCGGGTTGGGGAGGGAGGGGAGCGGGCAGGCCACTTCTATTGGTCTTTCATTTCTCTATTTTCATCCGTCTTTGTTCTTTGGCTCCTGCGGGCCTCCCATCGCAGTGGCATCTGTTGTCGCAGAGCGCCAGCTCTGGGCACATGCGCTCCAGAGCTCTGGCTCGGTGATTGGACACATCAGTCCAGCCGCTCCGCGGCACATGGGATCTTCCCAGGCCAGGGATCGAACCGGCGCCCCTTGCACTGCAAGGCGGTGTCCTTATCCACTGGACCACCAGGGGAAGCCCTGTATTTCTTTTAATACTGATCACAAATACCTTTCACACAGTGTGTCAGCAGACAACCAATAAAGTATTATAAAGGAGAAGCATCCTTTACAAGCTATGAACTCTTATCAGCTGTTATCCCTTTAAAGCAGCTGCTTGAACTGTCTGCCCCTCTCCACGGGTCATCAACAATGCTGTCCAGCACAATGGGATTTTACACCTGAATATTCACTAGAAGGACTGATGCTGAAGCTGAAGCTCCAATACTTTGGCCACCTGATGCAGAGCCAACTCACTGGGAAAAGCCCTTATGCTGGGAAAGATTGAAAGCAACAGGAGAAAAGGGCAACAGAGGATGAGATGGTTGAAAGGCATCGATGACTCAATGGACACTACTTTGAGCAACTTCCGGGAGATGGTGAAAGACAGGGAAACACAGTGTTCTGCAGTCTGTGGGGTCACAAAGAATCACAGCTTAGTGACTGAACAACAACAACAAAAGCTCAGTAGGTCAAGGACACAACTTCATTTCACCTGCAAGTCCTACTGCCCCAGAGAAAAGCAAAAACAATGTATGACTTCTAAGGGTTTTTTTTCACATTCTCACCTCAAATTGTAACTGTTTCCCAGATGCCTGCTGGCTTTCACTTTTAAAACTATCAGAACAGCTTCCTATTTTTTTTAAATTCCTAAAACTAAACTAATTATTTTCCCCTCTTGAGTTAGAGGGAGTTTTTTCCATAAAATAAAAATGTACTTTCCAGAAAAATCTTGTCTCCCCCCTCACACAGCATGGTGAACACCTTGCCAAACCATCACCCATTTTCTAAGTCTGTGCCTCCACAGGGGGATGACTGTGTCTCCCTTCCCAACTACCCCTACCTACTCCCTCCCCAGAATCACTGCACCAAAGTGTTGATCATCCATCTAAGAATGCTCAAAAACTTCGGACCACAATCACCTCTTTCTGTCTCTCCTTTAACCCGTCTTTTTCTTACTCTGGCCCCTATTGTGGTTGTTTACTTGTAAATTGTTGTTTTATAGGTCTATAATTAACATGTGGATTCTATCACTCTTGAAGACCGTCCAGCCGCTGCACATGGGATCTTCCCAGGCCAGGGATCGACCCCTAAGGCGGTGTCCTTATCCACTGGACCACCAGGGAAGCCCTGTATTTCTTTAATACTGATCACAAATACCTTTCACACAGTGTGTCAGCAGACAACCAATAAAGTATTATAAAGGAGAAGCATCCTTTACAAGCTATGAACTCCTATCAGCCGTTATCCCTTCAAAGCAGGTGCTTGAACTGTATGCCCCTCGCCACGGGTCATCAACAATGCTGTCCAGCACAATGGGATTTTACACCTGAATATTCACTAGAAGGACTGATGCTGAAGCTGAAGCTCCAATACTTTGGCCACCTGATGCAGAGCCAACTCACTGGGAAAAGCCCTTATGCTGGGAAAGATTGAAAGCAACAGGAGAAAAGGGCAACAGAGGATGAGATGGTTGAAAGGCATCGATGACTCAATGGACACTACTTTGAGCAACTTCCGGGAGATGGTGAAAGACAGGGAAACACAGTGTTCTGCAGTCTGTGGGGTCACAAAGAATCACAGCTTAGTGACTGAACAACAACAACAAAAGCTCAGTAGGTCAAGGACACAACTTCATTTCACCTGCAAGTCCTACTGCCCCAGAGAAAAGCAAAAACAATGTATGACTTCTAAGGGTTTTTTTTCACATTCTCACCTCAAATTGTAACTGTTTCCCAGATGCCTGCTGGCTTTCACTTTTAAAACTATCAGAACAGCTTCCTATTTTTTTTAAATTCCTAAAACTAAACTAATTATTTTCCCCTCTTGAGTTAGAGGGAGTTTTTTCCATAAAATAAAAATGTACTTTCCAGAAAAATCTTGTCTCCCCCCTCACACAGCATGGTGAACACCTTGCCAAACCATCACCCATTTTCTAAGTCTGTGCCTCCACAGGGGGATGACTGTGTCTCCCTTCCCAACTACCCCTACCTACTCCCTCCCCAGAATCACTGCACCAAAGTGTTGATCATCCATCTAAGAATGCTCAAAAACTTCGGACCACAATCACCTCTTTCTGTCTCTCCTTTAACCCGTCTTTTTCTTACTCTGGCCCCTATTGTGGTTGTTTACTTGTAAATTGTTGTTTTATAGGTCTATAATTAACATGTGGATTCATATCACTTCTTGCCTTAAAGTTTAGAAGGAATGAGCATTTTATTTCCCAGCTCTTTGATATGTCTAACTCACTCTCATGCAATTTAAGCTGCTTGTTTTCATGTTTCCATCGCTATTCCGTCAGAATTACATCCCCTATCCCTTTCTTTTGATCTGACAATTCTTTTAGTACCCTCCTGAACTTGCCATGACACAAATGAGAAATCCCTCAAGCACTGTCAACCAGGCTACATTACTTCAACCACATGATTTGCTCCTCAAGAAAGATGTTTCTGAAAGTAACAAATTGTACTGAGTGGTGGATGCACAAAGAGCACTATGAAGGATTCTCTGACAGGAGAACCAATAGAAAAGAATACACAATTCCTCAATTAACTTTGCAAGCCAATTAGACATTGAGAGTACTGATCAGAGCAAGATCCTGGGGGAAGAGTTTTAAGCCAGCTTCAAAGGAGATTAAAACTGGACTGAGACAGAACTTTGCTTCAAATCATACACATTTTTGCAACCTTTGAGCATTTACTTGGATACAACATAAAGGGTAAGAGAGTATTAATTTTAATTATTTTATTTATCTAACATTTTGTAATAGATGTGACTATTTTCAGTAAATACTGTTATGTATAGGAAGGCCCAATTAATTGCCTAATGTTAATCAATTCGTATTCAAAGCTAGCATTTTCAAAGATAAAATTTTATTCTATTTACCTTTCAACTAATCCATTTACATCAGAAAGACGCTGAGAGTTTTAGGAAAATACTTTGAAGCACTTATTTTATATAATTTCAAAAGCACCAAAAAAAGTTAAAAACTGGGCAGAAACCAGTTTAGCTACCATATATTGATCTTTAAAGTAGAAGCAAACATTTTTAGAGACTATAATTGACATTTGGCTATTTATATATTGTAGAATGTAAACAAACTTACAGGTTAAATAAATACCAAAGAATAATAAAAAAAAAAAAAACAGAATAGAGACAGTCCTATTTCTGTTTCATGAAATAACTCTTTAGATAGAGCAGCTTTCAAATCATGTTATTTGAATTAAAATAATCAGTAAGTGGGGTCTAAATAAAATAGCTTTGTTTTTAAACCTCCTTATCCTAGAGACCTTGTGGGACAGCTCTGGGGGGCGGCAGCGAGTCTTTCTCTGCTTGTGCAGAGCACTCCTGCACCTTCCACTCCTTCCAGCTGAAAAGAGTCTTTAGGAATCGTGGGTCTCCTCTAGGGCTTTGGAGCTCTCAGAATTATTAAATAGAGGGAAAGAGAAGTTGAAATCAATTCAGTGAGCTCCAGAGAAGGCAGATGGAGAGAGCAGGTGCCTGAATGGACACCTGAAGAAAACGGGTTGCATGCAGCAGCCTCGTCACCACGGCAAAGGGACAAGGGACCCACCCTCTGCGCTCATCATGTCCAGTCAGTCACAGAGCAAACCGCCGGAAAGCCTCTCACTTCCCCTGCAGGGACAGCTGACAGACGGACTGAATGCTGTCTAGATACTAGAAGAAGCAAGGTGCATTACATGAAAGACAAAACTGTATGTTTTTTAAGAGTAGTGAAGCACTAAAGTTTGGAAAATTGACACAATTCAGCACAAAGTGAAACACGTATCGCGATCTACTCAGCTTCAATCTATGCTTAAACCTTGACAGTCTAAGGATTTAATTTTTTTTTTTGTAATAGATGTGACTATTTTCAGTAATACTGTTATGTATAGGAAGGCCCAATTAATTGCCTAATGTTAATCAATTCGTATTCAAAGCTAGCATTTTCAAAGATAAAATTTTATTCTATTTACCTTTCAACTAATCCATTTACATCAGAAAGACGCTGAGAGTTTTAGGAAAATACTTTGAAGCACTTATTTTATATAATTTCAAAAGCACCAAAAAAAGTTAAAAACTGGGCAGAAACCAGTTTAGCTACCATATATTGATCTTTAAAGTAGAAGCAAACATTTTTAGAGACTATAATTGACATTTGGCTATTTATATATTGTAGAATGTAAACAAACTTACAGGTTAAATAAATACCAAAGAATAATAAAAAAAAAAAAAACAGAATAGAGACAGTCCTATTTCTGTTTCATGAAATAACTCTTTAGATAGAGCAGCTTTCAAATCATGTTATTTGAATTAAAATAATCAGTAAGTGGGGTCTAAATAAAATAGCTTTGTTTTTAAACCTCCTTATCCTAGAGACCTTGTGGGACAGCTCTGGGGGGCGGCAGCGAGTCTTTCTCTGCTTGTGCAGAGCACTCCTGCACCTTCCACTCCTTCCAGCTGAAAAGAGTCTTTAGGAATCGTGGGTCTCCTCTAGGGCTTTGGAGCTCTCAGAATTATTAAATAGAGGGAAAGAGAAGTTGAAATCAATTCAGTGAGCTCCAGAGAAGGCAGATGGAGAGAGCAGGTGCCTGAATGGACACCTGAAGAAAACGGGTTGCATGCAGCAGCCTCGTCACCACGGCAAAGGGACAAGGGACCCACCCTCTGCGCTCATCATGTCCAGTCAGTCACAGAGCAAACCGCCGGAAAGCCTCTCACTTCCCCTGCAGGGACAGCTGACAGACGGACTGAATGCTGTCTAGATACTAGAAGAAGCAAGGTGCATTACATGAAAGACAAAACTGTATGTTTTTTAAGAGTAGTGAAGCACTAAAGTTTGGAAAATTGACACAATTCAGCACAAAGTGAAACACGTATCTGCGATCTACTCAGCTTCAATCTATGCTTCTAAAAACCTACCTTGACATCAGAGTCTTATGAATGGTATAAACACAGTAACTTAAATTGTTCACCTCATCCATTAGATGATTCTGGCATGTGATGGCATTAAATAGCCATAGGATGATGATACGTGTAGAAGTCTAATTTTTTTCATAGTAGAGAGAACATGAGGTTTAAAGTCAGACCTCTGTTCAAATCATGACTCTTATCCTTTATCAAGTTTTGACCTAAAACAAGTTAACTCCTATAAATGTCACTTTACCACCAGTTAAACATGAACTATAATAATTAAAGGGTTTTATAAGAATTGTCTAAGATGATACAGTAAAAGAACAGGTGCACGGCACACAGGTTTCTAGTTTCCCAAACCCCTTTTATGGCTATTATTTCAGGTTTTTATGAAACAGACACACATCATCTCAGAAAAGAACCAACCCATACTCAAATAAACTAATGACAGTCAACGACTCCACTTGGCAACAAGGAAATGAGAAGGTATAAGATGTAAATCAATCTGTTTTGCTCTTGAGTTTCCAGGCTGTAACATCAGGTATTTTAGAATCACCTAGTTCATCAGGTTTTCTACATACTATTGGTTCAAAGCTCAAGAAAAATGGAAAGTCTCTATAATTTTACATACACACACACACACACGATTATCTACCTTAAATTATTCCTGCTGGAATCTTAATACACAGAGCAACGGGGTATGTGTTTTATCATTGTTGACAGTATACAATACTTTTTGTTCAGGTTTTCTTTGGCATTATCAATATAACACAGAATTCAATAATATGCACCCTGGAGATAAGAACTAGAAAAATCTAACATTATCTCAGATTACAACTTAGTTGTGCAAAAAAAAAAAAGAAAAGAAAGAAAGAAACTGCTGCAAGAATAATGAGAATATATTTTGAGGGCACAATTTTTCTTGATTATTTAATTTTACTTGTCTTGCTTGTATTCACTATTGGCTAATAACTACACTTAGCATCACCAACTCAATGAACATGATTGTGAGCAAACTCTGGGAGACAGTGAAGGACAGGGAAGGTTGGTGCTGCAGTCCATGGGGTCACAAAGAGCTGGACTTGACTGAGTGACTGAACAACAGCAGCCACTACACAGGTAATGAACTTCCAGCTGAGTCCACCAGGCCTCTCCAAGGACGCCAGCGGGACAGAGGTCTCTTCTCTAAAAAAAAAGAAGCTGGGAAGACCTGTTTTATGATATCCTTAAGAATATCTTTACTCTTATGACAGTAACATGTCTAACTGTATTTCTGAAAAGCACCAGAGAATTTATAAAATGAAATTCTCAACCAATTTATATCCTTATTTCTCTTCCAAAAGGAGCAAATTTCCATGTATGCTGGGGGGGCTACTTGATTTAAAAAGGCAAGTCATTTAATACTTGGAAAAGTTCTCAAAAATCATCAGATTCTTCGATTTGACAGAGAAGAACTCTACCTCCCAGACAGCATGTCATTACAAACTAACCAGAAACTGAACTGGACCTGGAATCCAGGAAGGAGCCATCTCATTTTCTACTTAGACCCCATTCCAGAAAACATGCTTCATGCTCATAATTTCTAATACTAAGTTATTTCTGCAAGTATACTTGGGAGAATGTATAAACAAGTTTTTAAAAATGGTTTTATATCCAAAAGAACAATTGCTAACTACAATTACTATTCCATACAAATATTTCCTATTTTTGCAGGAAATGCAGTTGGTGCAAGGGAAAAAAAAAAAAAAAACATAAAATTTGGCTTCTTTGCTGGCTCAGATGGTAAATAATCTGCCTACAACATGAGAGACCTGGGTTTGATTCCTGGGTCGGGAAGATTTCCAGGAGGAGAAGATGGCAACCCACTCCAGTATTCTTATCTGGAGAATTCCATGGACAGAGGAGTCTGGTGGGCTCTAGTCCATGGGGTCATAAAGAGTCAGACACAGCTGAGCAACTCACACACACACACACACGTTTCCTATTTCTGCAGGAAGTGCATTTGGATGCAAGAAAAAAAAGACCAAAAAACGTCTTCTTTCAGTAACAGATAAGAAAGTGTCTCTTGAAATTAAACAGATACTAACTAATGTTTCACCCACCAAAGCAACTTTAGAATATTATAGATTTTAGAAAAGTCCTGGAACATTTAAAAAAATCGTATTCATGCGACTATTAGTTCAACCAGGCACATTTTCACATGACACCCGAATAGCCGCTATTTCCTCATGGAGCCAGCAGTTGTGGGCTCAGCTCTCTAGCTGGATGTGGAATGTTATGGGTTCTGAGGAGCTTGTGCCCAGGGCCACTTCAAGGCTGATTTCCCTGGACAAGTCTGAATGGAAGAAAACACCCCACCCACCTGCCCGAGTCCCCTGCAGGCTGAGACACACGGCCTAGCTGGTGGGGCAGATGAAAGATAAGGCAGACAAACAGAGAGAACGGGATCCCACAGCCTAATTAAGTCTTCTTACCTGCTGAGAAGCATCTGTTTCCATGTATGCTGGGGGCTACTTGATTTAAAAAGGCAAGTCATTTAATACTTGGAAAAGTTCTCAAAAATCATCAGATTCTTCGATTTGACAGAGAAGAACTCTACCTCCCAGACAGCATGTCATTACAAACTAACCAGAAACTGAACTGGACCTGGAATCCAGGAAGGAGCCATCTCATTTTCTACTTAGACCCCATTCCAGAAAACATGCTTCATGCTCATAATTTCTAATACTAAGTTATTTCTGCAAGTATACTTGGGAGAATGTATAAACAAGTTTTTAAAAATGGTTTTATATCCAAAAGAACAATTGCTAACTACAATTACTATTCCATACAAATATTTCCTATTTTTGCAGGAAATGCAGTTGGTGCAAGGGAAAAAAAAAAACATAAAATTTGGCTTCTTTGCTGGCTCAGATGGTAAATAATCTGCCTACAACATGAGAGACCTGGGTTTGATTCCTGGGTCGGGAAGATTTCCAGGAGGAGAAGATGGCAACCCACTCCAGTATTCTTATCTGGAGAATTCCATGGACAGAGGAGTCTGGTGGGCTCTAGTCCATGGGGTCATAAAGAGTCAGACACAGCTGAGCAACTCACACACACACACACACGTTTCCTATTTCTGCAGGAAGTGCATTTGGATGCAAGAAAAAAAAGACCAAAAAACGTCTTCTTTCAGTAACAGATAAGAAAGTGTCTCTTGAAATTAAACAGATACTAACTAATGTTTCACCCACCAAAGCAACTTTAGAATATTATAGATTTTAGAAAAGTCCTGGAACATTTAAAAAAATCGTATTCATGCGACTATTAGTTCAACCAGGCACATTTTCACATGACACCCGAATAGCCGCTATTTCCTCATGGAGCCAGCAGTTGTGGGCTCAGCTCTCTAGCTGGATGTGGAATGTTATGGGTTCTGAGGAGCTTGTGCCCAGGGCCACTTCAAGGCTGATTTCCCTGGACAAGTCTGAATGGAAGAAAACACCCCACCCACCTGCCAGAGTCCCCTGCAGGCTGAGACACACGGCGGCCTAGCTGGTGGGGCAGATGAAAGATAAGGCAGACAAACAGAGAGAACGGGATCCCACAGCCTAATTAAGTCTTCTTACCTGCTGAGAAGCATCTGAACATTTTTTCGGAGTTTCTAAAACAGCAGATTGAGACTCTGGGTTGAAAAGGAAGAAGACAGGCAATATGTTAAAGAGCAGATTTTTCCCATTTCTTTGATCAGAAAATGAAACTAACTACAATATACCTTCAACCATAATAAGCACCCAAACACCCAGACTACCTTCCAGTTATACTTCCATGCTATTGAGGACATGACTGCTTTTCAGTACACGTAACACACAAAATGACACACTCATGTCATTAGGTATTTTCAAAATTAGATCAGCACTACGCCCTTCTTTCCACATCAGTCATGATTATTTGTCTCAGTTGCTAGTTTCTATTTGTGCCAGGAAGTATCTGCCAAGACAGTCACTGCTCATATTATTCACTTGAATCTGTACAGTGATGGAAGCCAACTTCCTAGCCTGGAAGGATAGGATTCCAGGTGTCTTATCTGACTGTTGACAGCTGACCTTGCACTTTGAACAAGAGATAACCAGCCCTTGCCAAGAGGCAATGAGTGACTGTCGTCTGAGACAGAATCTACAAGACTGCAGATTCTTCATGCTGGAAAACGAAGGCTATGTTTCCTTCTGTTTTTTAAGCTAGGGAATGTTCTCTGTGAAGCTCACACAGGAGTTACAAAAATAAAGACATAAGAGAGCCGCTAGGAACCACCAGCGATTGCGAACTGAGAACTACCTCTCCTGTCCATCTGGACATCACAGCAAGGAACTGAGGCCCAGACAGAGCTGATGGGGTGACTAAGACAAGTCTGTCTCCCTGCTGTCCTGCTGCTCTCCACCTCCGACTGGCACACAGACCAAACACCTGATGACCCAGAGCAGTGACTCTGGGGGATACCTCAGACCTTTCTAATTGAGCAGCATTTTAGCTCACGTATGTGACAATACACAGAAAAAGTTAAAGGCATTCATGGTTTAAAGCATGCAACATATGGCTAAACTGCATTGAAAGTTTTCATTTCACTTGGATTAAAGCGTCATCTCCACCTGGGCCCACAAGCTTCCTTCAGCCTTCGTCTCCCCCGCCACCTCAACCTCTCTGCCTTCCCCACCTGCTCGGCATGCTCCGGCGACACCGGCCTTCCTGCTGCCCTGTGCATACCAGTCCCGCTCCCTCCAGGGGATCTGGGTGTGTGGGGATCTCTGCACACATAATCCCCCTCCCAGCTCCCTGGAGTACCCCCTTCCCTGTTGCTTTCTCCACAATATGGATCCTCAAATGAACAGCTAGAGAGCTCCTTGTCTACTGACTTATTTCTCTGTCTTACCTGACTAAATCAAACTCTATGAAGACAGAGACTTTGTAGATTCTTCCCTTATTGACTCCCTAGCATCTAGAACACTGCCTGCCACACAGTAGATGTGTAAAGTATTTGCCAAGTAGTAGTGGAAGGGGATGAAAGCTGAGACCAAAGAATGATGAAGCCACGAAAGTCAAGCACGATCCCCAGGAGAGCAGGCCCTGGGCAGGGCAGAGGTCGCCACACCGTTGCTAGGCCTGCACCTGAGCTCGGGGTGCATTTTTCAGAACAAAGCCACTGAGAACAGATGATGTAATCACTCGCCAACAGGAGCCACTGGGGCAACAGAATACTAACAGATGGCCTTAACACTCATGTGTTTCCCCAAATACTGTATTTCTCTAAGTTAACTGAAAGATCTGTCTCTTATACTGACAAATCTCTACTCTGAGCTCAACAGACATAAGAGAGCCGCTAGGAACCACCAGCGATTGCGAACTGAGAACTACCTCTCCTGTCCATCTGGACATCACAGCAAGGAACTGAGGCCCAGACAGAGCTGATGGGGTGACTAAGACAAGTCTGTCTCCCTGCTGTCCTGCTGCTCTCCACCTCCGACTGGCACACAGACCAAACACCTGATGACCCAGAGCAGTGACTCTGGGGGATACCTCAGACCTTTCTAATTGAGCAGCATTTTAGCTCACGTATGTGACAATACACAGAAAAAGTTAAAGGCATTCATGGTTTAAAGCATGCAACATATGGCTAAACTGCATTGAAAGTTTTCATTTCACTTGGATTAAAGCGTCATCTCCACCTGGGCCCACAAGCTTCCTTCAGCCTTCGTCTCCCCTGCCACCTCAACCTCTCTGCCTTCCCCACCTGCTCGGCATGCTCCGGCGACACCGGCCTTCCTGCTGCCCTGTGCATACCAGTCCCGCTCCCTCCAGGGGATCTGGGTGTGTGGGGATCTCTGCACACATAATCCCCCTCCCAGCTCCCTGGAGTACCCCCTTCCCTGTTGCTTTCTCCACAATATGGATCCTCAAATGAACAGCTAGAGAGCTCCTTGTCTACTGACTTATTTCTCTGTCTTACCTGACTAAATCAAACTCTATGAAGACAGAGACTTTGTAGATTCTTCCCTTATTGACTCCCTAGCATCTAGAACACTGCCTGCCACACAGTAGATGTGTAAAGTATTTGCCAAGTAGTAGTGGAAGGGGATGAAAGCTGAGACCAAAGAATGATGAAGCCACGAAAGTCAAGCACGATCCCCAGGAGAGCAGGCCCTGGGCAGGGCAGAGGTCGCCACACCGTTGCTAGGCCTGCACCTGAGCTCGGGGTGCATTTTTCAGAACAAAGCCACTGAGAACAGATGATGTAATCACTCGCCAACAGGAGCCACTGGGGCAACAGAATACTAACAGATGGCCTTAACACTCATGTGTTTCCCCAAATACTGTATTTCTCTAAGTTAACTGAAAGATCTGTCTCTTATACTGACAAATCTCTACTCTGAGCTCAACACTAGAGCTGCCCATTATTAAAGAAAGGTATTTAACTTCAAGGCAAGGACAGTTAATATTAAAGCAAATCCAGACTCTAGAACAGTTTTGTTTCCTGTTGGGTTTACTAGCCTCCAAACCCCTCAAAACAGAACAGACTTGAGACAAGGTCCTGGGGCTGTGTAGAGATGAGAACATCATCTCTTCCTCATCTGTCTATGCAGGTGATGTAGATAGAGCCCACAGGGCCTCCAAAGGGTCATAACAGCCCTTCCCTAGAGATGTATACAGCATTTCCCAATGTTTTTCTATAGTCCTAGGCCATGTGACCTGCCCCCAAAAATCAAACTTCTGGACTCTGATGGTAAACAGAACATCACCACGTAACCAAAACAAAGAACTAGAAACAATTATCAATATTTCACAGTTCTGAACACCAGCACCAAAACTCTGATCTGAACTGAGCTCATCCTCTCACCCCTCATCTCTTTCACTATACCTGCTTCCTTGAATCAGTGTGTTATGACGTCTAGGAGAAATTTTATGTCAAAATATTCTCTTCAAGATGATAAGCTGGATTACAGGAGTTCTAGAGGGTCAAGATTTCAAAGTAAAAGAAATGTACAGAATAACTACAAAGTCAGGGGAGGGGGGACACAAATGAGAATAATCAAGAGGAGAAAGAAAAATGTTCTTTTCAATGGCAAATTACAACAGACTATCAAAATGATCAAAAAATAAAGAAAGAAAAGCACCAAGGAGAAGGAAAACAGGAGAGAATAAAAGTAAGAAAGAGAATGAAGGAAGGGAAAGAGAAAGTAAAGAAAAGCATGAAAAATCACAAAAAGGGCTGGCCATAGAGGGAAGACCCTGAATATCCATTGGGAGGACTGATGCTGAAGCTGAAGCTCCAATACTTTGGCCACCTGATGTGAAGAGATGACTTACTGGAAAAGACCCTGATGCTGGGAAGAGTAGAAGGCAGAAGGAGAAGGGATGACAGAGGATGAGATGGTTGAAAGGCATCACTGAGTCAATGGACATCAGTTTGAGCAAACTCTGGGAGATGGTGAAGGACAGGGAAGCCTGGCATGCCGCAGTCCATGGGATCGTAAAGAATCAGACATGGCTGAGCGACTGAACTGAACTGATAGGGGGAATACACAGGCTGGGCTAAGCCCAGCGTGGGACCTCTGAGTGCTGGCCCAATCTGGAGCCCATGGGTGGGTGGGGGAGAAACCCACTGGATTCCAGTGTCCTCAGAGTGAGGACCCCTATAAGAACCCACAGGGCACTCACCTCCCACCTGTCCTCCCAGGACTGAGGAACTTTCAGGAAATGCCTTCTGTCAGCCCTGTACCTGCAGACAGTCCCCCTTCATCACCTGGATGGGTGTTTTCAGAGTGACCCAGGGAGAGTTTTCAAGGGCACATCTTAAACTGCCAACTTCTCCACACACCCTTCCTAAGGAGTAAGAACAAGACTGGTTTTTAAAAACATTACTGTAAAGTAGGGCCTCCCTGGTGGTCCAATAGGTAGAGTCTGCCTTGCAGTGCAGGGGGTGCCGGTTCAATCCTTGGCCCAGGAGGAGCCCATGTGTCATGGAGCGGCTGGACCAGTGTGTTCAATTACAAACCAGCGCACTGCAGAGCATGCGCCCAAAGCCGGTGCTCTGCACCGAGAGAGGTCACTGCAATGGGAGGCCCACACAGGCCAAAGAATAAAGATGAATGAAAATAAACCAATAAAAAAACAATTAAAAAGTGGCCATAATTTTAAAATAATTACTGTGAAGTAGAGTAGGAGAAAGAACATTCCTGCCAAAAATTTAAAAGCTTCATTTTTATAAAAATACCTCACAAAAACTTTTGGGCTCCCCACAATTCCAAATATGTTTCAGAAATGGTCTCTTTATCATCACAAATAAGCCAATGACTAATAAAGCAAAACACACTTGAATGAGTCTTACATTGGTAGACAGGACAGGAATAAAACAGCCACTCTGCTAGGAATGGAAAATAAATCAAATCTATAAATCAAACTTTTTAAAATACACTAAATACGCCTTCTGAAAATGAACTAAGCAGTCTCTCAAAACTTTTACATTTTAATGAAAAACACACATATATAAAATTACTAAACTACAGATTATTTAATGCTATAAATCAATTTGACTCAAATTTAGTCAATTTAATTCAAAGAAAATTCATTAAATTTCACTTAAATACCATGACTTATGATTAGTAGCCTAACCAATGGTAGATGTCTTTACTTCTGGTATGCAATGTCCTTCCATAAATGAAGATAAACATGTAATTTCCCTAAAAGAGGTCGACCCTGTATTTTGATTATTTAATAGTCAGGATCTTCCCCTTATTGCCAACAAAGGATGTCCACACGGAGACATTAGCTTGCATATAGGAGGAGGAAATGCAGGCTGATTAAAAACAACATGGAGAATCATTTCCAAGAAACATGGCTGATCTGCTCTAGAGCATTTCATTCTTGGACCAGGTGACAAGTTAGAGATAAAAACCATCAAACACCCTCTGGCCCCTTACAGAATCTCTGCTTTTCCTCAAGTGGACATGTGTAAAAGCATCAGCACAAACCTGGAAATGAGGTGAGGATGCACCTTGCACTGCATTTCACCCACAGAAGCTCCTTTATTTAGAATCAATAGAAACACCTTCTTTTGGATATCAGAGGACAGAAAAGTTGTCTGAGACAGCTGCTTTTCATTTCACAGACACAGGGCATGATCTATATGTGTTCCTACTTCCCTTTCTACCTTAAACCTGAGGGATAAATTTAAACCACCTTTATAAACTGCAGGTCCTTCTGAAATTCATTTCTGGACAGGCTCACCACAGTCCTATCCTAAATTCATTTCAGTTTAACCTGTTTTCCTCTGTAATCTTTTTGTACACTTCGAATACTCATAAACTGCTCAGATCTTTTTTTGGAGTCAAGGTGGGTAACTATTCTTTCAACTAGCAAGTAAACACGGGTTTTAGGATTCCTGGACCAGAAATTCATCATGTTTCTACCAGTTCTCCTTCCTTTTTTCCTCCAGGATTTTCTGTGCCCAAATGGCCTTTGACCATTCACATTTTCAAAGAGAAGGGACTTGAACTTCCCTGGTTGTTCAGTGGTTAAGAATATGCCTGCCAATGTAGAGGACACTAGTTCAATCCCTGGTCCAGGAAGATCCCACATTCCAAGGGGCAACTAAGCCCATGAGCTGCAACCATTGAAGCCTGAGTATCTAGAGTCCATGCTCTGGAACAAAAGAAGTCACTGCAATGAGAAGCCTGAGTACCACATCTAGAGAAGGCCCACATGTAGCAACGAAACCCCCACACAGCCAAAAGTAAATAAAATAAAATAAATATTTGAAGAATTTATTAAAAAAAAACAAACAAGAAAGGGACGTACTCAGTGGTCCAGTGGCTAAAACTCCATGCCCCCCACTTCAGGGGACCCTGGCTTGATCTTTGGTTGGGAAACTATATCACACATACTCCAACTAAAGATTCTGCATGCTATTAAAGATCCCATAAGCAGCAACAGCGATCTCATGTGCTGCAACCAAGACCTGGTGCAGCAGAATAAATAGATTTTTAAATTTTTTTTTTAACAGAAAGATAAGTGTCTTGATTTTCCAAAGACACACCAAGAATGATCAAGTCACTCTTCATACCTCGACATCTTGACCCTGTTCTCCACGAATTCAAAACTAAAATCAAGTCTTTCTTTGTAAATCTGTCAAGTAACCTTTGAAACTCTGGTAGTGAGCTCCTAAAATGGTCCTCAGGTTGTTTCAGCACTCAAAGAATTCCATCAAATACATATGCTGAGTAGACATTTTATTAATATTTATAGCTTTCTCAACAAAAGATCTTAATTTATTCACTCAAATATTTAAGTATATACTATGCGTCCAAAGGTCTTGAAATGTTGGGAGTCTACACAGAAGACAGATATGTAGATACAGATCAGTTACAAACCTAAATAATTCACATGATAGAGATGAATACAATGCTATGAGGCTTCAGAAGAACCACAGTGGTGGTGAGGTGGGTTGTAGCAAATAAGTGAAGGAAAATGGAAAGAAAGAAGATAAAGAGAAAACAAGATAACTAAAAAGGGTTTCTTCTTGCTAGTGTTTCTGCCACCAACTTCTGGAGCAAGCACACTGTGTCCTAACTTCCATTCCAGCCTGTCCTTCAGGAGGCTTCATTCTACAGACTTCAGACGGTCAACATCACCCCTCTTCTCTGTGAAAGCAACACAAACCCACTGTGGGAGCTGAAGATCCCCAGGAATCCACGGCCCCTGCGGCTTCAACCTCTGCACCTGGACTCACAGAGAGGCGCGCCCATCTCTTCACCAGCAGATGAAGGCAGAGAAAAGCCGTTTTCATACAGTGGATTGTGGAAAAACGGAAGTGACATACCAGAGAAAGACAGCAACCACAGCACCATGAATCTCAATTACCCTGACACTTGGATTAGTAAACCGTGTAAAGAGCCAAAAGGCAAAAAACAATCAATGAAAAATAACCAGGCTGTCAATTTTCTAACATGAAACCAAAAGTCTTTCTTCTTTAGAAAGAAAAAGTCAGTGAGATTTTTTTTTTAATTAAAGCTGAAATGGACTATATGCAGCAAACAGCGGTTTTAGCCATGATATCACCACACAGATCAGTCAAGTGCATTAGAAGTAGTTTATCACTATTAATAATCACATTATCAACATTTGTGATTCATATCTAGTTTTTTTTTAAAAAAAACAGTAGACTCCTTACTTGCATGCTTACAAAAGGGAGGGTAAATGACCCCAGAATGAGAATACCCTGCAGAATCACAGCAGGAAAATTTAGGAAGAGCTGTTAGACCATTTTGACAAAACAGCTGTTGGGCTCTTGGGTTTATTAAAACCCACTGATACAAAATACAAGATATAAACAACTGTTAAAATAACTCTTTGAAATTGATTGACACTACTAGCTATTTCCTAAGCAGTAAGTAACTTTTGGGCTCCCTTGATGGCCCAGACAGGTCAGGTCCACAGGTTGGGAAAATCTCCTGGAAAAGGGGATAATCAAAGCCATGGTTTTCCCATTAGTCATGTATGGATGTGACAGTTGAACTGTAAGGAAGGCTGAGTGCTGAAGACTGATGCTTTGAACCATCAGAAAGTGTGTAGCAAATAAGTGAAGGAAAATGGAAAGAAAGAAGATAAAGAGAAAACAAGATAACTAAAAAGGGTTTCTTCTTGCTAATGTTTCTGCCACCAACTTCTGGAGCAAGCACACTGTGTCCTAACTTCCATTTCAGCCTATCCTTCAGGAGGCTTCATTCTACAGACTTCAGACAGTCAACATCACCCCTCTTCTCTGTGAAAGCAACACAAACCCACTGTGGGAGCTGAAGATCCCCAGGAATCCACGGCCCCTGCGGCTTCAACCTCTGCACCTGGACTCACAGAGAGGAGCGCCCATCTCTTCACCAGCAGATGAAGGCAGAGAAAAGCCGTTTTCATACAGTGGATTGTGGAAAAACGGAAGTGACATACCAGAGAAAGACAGCAACCACAGCACCATGAATCTCAATTACCCTGACACTTGGATTAGTAAACCATGTAAAGAGCCAAAAGGCAAAAAACAATCAATGAAAAATAACCAGGCTGTCAATTTTCTAACATGAAACCAAAAGTCTTTCTTCTTTAGAAAGAAAAAGTCAGTGAGATTTTTTTTTTAATTAAAGCTGAAATGGACTATATGCAGCAAACAGCGGTTTTAGCCATGATATCACCACACAGATCAGTCAAGTGCATTAGAAGTAGTTTATCACTATTAATAATCACATTATCAACATTTGTGATTCATATCTAGTTTTTTTTAAAAAAAACAGTAGACTCCTCACTTGCATGCTTACAAAAGGGAGGGTAAATGACCCCAGAATGAGAATACCCTGCAGAATCACAGCAGGAAAATTTAGGAAGAGCTATTAGACCATTTTGACAAAACAGCTGTTGGGCTCTTGGGTTTATTAAAACCCACTGATACAAAATACAAGATATAAATAACTCTTTGAAATCGATTGACACTACTAGCTATTTCCTAAGCAGTAAGTAACTTTTGGGCTCCCTTGATGGCCCAGACAGGTCCGCAGGTT
This sequence comes from Tragulus kanchil, assembly GCA_022376925.1. Lineage (NCBI taxonomy): Eukaryota > Metazoa > Chordata > Mammalia > Artiodactyla > Tragulidae > Tragulus > Tragulus kanchil. Next base: position 152,666,321 of record JAIOJX010000005.1, read on the forward strand.
GGGAAAATCTCCTGGAAAAGGGGATAATCAAAGCCATGGTTTTCCCATTAGTCATGTATGGATGTGACAGTTGAACTGTAAGGAAGGCTGAGTGCTGAAGAACTGATGCCTTTGAACCATGGTGTTGGGAAAGACTCATGAGAATCTCTTGGAAGCAGATCAAACCAGTCAATCCTAAAGGAAATCAACCCTGAATATTCATTCAAAGGACTGATGCTGAAGCTGAAGCACCAATACTAGGGCCACCTGATGTGAAGAAACAACTCAATGGAAAAGACCCTCATGTTCGGAAAAACAGAAGGCAAAAGGAGAAAGGGATGACCGAGGACGAGCTGGTTGGATGGCATCACTGAGTCAATGGACATGAGTTTGAGCAAGCTCCAGGAGAGACAGGGAATCCTGGCGTGCCACAGTCCATGGGGTCGCAAACAGACACAACTGAGCGACTGAACTGAACTAACTGAAATAACCTTTAACATAAACAAATAAGTGTATTTAATAGGATAAATACTTTTAGTTATATACTTTTCCTTTTTAAAACTGTATTTTTCACATGCTCATTTTTTCAGGCTTTATGATGTCAGCACGCTCTCATCTGTGAAGATCTGCCTTGGCCCTTGAGCAGATGTTTTCTGTACCACACAAAAAAACTCAGAGCCCTACATGGAACATGTTTCCTATATCACATCTCTTGTTTGTGGTTCATTTCAGGGAGTATAGTCCACCAAGTAAACATTAAGCAGTGTTTCAAAAACTTAGGGCATTAAAAGGGGACTCAGAGGGTTTGGTGTAGACCTCCAGTCAGTGCCTTGGGGCAAAGAAGGAAAAGGTAAATGCATCAAAATGCATCACTTCAGGATGGGGAGAAAAACAGAGGTTATAAGCAGTAGACACCCTTTGCAGACCTCTGGACAGTAACCTAGAATAAGGTCACTAACGTGTAGGTCATTGTTGGCTTTAAAGGACTAATGAGGAATATAATGATGACATTCTGAATGCTAATCTACACTTTCACAGTCAGATAATTCTGAAAGTATCCCTATGCGTAGGTGTTATCCTTCCTATCGATTTACAGGTGCAAAAACCAAGGACAGTGGTTAGAAAACCCGCCCAAGGTTACAAGCTGATACACAGCAGAGCCCAAGCTCCCTCCACTGATGTAAAACACAAGATACAAACAACTGTTAAAATAACTCATTGAAATTGATTGATGCTACTATATTTATACCTAGCTATTTCCTAACCAGTAAGTAACTCATATCACACTCTTCACTACAAGCCCGGGCAAGGCTTCTAACATCTTTCTGTCAATAAGCTAATGGGAATAAAATATCAAACTCCTAACCCTAACATCGTGCTATGATATCATTAAGGAAAACTTGGTGATGGAGAGATTTCTGAATTGTATCTATGCCCTTCTATTTACTCTTCCCTGATGGATCAGATGTGAGTATTCCTGACCCGTCCACCAAGAAGAAGCTAAGAATTTTATTAAGCTAAAATGAAAAAGAGAGCAAGGAATAAGACAATCAAATTCCATAAAAACATTGTTACACAAATATGACTCTTCATTCAATACGATAAAGTGCTTTTCCAGTTTGGGGCTCCATATAAATCTGATGTTAATGTCACATTACCTTCAAAATACCTTAAAATACTTTGAAGACAATACAGGGGCAACGAGAAAAAAAAATCACAACGAAATATTTTTTAGCTATCTCTGAAGACAAAGAAAAAACTAAGAAAAGCTCAAAGAAAGCAGTAAGGGAAGAGTCAGGGTAGGAGGTGAGGTGAGCGCCACTTTTGAAGCCAACAGACTTCAGTCCCTTCTGAGCTGTCAGGCCATATGACAGATGACTTCCCTCCAGGTGGTGGCAACAGCTGGACCCCCCAGCAGCGGTTCTTAGATTCTGTGCACACAGCAGTAACTGGACAGTTCCAGTTCCCCAGTCCGGGAACCATGAAGACAAGGCATAAGAATTTTCAGTTTAACAAGCTTCCCAGTGATTTAGCTTGAGTTAGATGCAGATTATAATCTAAGAGATACTTGAAAGAGAAACTCAGACTCACAACTCAGCAGGTGCTGCACAGATATTTGATGTTACTTTGAGAACATGCACTCTTCCCGGGGGACCTACCTGTGTTGGCATCCTTGAGCCTGTGTTCCTCGTCAGGAGGCTTAGACGGTGGCCAAGCAGCTGGTACTCTCCTGGGAAACTGCCCTTCTACATCATCCAGTGAGTGTGTGGGTTGACTAACTGCAGCCCAGGTGTAAAGTTGATCTTGCTATATTTCAAGAAAAAAAGTTCAGCTGTTTTAATTCAATCATGAAAAAATGAAGTCTTGATCGATATTTGTATCACTTCTATGATAAATATATGTGTGGTATGCATATATATAAATACACATGTAAACATACACAAAACATGAAGCAGCATTTTATACTATTCAGTGTAGATACATCACATAAACTTTCTTTCATACAGTCATTTTGCTTTCATAACCATATGTGTTTCAACTTCCATGGTAAAATTTAAGTTTCTTTGAGGGTAAGAGGTCATGTGGGCCTTCAGGGAATTACATGGTGAGAAAATCCACCAATCACAGAGCCTCCCGACTAGGCATCTTCAATGCACTGGAATATTATGTCCCTTTGAAATCTTTGTAAACACTTGTGGCAAAGTCAGAGAACAGACAGTGTTATGCACCCCAGGACAATTAACAGCTTCCTTTCCTTCAAGAACAGAAAGCCCAGGAAACAGATTATCCTCAATCCAGGTCGGGAACTATTTGGGAGAGAAACTATAAAAAAGTAAATGAAGAAAGAAAAGAACTTGACAGGGATCTGGCAAAGAAAGCTCTTCCTTGTTGCAGACCAACAGAATCTGGACAGAATGAGAAGCAGGCTCAAGACCACACTTCATGCCAGGAAGCCAAGTGGGAACCTCAGAAAGGAGGCCACTCAGAGGCTTTGGACACCTTTGGAAACTGCCCACTAGGATTTCAGGGTAACAAGTGCTTCAGGATGCGGACACCAATGTACACAAACCCTGGGTTCTAATCGTGACATCCTCCTTACTCACAGGTTTATTTCCTTAAACCTTTTGATTGACATAGAGAGTAAAGCAGAAATAGTGACAGAATGGTATAGACAAAACACAAAACACATGACGTAAACACTATGCTCAGACTGTGAACTTGAATTAACCAGTGGAGAGGCATTGCTATTTCCAAAATTTCTTTGACCGATTAATTGACAAGCCTTATAAAATACTCTTCCGTGTCAAGAGTAAAATACAATTTATACATCAGTTAGTTTAAGCTTCACCTTTAGGGACAGCCCCAAACTGAGAACTCAGAGTCTCAGATCTGAATCAAGAATGGTCCCACTGCAGACCCTTCAGTCAGTCATATCTTTCAAGTAATCACATGTTTATTGACACAACCCAAAAGAATATCAGAACTAACCTTTCATTGGCAAAATAAGTGGTTTAATTAATCTGATATTAGAAATGAGTCCTTGTTGTTATTAATAAAGGAGTTCAATGAATGCTGACCGGTAAATCCATCAGAGAATATCCTCATTCTGGCAAGAACAAGGTGAGATGTGGGCAAAGGGCGATGTCAAGATGACACAGGTGAGGGGCTGCTTACAACACTGGTATGAACTGACCAGCCCTCCCCACACCCAATAGCAGTGTATTGAGCCTCTTCAGAACCCTGGCTCTAAATGTCACCTGCCTCATTTTCTGAGAGCCATCTACATTTCGGAAAGCACAGCTAACTCACTTAGGTTCCACAGGCCCATCCTCTGGGGCTGGTGATCAAGCTGAGCAGGGTCACAGTTTTCCTTACAACCTTTAAGACTCTTCAACATGTAACACTATCAGTTATCAGTGTGTAAAACAAGCAAAGCATCAAACGAGCCACCACGGAAGCAGGAACAGTGACAATGACAGGGAACAAGGAGGGTGCAGCCCAGTTCCTGTTCAGCAAGTGCTCACTAGCAACACTAGAGTGAGCACACAGAGGCAAGCCTCCATCAGCCTGTGCTCAACAGGAGTTACAGCTGTATGACGTTAGGCAAAGTTACTACCCACTATGCTCTTCCATACATAGTGTGCAGTGTGAACTACATGGATTTCTTTTGATAAAGGACCTAGAGTTCTAAGTAGTGAATTAAAATACTGAACCTACTAACTGCTATATTATCAAACTGACTCATGCAATTTGGGGAGATTATAAATGATGCTGGTTTTTTTAAATACCCAATGACACATCCTTCTTTATTATTCTAAATCCTGGCTCCCATTGTCTCAGTGCTCTTTAGCAATTAGACATTTTTAACACCTCTACTCTTTTCACTTTTCAATATTATCATAAAATAAAAATTAGAAAATAAGGTAAAAAATTGAGTGTTCTGCTTTAAAAAACAAAAAAGAAAAAGGTCAGTGTTTCACCACTAGCGCCATCTCAAGTGTAAATGTCTCTTTCCTAATCATATATTAGGGAGGAAACAGTCTCATGGACCTTACTCACAGCACTGATAAAAATACATTTATTATATAACAGCAGTAATGCTGTGAACATCACCCAGAGAGATCAGATGACCTACCAAAGGGCACTGTAAATCCCCCATCCAAAAAGTAAGGTTTCCTACATCCAATTGAGCATATAAACTTACAATACAATCCTGCAGTACATAGAACCTATACTCCAAGACCCTAAAAAATGATTCATTTTTGAAAAAATTCCAAGCTGAATATAACTTGACATTCTGGTTGGATTAAATATGTAACACAGCTTCTAGTATTACTCAGCCAAAAGAAACTAAAAAAAGACAAATGCAAAAGGTAGGATGTTTTGCAAGATACTCTTAGAATTTAAAAACATTAATTTAAACTTTGGTTCCTATTTTTAATTTTGAACATTACTTAATTTCCCTGAATCTCACTTTTTCCTGGGTGAAATGAGGATGTGTGTGTGTGCGCAGTCATGTCTGACTTTTTTGAGACGCCATGGACTGTAGCTTGCCAGGCTCCTCTGTCCATGGGGTTTTCCAGGTAAAAATACTAGAGTGGGTTGCCATTTCCTACCCCAAGGGATCTTCCTGACCCAGCAATCGAACCTGCATCTCTTGTATCTCCTGTATTAGCAGGTGAATTCCTTACCATTGAGCCACCGATAGCTTGAGATAGCTTTTGCAATCATAGTGCTTCAAATTCTAGAAAATGTTCAATAAATAACAACAACTGCAGTTATTAATAACAGTTAATATCATAATCATTTACTACTCTCACCTTCACTTGACCCAGATGACAAAGTTATTATTTCTCTCAATGACTGACATTTCCAAGAAAGCACTGAACTAATTGAATAATGACTTTGAAAACACCATTTCAGCAAAATTGCACATGCCCCCTGATTTCTCAATGCTACACACATACTTCAGCTCTCAGGAATAATTAAATGTGCCCAGTGACTTCACTCCTGATACAAAAAAGAACATGTTCACCACTACCCCCCGAAAATAAGGTAAAAATTGAGTGTTCTGCTTTAAAAACAAAAAGAAAAAGGTCAGTGTTTCACCACTAGCGCCATCTCAAGTAAATGTCTCTTTCCTAATCATATATTAGGGAGGAAACAGTCTCATGGACCTTACTCACAGCACTGATAAAAATACATTTATTATATAACAGCAGTAATGCTGTGAACATCACCCAGAGAGATCAGATGACCTACCAAAGGGCACTGTAAATCCCCCATCCAAAAAGTAAGGTTTCCTACATCCAATTGAGCATATAAACTTACAATACAATCCTGCAGTACATAGAACCTATACTCCAAGACCCTAAAAAATGATTCATTTTTGAAAAAATTCCAAGCTGAATATAACTTGACATTCTGGTTGGATTAAATATGTAACACAGCTTCTAGTATTACTCAGCCAAAAGAAACTAAAAAAAGACAAATGCAAAAGGTAGGATGTTTTGCAAGATACTCTTAGAATTTAAAAACATTAATTTAAACTTTGGTTCCTATTTTTAATTTTGAACATTACTTAATTTCCCTGAATCTCACTTTTTCCTGGGTGAAATGAGGATGTGTGTGTGTGCTCAGTCATGTCTGACTTTTTTGAGACGCCATGGACTGTAGCTTGCCAGGCTCCTCTGTCCATGGGGTTTTCCAGGTAAAAATACTAGAGTGGGTTGCCATTTCCTACCCCAAGGGATCTTCCTGACCCAGCAATCGAACCTGCATCTCTTGTATCTCCTGTATTAGCAGGTGAATTCCTTACCATTGAGCCACCGATAGCTTGAGATAGCTTTTGCAATCATAGTGCTTCAAATTCTAGAAAATGTTCAATAAATAGCAACAACTGCAGTTATTAATAACAGTTAATATCATAATCATTTACTACTCTCACCTTCACTTGACCCAGATGACAAAGTTATTATTTCTCTCAATGACTGACATTTCCAAGAAAGCACTGAACTAATTGAATAATGACTTTGAAAACACCATTTCAGCAAAATTGCACATGCCCCCTGATTTCTCAATGCTACACACATACTTCAGCTCTCAGGAATAATTAAATGTGCCCAGTGACTTCACTCCTGATACACTGGAAAATGTTATAAAGTCTCCTATATTTCCACAGCTTCAGAAAATGTTCTTGTCATAAAGTATTAGCTAACAGTGCAGCACTGCAGGGGACAATCATCTGTCAGAATAAACAATACAAATCATTACATAAGTCAATAGTTACACACTCCAAAACCAAAACGGAGCACCAGGGGTTATGTGACAAAAGAAGGGGAAGAGAATTTGCTTGTGCAATAACAGGAGCAGTGGATTAAATCCCCCCAACAGGCTTGAGATGGTGGACTTTGAGGGCAATTGTGGACTTTGGAAGCAAGTACAAATTGCAGTAAGGCCAGATCTGAGTCTGAGCTAACCCTACAGTGCTCACAGCAGGTCCAGAGAACTTCCTAGAAATACTGGAGGATTTCCTGACTAAGCAGATTAGATGGAGCTCATTGTGAGGAAGAGAACACTGACAACTGAGTCTAGAGGAAAGTATTTTTATTACTGCCACTCTATATATTTTTGTCTTTTTTATTTTGTTCTATTTTGTTCCTTTTTAAATTATTTCTTTAATTTTTGTTTTCTAATTACCTTTATTTTATGCTTTTATTTTTAAATAAATGCATTTTATTTTTCCTATTTCTACAGTACTTTCTGTTATATTGTATTTTTTCCATGATTTTGGCTTTTCTATTTTTGCCAGTTTTCAGTGTTTTAATTTCTGCATTTATTTATTAGTCTGATTGTTCTATTCTTTTTGTTCCCCTTTTATTCTTCTTTTTCTTGTTTTCTTGTATTCTCTTTTGTGAGGGGGTATGTGTGTGTTTATGTTTTTGTCTGTTTCATTTTACTTTTATCATTTGTTTTGGGGGTTTTGTCTGTCCATTCTTTTTTGTTTGTATGTTTGACTTTTCTGCTTTTATCTGTCTCTTTCTCCTCTGTACTGTGTGGCTTGTAGAGTCTTGGTTTTCCAGCCAGGGGTCAGGCCTGAACGTCTAAGCTGGGAGACCCAAGCCCAGGACGTTGGATGACCAGAGAACTCCCAACCCCATGGAATATTAATCAATGCTACACACATACTTCAGCTCTCAGGAATAATTAAATGTGCCCAGTGACTTCACTCCTGATACACTGGAAAATGTTATAAAGTCTCCTATATTTCCACAGCTTCAGAAAATGTTCTTGTCATAAAGTATTAGCTAACAGTGCAGCACTGCAGGGGACAATCATCTGTCAGAATAAACAATACAAATCATTACATAAGTCAATAGTTACACACTCCAAAACCAAAATGGAGCACCAGGGGTTATGTGACAAAAGAAGGGGAAGAGAATTTGCTTGTGCAATAACAGGAGCAGTGGATTAAATCCCCCCAACAGGCTTGAGATGGTGGACTTTGAGGGCAATTGTGGACTTTGGAAGCAAGTACAAATTGCAGTAAGGCCAGATCTGAGTCTGAGCTAACCCTACAGTGCTCACAGCAGGTCCAGAGAACTTCCTAGAAATACTGGAGGATTTCCTGACTAAGCAGATTAGATGGAGCTCATTGTGAGGAAGAGAACACTGACAACTGAGTCTAGAGGAAAGTATTTTTATTACTGCCACTCTATATATTTTTGTCTTTTTTATTTTGTTCTATTTTGTTCCTTTTTAAATTATTTCTTTAATTTTTGTTTTCTAATTACCTTTATTTTATGCTTTTATTTTTAAATAAATGCATTTTATTTTTCCTATTTCTACAGTACTTTCTGTTATATTGTATTTTTTCCATGATTTTGGCTTTTCTATTTTTGCCAGTTTTCAGTGTTTTAATTTCTGCATTTATTTATTAGTCTGATTGTTCTATTCTTTTTGTTCCCCTTTTATTCTTCTTTTTCTTGTTTTCTTGTATTCTCTTTTGTGAGGGGGTATGTGTGTGTTTATGTTTTTGTCTGTTTCATTTTACTTTTATCATTTGTTTTGGGGGTTTTGTCTGTCCATTCTTTTTTGTTTGTATGTTTGACTTTTCTGCTTTTATCTGTCTCTTTCTCCTCTGTACTGTGTGGCTTGTAGAGTCTTGGTTTTCCAGCCAGGGGTCAGGCCTGAACGTCTAAGCTGGGAGACCCAAGCCCAGGACGTTGGATGACCAGAGAACTCCCAACCCCATGGAATATTAATCGGCAAGAGTTCTCCTAAAGTCCTCCATCTCAGTACTAAGACCAAGCCCTACCCAAGGCCAGTAAGTTCCAGAGTCAGATGCCTCACACCAAACCATTAACAATTTGGAATGGTTGCAGATAATGGAAGCAGAACAGAATAAAGAAAAATGAAATGCAGACAGTCTCAGAGACCCCAGGGACTGATTAAGCACAGCAACCTTTGAATTATGTGGGTCTGACAGGAAAAAAAAATAACAGAAAGGGTATGAGAAAACATGTAAGTAGATTATAGTCAAAAACATTCCTAACATAGGAAAGGAAATAGCCACCCAAGTCCAGTAACACAATGCTACCATTAGCAGACAGGCTGCCCACAGCCATATCAAGTTCACTGACACTCCAAAAACACACCACTGGATACAGCACTGCCTTTCAGAAAGACAAGATCTAGATCCATTCACCAGAACACAGGCACCAGTCCCCACCACCACCAGAAGGCCTTCTAAGACACTGATACAGCCCCACCCACTGGAGACAGACTTCACAAGTAAGAGGAACTATGACCTTGCAACCTGTAGAAAGGAGATCCCAAACACATTAATCAAACAAAATGAAAAGACACAGAAATATACAGCAGATGAGGGAGCATAGTAAAAACCCACAAGACCAAACAAATGAAAAAGATATAGGCAGTCTACCTGAAAAAGAACTCAGAGTAATGATAGTAAAGATCATCCAAAATCTTGGAAATAAAATGGAGGCACAGAGAAGTAGAATGGAGGCACGGTTAAAAAAGATACAAAAATGTTTAATAAAGACCTGGAAGAAATAAAAAACAAATACTCAGCAGTGGACACCACAATAACTGAAATAAATACACTAGAAAGAAACAACAGCTGAATAACTGAGGCAGAATATTGGATAATTGAGCTAGAAGATAGAATGGTGGAAATAATGGAAGCAGAGCAGAATAAAGAAGAATGAAATGCAGACAGTCTCAGAGATCTCAGTGACAACATTAAGCACACCAACCTTTGAATTACACTAGCCTGAGAGGAAGAAGATAACAGAAAGGGTATGGGAAAACATTTAAGTAGATCACAGTCAAAAACTTCCCTAACATAGGAAAGGAAATAGCCGTCCAAGTTCAGATTTGCGAGCCATGGAATTCTCTAGGCTAGAATACTAGAATGGGTAGCCTTTTCTTTCTTCAGGGCATCTTCCAAACCCAGGGACTGAACTGCTTCACAGGCAGATTCTTTACCATCTGAGCCCCCAGGGAAGCCCACACACTGGCTGAATGGATACAAAAATAAACCCCTGTACATGTTGTCTACTAATAGACACACTTCAGACCAAGGGCCACATACAGACTGAAAGTAAGGGGCTGAGAAGAGATAATTCATGCAAAAGGAAATCAAAAGAAAACTGCAGTAGCAATATTCATATCAGATAAAATAGACTTTAAAGAATGGGGGCTTCCCTGGTAGTTCAGTGGTAAAGAGCTTGCCTGCCAATGCAGGAGACACAAATTCAATCCCTAATCAGGGAAGATTCCACATGCTGTGGAGCAACTAAGCCCGTGAGCCACAACTATTGAGCCCATATGCTGTAACTACCCAGAATAGCCAAAAATAAATAAATAAATAAATTTTAAAAAGAATACTATAAGAAACAAGAAAGGACACTACATAATGATCAACAGATCAATCCAAGAAGATATAACAGTTATAAATACACCAACATAGGAAAACCCCAATAAATAAGAAAAATGTTAATAATTATAAAAGGGGCAAACAATAGTAACACAATAACAGTGGGGGCTTTACCACTCAGACCAATAGACAGATCATCCAAACAGAAAATTAATAAGCAAACAAGCCTTAAATGACACATTAGATCATATGGACCTAATTTACATCTAAAGGACATTCCATCCCAAAGCAGTAGAATCACTTTTTTCTGAAGTGCACAGGAACATACTCCAGGATAGATCGTATCTTGGGGCACAAAATCAACCCTTGCTGAATTTAAGAAAATTGAAATTGTATGAAGCATTTTTGTGACCAAAATGCTGTAAGATTATATCAATCACCAGGAAAAAACTGTCTAAAAAAAACCCCACAAACACATGGAAGTTAAACATACACTTCTAAATAACCAAGAGGTCACTAAAAAAAATCAAAGAGGATCAAAACAATTGACAATGAAAACATGATAACCCAAAACTTATGGAATGCACCAAAAGCAGTTCTAAGAGGAAAGTTTAGAACAATACAATCCTCCCTCAAGAACCAAGAAAAGCATCAAACAGACAACCTAACGTTACCCTTAAAAGTGACTAGAAAAGTAAGAACAACAACAACAAAATTACTAGAAGGAAAGAAATCATAAAGATCAGAACATAAATAAATGAAAAAGAAATGAAGAGAATAGCCAGGATAAATACAAATAAAGCTGGTTCTTTGAGAAGATAAACAAAATTGACAAATCATTAGCCAGAGTCATTAGAAAAAAAAGGGAAAAGACTCAGATCAATAAAATTAGACATGAAAAAGGATAAGTTACAGTAGACAACAGAGAAAAATAAAGGCTCATAAGAGACTGCAATGAGCTATAAATTTTATGCCAATAAAATGGACAACCTGGAAGAAACAGACAAATTCTTAGAAATGTACACGCTTCCAAGAATAAACCAGGAAAAATATAGAAAATATGAACAGACCAGTCACAAGCACTGATATCAAAAAATCTTCCAACAAAAAACACCAAGGTCAGATGGCTTCATAAGTGAATTCTATCAAACATGTAGAGAAGAGGAGCTAACACTTACCCTGCTCAAACAATTCCAAAAAAACTTGTAAAGACAGGAAACTCCCAAACACATTCTATGACACCACCATCACCCTGATACCCAAATCAGACAAAGATACAACAATAAAAGAATATTACTGGCCAATATCACTGATGAACATCGATGCAAAAATCCTCAACAAAATTCTAGCAAACTCAACAACATATTGAAAGCATCATACACCATGATCAAGTGGGGTTTATCCTAGGGATGCAAGGATTCTTCAATATATAAAGATCAATCAAGTGTGATACACAATATTAACAAATTGAAAGACAAAAAACATCTGATCATCACAAAAGATGCAGAGAAAGTTTTCCACAAAATTCAACACCTATTTTATATATTTATATATATATATAAAGACACTCCAGAAAATCAGCACAGAAACAAACTTTTTGATGTTGTTTAGTCACTAAGTTATGTCCAACTCTTTTGCAACACCATGGACTGTAGCCTGCCAGGCTCCTCTGTCCATGGGATTTCCCAGACAAGAATAATGTAGTGGGTTGCCATTTCCTTCTTCAAGATATCTTTACGACCCTGGGATTGAACCCACATCTCCTGCATTGGCAGGCAGATGCTTTATCACTGAGCCACCTACATCAACATAATAAAGGTCACATATGGCAGACCCACAGCAAACATTATTTTCAATGATGAAAAACTGAAAGCATTTCTTCTAAAATCAGGAACACGACAAGGGTGCCCACTCTTGCCATTATTATTCAATATAGTTTTAGAAGTTCCAAAATTGACAAATCATTAGCCAGAGTCATTAGAAAAAAAAGGGAAAAGACTCAGATCAATAAAATTAGACATGAAAAAGGATAAGTTACAGTAGACAACAGAGAAAAATAAAGGCTCATAAGAGACTGCAATGAGCTATAAATTTTATGCCAATAAAATGGACAACCTGGAAGAAACAGACAAATTCTTAGAAATGTACACGCTTCCAAGAATAAACCAGGAAAAATATAGAAAATATGAACAGACCAGTCACAAGCACTGATATCAAAAAATCTTCCAACAAAAAACACCAAGGTCAGATGGCTTCATAAGTGAATTCTATCAAACATGTAGAGAAGAGGAGCTAACACTTACCTGCTCAAACAATTCCAAAAAAACTTGTAAAGACAGGAAACTCCCAAACACATTCTATGACACCACCATCACCCTGATACCCAAATCAGACAAAGATACAACAATAAAAGAATATTACTGGCCAATATCACTGATGAACATCGATGCAAAAATCCTCAACAAAATTCTAGCAAACTCAACAACATATTGAAAGCATCATACACCATGATCAAGTGGGGTTTATCCTAGGGATGCAAGGATTCTTCAATATATAAAGATCAATCAAGTGTGATACACAATATTAACAAATTGAAAGACAAAAAACATCTGATCATCACAAAAGATGCAGAGAAAGTTTTCCACAAAATTCAACACCTATTTTATATATTTATATATATATATAAAGACACTCCAGAAAATCAGCACAGAAACAAACTTTTTGATGTTGTTTAGTCACTAAGTTATGTCCAACTCTTTTGCAACACCATGGACTGTAGCCTGCCAGGCTCCTCTGTCCATGGGATTTCCCAGACAAGAATAATGTAGTGGGTTGCCATTTCCTTCTTCAAGATATCTTTACGACCCTGGGATTGAACCCACATCTCCTGCATTGGCAGGCAGATGCTTTATCACTGAGCCACCTACATCAACATAATAAAGGTCACATATGGCAGACCCACAGCAAACATTATTTTCAATGATGAAAAACTGAAAGCATTTCTTCTAAAATCAGGAACACGACAAGGGTGCCCACTCTTGCCATTATTATTCAATATAGTTTTAGAAGTTCCAGGCATGACAATCAAAAAAGAAATAAAAAGAATCTGGGTTGGAAAAGAAGACATAAAACTCCCATTATTTGCATATAATATGATACTATTCATAGAAGACCCTAAAGATGTCACTAGAATATAATCAATGAATTTAGCAAAATTACAGAATATAATACTCATATACAGAAATCCCTTGCATTTCTATACATTAACAATGAAAAATCAGAAAGAGAAATTAAGGAAATAATCACATTCATCACTGCTATGAAAAGAATAAAATACCTAGCAATAAAATTACCTAAAGAGACAAAAGACCTGTTTGCGAAAACTATAATACACTGATAAAATAAGTCAAAAATGACACAAATAGATGGACAGATAAACCATTTTCTTAGACTGGAAGAATCAATATTGTTAAAATGACTATACTATCCAAAGCAATCTACAGATTCAATGCAATCCCTATCAAACTGCAAATGACATTTTTTCACAGAACTAGCACAAAAAATTTTACAACCTGCATGGAAACACAAAAGATCCCAGATAGCCAAAGCATTCTTGAGAAAGAAAAATGAAGTTTGAGGAATCCACATTTCTGACTTCAGACTACACAGTACTATGTTATCAAGACAGTATGGTAGTGGCATAAAAACAGAAATAACCACCAATGGAACAAGATAGAAAGCCAAGAAATAAACCCACACACCAATGGGCAGCTTATCTTTAGCAAAGGAGGCGAGAATATACAATGGAGAAAAAACAGCCTCTTCAATAAGTTGTGCTGGGAAAATTAGACAGCTACATGTATTACAAAAGAATGAAATCAGAACACTTCCTAACACCATATACAAAAATAAACTCAAAACAGATTAAAGACTTAAATGTAAGTCCAGAAACTGTAAAACTCTTAGAGGAAAACATAGGCAGAACACTCTCTCACATAAATCACACCATCATCTCTCTGATCTACCTCCTAGGGTAATGAAAATAAAAATAAAAATCAATGAATGGGGCCTAAGCTTTGGCACAACAAAGGAAACTATAAACAAGGTGAAAAGACAACACTCAGGATTGGAGAAAATAATTGCAAATGAAGCAACTGACAGAGGATTAATCTCTAAAATACATAAGCAGTTCAAAATCAGAAAAATAAACAACCTAATCAAAGGAATGGGCAGATGACCTAAACAGATATTTATCCAAAGATGACACATAGATGGCCAATAAACACATGAAAAGTTGCTCAGCATCACTCATTATTAGAGAAATGCTAATCAAAACTGCAATGAAGGGTTTCCCTGGTAATTCAGTGGTGAAAGAGTTTGCCTGCCAATGCAGGAGATATGGGTCCAATCCCTGATCCGGGATGATCCCACACGCTGTGGAGCAACTAAGCCCATGAGCCACAACTATGGAGCCTGTGCTTTAGAGCCTCGCAGGTGCAACTATTGAGCCCATGTGCCACAACTACTGAAGCCCGTGTGCCCTAGAGCCCGAGTTCCACAACAAGAGAAGTCACTACAACAAGAAGCCTGCTCACCCCAACTAGAGAGTAGCTCCCACTCCCTGCAACTAGAGAAGAGCCTGCAGCAGCAGTGAACACCCAGAATAGCCAAAAAGAGAAAAACTACAGTGAAGTATCACCTCACACCAGTTAGAATGGCCATCAGAAAATCGACAAACAATACATGCTTGGAGATGTGGAGAAAGGCAACCCTCTTGCATTGTTGGTGGGAATGTAAATTGATACAGCGCTATGGAGATAAAGATGAAGATTCCTTAAAAAACTAGGAATAAAATTATCATATGACCCAGAAATCCCATTACTGGGCATATAAACTGAGAAAACCACAATTCTGAACGACACATGTACCACAATGTTCACTGCAGCTCTATTTATGATAGCAGGGACACAGAAGCAACATGAATGACCATTGATAGATGAATGGATAAAGAAGTTGTGGTACATATATACAACAGAATAAGATTCAGCCATAAAAAGGAATGAACTTCAGTCCATTGTAGTGAGGTGAATAAACTTAGAGCCTATTATACAGAGTAAAGTATGTCAGAAAAGCAAATATCATATATTAATATATATATGGAATCTAGAAAATGATACTGATAAACCTGTCTGCATGGAAGGAATGGAGACACAGACACAGAGAACAGACTTGTGAACACAGCAAAGGAAGGAGAGGGTAGGATGAGTTGAGAAAACAGCACTGCCATATATACACTACCATATATAAAACAGATAGGGAGTGGGAAATTGCTGTATAATACAGGGAGCTCAGCTCGGTGCTCTGTGATGACCTGAAGGGATAGGATGCAGGGGGCATGGAAGGCAGGCTCTGGGGTGGGGGAGCAGATACATAGAGTTATAACTGATTCTTGCTGCGTACAGCAGAAACTAACACAACATTGTAAAGCAATTATCCTCAAATTTAAAAAAAATTAAAAAGTAAGTAACCAGGAGAGTAAATGAACTCCAAATTGAAAAGTCTCTTCTTCCACTCTTCCTTAAGATTTCATAGGGCTTCTCAAGTTAGCAAAATATATTTTTGTTTCTAGACCTTATTTTTCCTTCTTTCTTCTCATCTTTACCATGAATTATTACTCAGATGATTAACAACTATGTCTGTTCAACCCTTATTAACCTGTAGACATTCAAATTCCACCTTCATGGTCAGACCATTTTGCTTTATCTTTTTGGGAGACAGGGCCTGACACGACTTTCCTCTGTTGCACAAGGCCTTTCCACCACAAAAGTGAATTTCTCTTACCATCCTGGGGTTAAACAGCCTGTTGACTCTGTCGTGTTTTAATTCAGATGTTAGAAGTGTTTAAAAATTTTTTTTAAAAAGCCCTTCCTTTGAGGCAAGTTCACAGCCTGTGTTTCAGAGACTTAAGCCTGCTGGGACCACCTCCCACACCACCGAGGGGCCAGTTTCCTGATGCAGCATGCCTTTGAAACCACAGCATAAGCCACTCAGATGAATTAAACAGGCTCCCATGCACAGACTTAAATCTTTTGAGCAAGTAATCAATAAATCTGAAGTATCCTAAAATAAAATTTCATAAGCAGTGACTGGATTGGAGTTTAAATCAATGGTTTTGATCAGCCTCAAACCAAGCTGAAAGCATCTCTCTCTGAGGGCCTTCCCAATTTTTAGCTACCATTTTAAAAAGGCATCTAATTAGGCTTGCTGTTTGCTGTTAAATTATGTAACTAAGGAGTCCTTTCATTATCTAACAAACTGAGAACTGTTCAAAATTTTTGAGAGTATGAATTACTTAACATTACATCTTCCATCCAATCTCACAAACTAGAAACCTGCTGACTTTTGACAACTCTACACATTCTAAATTGAGTCAATAGCCAAACAATCATCTCCAACTCAGACGCATCTCCAGAATTAGACTCTCATTTCCCTCAGTCGCTATAGCTCTTAGACTTCATTTGAAAGATTTCAACAATCTCTTCCTTGGTCACCACACTCATGCAGTCATCTCCCACGTGCAGGGAGATCTCCACAAAAGCAAAGAGAAGCACCCCTATCTCCTGCAGAAAACACCTCTCAGATCGCCAGTGATTCTGAGATGGAATTCTATGTCCTGTCCTGGCCCATGAAGGTGCCCTCATGGATGACCGTTTGCTCATCCTGTCTCCTCCCATACTTCTCAAGGGCCCTTTCATTCCTGCTGTCCTGGATGGCCCCCCATTTCCTGGATGTGCCAGGATCCATCCGAGCTCCACACCTCTGGGGCAGAATGAGTTCTCTCAACAACCGCTAGGCTTTCCACCTGGCAAACTATTTAATTTTCAAGTACCACTACAAATGCCTCCCCCACCTCTCTAGAGGGGGCTTCTCCCCATGTCCTGCCCCAGGCAGTTAGGTGTGGCATTGTCTGTGTTCCCACAGCACGTTTAGCATCTGTAATTCCTCTTTCATATGTGGTCTATGTGCTCCCCACCCCTGGCCAAGCATGAGCTCCCCTGAGACATGAATGCGATGAATGCGTGCTATTCCTAAGGGTATGAATACTGATGGAACTCCCTATCTCCTATTAGCATCACCATGATCTCACACAAAGTACATGAACCTTAAGCCAGGCAGTTACATCCTGAGTTTAAATCATAAATTCAAGCACCATCGTCTTCTGGAAGCTTAGCTGTGGAGCCTTGCACTTCCTCACCTATAAACTAGTAACACAGTCAGCTTATGAGGAGGCAGGAGGATGAACTAAGGAAGAAAGAGATGATACATGAACACTGCCTGGAGACGTCTGGGCATCCACATCAACAAGAACAATGATAAAATGGCTCTGGCACCACTCTGTGTTGGCATGTGGTCAGCAACTGCGCCATCTTTATCAACTGGTAACAGAGACCCAGAGGCCACAGGAGCTGACAGATGCCATGGGGTGAGTACCAGCAAAGTCACGATTCACCCCTCTCTGCCACCCCGGGAATCTAACTATATGCTCCAAACATCCCTTCGCTTACCTGTGTACCTGATAAGTCATCTGATCCTGATCAAAATCCTCTTGATTTTCCTCACTTTATGGATGAAAAAAACTGAGCATCAAATAACTTGCCCCAAACCATACAGCTACAAGGTAAACAAGCTAGGACTCAAACTCAAGTGTGCCTAAACTCAAAACACTTCAGACAAAATCCCACAGGCATTTTACAAAAGGTGCAAACATAGCATAAGACAGAAGACCATTAGGAACCTCAGGAAAAATACCTACGTCGCACTGATTCAAAATGAAGCCAGGTCCTCCTGATTAAGATGATCAGGATAGCTTCCTGGAAGGAAATTAAAAGTATTGAAAAACAAAACTGGACACTAAAGAAATGAAAATTTTTATTGAAAATCAAAACTAATGGCTAGAAAGCATTCAGAAGAAGATGGAAGTCAGCAGACCAGGGACAGAGACTCATGGGGCACTTGAGGAACCAGGGACAGTCATGGTGGAGAAAGAAGGCAGGGGTGGGCCCCATGGGAGCAGGCACAGGGGCCTTCAGCAAACAGAGTAGACCTGTTCCTGGTGAGAATAAACCATCACATGGAGCAGGTGGGAAGTATGGGGACTGATCCAGGCTCTTTCCCAAAGCTGAGAGGAGGTGGTGGTCCTGGGCTGAGAGGTAGACATCCCAAAAGCTGCGGGTCACAGGTGGGAGCCACAGGGATCGAGTGCAGAGGCAGGAGGAAGGAAGCCACAGTCAGGTCCTCAAGAAAGAAGAGCCGCTGGATGACATTTTGCAAAGGAGTCAGATTTCAGGTAAGCTGAATCTGAGGTGTCAGTGGAACAGAGGTTGAGGTTTTCAGCAGGCAGGCAGATGCACAATCAGAGCTTGCAGATGTGATGGGACACGGGTATCTGTGTTCAAGTCAGTCCATATGCACACATGTGTGTGTAAAGACACGGGGGTAGGGGGGAGGAAATGTGAGGGTCCTACTTTCTATAATACATTTTAGCAACAGGAAGAATAAAGGAGGAAAAAGCTCTGTTTTGCAGCAAGTGAAGTGAAAGGGAATTTCCAGCAAGCACTGTTTAAAATGGCCTCAGATCCTACTAGAACTAAGGAAAGTGAATTCTCAAAATTAAAGGGAACAGCCATCATTTAAGAAAGATCTAAAATATGCTGATAGGCTTGGAAACTGGATAATAAAGGACAAAATACTGGTAGAAAAATAGAAGCAAGTTTTCCAGAACTCTTTTATAAAGAACTAGTCCATATAAGATGAAATTGAGGGAGACTGCACAAAACTGCAGACTTCTCCTAAAATGAGAAAGAATCCCAGCTCAGAATGAGTGGGCTGGATGGTTGCTAAGAAGAAGGAAAGACATTTGAAACAGGGAGGGGCCAACGGCAGGCGGTAGCGGGTGAACTGTGTGCTGAGCGGTCAAGAGTAAGCGGTCAGGGTCTCGTGAAGGTCCTGTGGACTGCCTGCAACAACTGCTGACAGCTCCAAGCAGGAGAGTCCGAGGCAATGAGTAGCCAGGTGGAAAATTCAGGAGGTCAAACACTGAGAAATGCAAGCTCATCTCTCCACAGATCTGCTTAGTAGAGCAGCAAGGGTTCCAGAAACAGAATTTCCTAATTGGTATCTAGCACGACTTTGTTTCTAGGGATGCGATCCCAGCCTCGCCCTCCAGCTCACAGCGGAAGCGGAGACCGGCAATGGGCCATGGTGCTGAGGTTCCAGTGAGATGGGAGCAGGCTGAGGGAGAGGAGGCCCCGAAGCTGGTGATGTATGAACTACTGATGCACACACAGCCACACACACCATGAGATGACGGTAGCCCAAGAGAAGGCCAACAAATACATAGATTCCAAATAACTATGATCTAATAAAACAAAACCAATTTTAAGTTAATGGGAGAACTAAAAGGAATTGGTGGGGTTGGGGAGATAATAGCTCAGAGTATCAAAAGGGCCCCGAGAAAGGCACAGGTTCATCCAGGGGCCTGGAGGAGAGACCAGGACTGAATTAGATAGAGGAGAGTATGATGTATATGTTGTCAACATCAGGGTCCTCGGAGGTAAGCACCCATGAGGAGGACAAGCAAAGAGGGCTGAGAGCCAGGGCTGCCTGGGAACAGCATCTTTGGTCCCTCTGCTGGGACCATGGAATCCTTCTCGGTGAAGGGGCAGAGCGATGCTCATTAGCAATCCAGCCTTAGATACCAACCCATGTCAAGCTGAAGTGAGAATATCCAAACACTTGTAATGAAACTTTCTTCACTAGAAGGAAGCACTGCAGGAAAATGCATTCCTGGGTTTTTAGGATAGGATGCCCCACCCTCAGAATCCAGGCTTCCCACATTAGAGCCTGCATTTTCTTAAAGGTATTAGTGGAAGGTGAGATTTGACAATTTGCTCCAGGAAAACACCAAAGAAAAGTAGCAGTCTCACATCTGTTACAGCTGCTGTTGGGTCTCTTTTACAAAAGCAGAAGCTAAAATAAAGGCTGAAGCCATAAAACGTGTCACCAACTGTCTGCAGCCACTGGGAGGCCAGGTAAACATCCATGACAAGCTACATGACTTACAGACAAGGTGTCTGAATAGAGCATCCAGGGAGATTGATGGCGTGATCAGTGGACAGAGCTGTCACTATGGTCACCATTTCTGAGACAAGCTGCTCTCCAGAGTACAAACACAGTTACACAAAACAGAGGTCCTAACAAGTCATTTCTAAAGACCAAGGATTTGGACTCCCCTGGTGGTCCAGTGGTTAAGAATCTGCCTGCCAATGCAGGGGACACAGGTTCAATCCCTAGTTCATGAAGATTCCACATGCTATGGGGCAGTTAAGCCCGTGTGCCACAGCTACTGAGCCCAAGCTCTACTGAAGGCGCATGAACATCCCCAGAGAAGGCCAAACAAATACATAGATTCCAAATAACTATGATCTAATAAAACAAAACCAATTTTAAGTTAATGGGAGAACTAAAAGGAATTGGTGGGGTTGGGGAGATAATAGCTCAGAGTATCAAAAGGGCCCCGAGAAAGGCACAGGTTCATCCAGGGGCCTGGAGGAGAGACCAGGACTGAATTAGATAGAGGAGAGTATGATGTATATGTTGTCAACATCAGGGTCCTCGGAGGTAAGCACCCATGAGGAGGACAAGCAAAGAGGGCTGAGAGCCAGGGCTGCCTGGGAACAGCATCTTTGGTCCCTCTGCTGGGACCATGGAATCCTTCTCGGTGAAGGGGCAGAGCGATGCTCATTAGCAATCCAGCCTTAGATACCAACCCATGTCAAGCTGAAGTGAGAATATCCAAACACTTGTAATGAAACTTTCTTCACTAGAAGGAAGCACTGCAGGAAAATGCATTCCTGGGTTTTTAGGATAGGATGCCCCACCCTCAGAATCCAGGCTTCCCACATTAGAGCCTGCATTTTCTTAAAGGTATTAGTGGAAGGTGAGATTTGACAATTTGCTCCAGGAAAACACCAAAGAAAAGTAGCAGTCTCACATCTGTTACAGCTGCTGTTGGGTCTCTTTTACAAAAGCAGAAGCTAAAATAAAGGCTGAAGCCATAAAACGTGTCACCAACTGTCTGCAGCCACTGGGAGGCCAGGTAAACATCCATGACAAGCTACATGACTTACAGACAAGGTGTCTGAATAGAGCATCCAGGGAGATTGATGGCGTGATCAGTGGACAGAGCTGTCACTATGGTCACCATTTCTGAGACAAGCTGCTCTCCAGAGTACAAACACAGTTACACAAAACAGAGGTCCTAACAAGTCATTTCTAAAGACCAAGGATTTGGACTCCCCTGGTGGTCCAGTGGTTAAGAATCTGCCTGCCAATGCAGGGGACACAGGTTCAATCCCTAGTTCATGAAGATTCCACATGCTATGGGGCAGTTAAGCCCGTGTGCCACAGCTACTGAGCCCAAGCTCTACTGAAGGCTGCATGCTCTAAAGCCTGTGCTCTGCAACAAGTGAGGCCACCACAATGAGAAACACATGCACAGAAACTAGAGAGTAGCCCCCATGTATCACAACTAGAGAAAAAGCCCTCATAAAGCAAAGACCCAGCACAGTCCAAAATAAATAAATGAATAAAAATTTAAAAATAATAACCATGAGACCAAGTTGTTAACACAGGAAGGATCCTGTTAGAATCTGTGTGTTTGCCTTAGACCATGCTTGTGAGATGCTAACATGTTTGTGTCCATAGACTGTATTGATTCTAAAACATTCAACAGCCTCTTCATGACACAGGGGTCATGAGGAGGCCTGTCAGAGTTCAACAGATTTAGACGGACCATCTCCTGCTAACTGCAATGCCCAGGCTCCCTTCTCTCTAAAATAGACAACAATAATAGTTCCCAGGGAGTTAGAAGCTGTTGTAAGATCAAATGATATATAAAATCCTTAGCAAAGTAAGGGTTCCACAAGTGTTACTGTTATTCACAGGGCCATGGAATTGGCCTTAATTGAACTAGTGAGGTAACGCAACTAGTAACAGAATTCAGAAACAAAATCAATTTTCATCCCCTAGCTCAGTGCTATTTAGCTGGATTTTAATCTTGGATTATTATTCAATGTCGGTATGACCTTAGTTCAAGTCATGATCCAACAAGATTCTGAGCAGGAGGTGACTTAATGGTGTTTGGCTTGGTCTCACCTTGTGAAAATTCTCCTCACGCTCAAAGACACCATATTTTGCTCATAGCTAAGGAGACTCTGGGATAGCCTGGCATCTTGTACTGTTTTACTAGTTGTTTAGGGAGGAGTACAATGACACTAGTTACACAAACAGGAGTGATCCAGTGGACAGAGCTGTCACTATGGTCACCATTTCTGAGACAAGCTGCTCTCCAGAGTACAAACACAGTTACACAAAACAGAGGTCCTAACAAGTCATTTCTAAAGACCAAGGATTTGGACTCCCCTGGTGGTCCAGTGGTTAAGAATCTGCCTGCCAATGCAGGGGACACAGGTTCAATCCCTAGTTCATGAAGATTCCACATGCTATGGGGCAGTTAAGCCCGTGTGCCACAGCTACTGAGCCCAAGCTCTACTGAAGGCTGCATGCTCTAAAGCCTGTGCTCTGCAACAAGTGAGGCCACCACAATGAGAAACACATGCACAGAAACTAGAGAGTAGCCCCCATGTATCACAACTAGAGAAAAAGCCCTCATAAAGCAAAGACCCAGCACAGTCCAAAATAAATAAATGAATAAAAATTTAAAAATAATAACCATGAGACCAAGTTGTTAACACAGGAAGGATCCTGTTAGAATCTGTGTGTTTGCCTTAGACCATGCTTGTGAGATGCTAACATGTTTGTGTCCATAGACTGTATTGATTCTAAAACATTCAACAGCCTCTTCATGACACAGGGGTCATGAGGAGGCCTGTCAGAGTTCAACAGATTTAGACGGACCATCTCCTGCTAACTGCAATGCCCAGGCTCCCTTCTCTCTAAAATAGACAACAATAATAGTTCCCAGGGAGTTAGAAGCTGTTGTAAGATCAAATGATATATAAAATCCTTAGCAAAGTAAGGGTTCCACAAGTGTTACTGTTATTCACAGGGCCATGGAATTGGCCTTAATTGAACTAGTGAGGTAACGCAACTAGTAACAGAATTCAGAAACAAAATCAATTTTCATCCCCTAGCTCAGTGCTATTTAGCTGGATTTTAATCTTGGATTATTATTCAATGTCGGTATGACCTTAGTTCAAGTCATGATCCAACAAGATTCTGAGCAGGAGGTGACTTAATGGTGTTTGGCTTGGTCTCACCTTGTGAAAATTCTCCTCACGCTCAAAGACACCATATTTTGCTCATAGCTAAGGAGACTCTGGGATAGCCTGGCATCTTGTCTGATCACTAGTTGTTTACTGCTGAGCATAGAAGTGGCTAGCCGGTGCCCATCAACCCTCTGTGTTCACTATGTCTGATTGTAGCCCACCATATCTTAAGCATCCATGATCTTCATATCTTAACACTAGCCCCTTCACAAAAATTTGTACCAATCCTTAAAAGTGAAGGAATGTTTCAATACAAGTTAATCCTTCAGCTAAAGGAGATAACTGCTTAATGAATTAAACTTAATAAAAATTGTTGTCTCTAAAAAAGAAGTTATCTTTTAACCAAAAATTCAACTGAAAGGAGTTATACAGAGCTTGAACTGAAAACGTGCTGGGTTAGAAGAGTACAAAAAAATCCTTTAACCTCATCAACACCATCATTCAAACTAGTGGATTATTTTCTTCAGTATGACTGCAACCTGCAATATTCTGCATTTGTTTTCATCCATACTTGGAAAAAGAAAACTACAATGGCTCTTTTCTTGAACAATGTAGAAAGCAGCTTCCATTTCTCTCCAATTTGAAGGTTTTTCTTTTACATTTTAAAAATTAAAACTATTACAATTACTTTTCCAGCGAATATATTTTGTGATGTTGAAATTTTAAAGTATCTTCCTAGTCACTCTGCAAACTTGTAAAGTATAGCTAACCTTGAACAACAAGGGATGTTGTTTGAACTGGAGGGATGCACTTACACAGAGATTTCCTCAGCAGAAAATACTGCAGCTGGGCCAGCTGGCTGAACTGCAGACATGTGGAACTCACTGACTATGTAGCTTGTAGGACTGCTCACGGGGTAACCCTCAGCCCTACATTGTTGAAGAGCCAACTGCAATTCTGTTCTGGGAATTTCCTTCCATAATTTGAAATCACCAGAAGAGGGCAGAGCTAAACATGTGATACTTGGATGGCTGTGCATGAATGGGAAGGAACTTTCAAAATGAAGCTGAGTTTTATTTTTGACTGGAATTTAGCACCTCAGTTGCTATATTTACTCAGCCTAGAGACTTGCCAAGAAGAAATGGCAACCTAATTTTTCTTCCACACAAATAGGGGAATAAAAATCAACACTGCAGCAGAATAAATGCTACAGAATAAATGCAGTAGACATGCTTGGCCTTAAAAGGACAAAGACATGAAAGAATCTTACCTATATAGTACTGCCTTGCTCAGTTATGTGCATATACTTTCATGTGTAACAATTAAATATCTTATAAATCAAATCAAATATTGTGTGTGTCTACACGGACACACACACACACATACACACACACACACAGTCATGTCTGACTCTTTGCGACCCATCGGCTGTGGCCTTCCAGGCTCCTCTGTCTATGGAATTTTCCAGTCAAGAATACTGGAGCAAAATTGCTATTTCCTACTTGAGAGGATCTTCCTGACCCAGGGATCAAACCCATGTCTCTTGCTTCTCTTACATTGGCAGGTGGATTCTTTACCACACTGTGCCACCTGGGAAACCCCCAGAATTACTGAGTATGTGATAATGGTAGATATAAAAAATATCTATAAAAATTAATATGTGAAAAACAACTTATCTATATCTGTATATGCATGACATAACAACTTCTTAATCTAGAATACATACCCTGTAGACAAGATTACTGAAAAGGTTTAAAATCTTTCGAAGATTGTTTTAAATTTTGATAAACTCACAAATAATTATTTTATTCTCAATCTTAATATTCTGTAATTTCAATGTTCCATGATCCCTTATACTTCAAAAGTCAAATTCAGAAGAACCCATTTATATAAAGGATAGAAAATCAGGGAATTAGGCCCGGGGCCGTAGAAAATACTAAATAAGTATTGAATTAAACCATCTTTTTTGTTAAAGATAGGGATTTACTCAGAGTTACACTTACAGGTCTGAATATCTGCATTTTATATCTCAACATTTTCAAATAAGAACAATGAAAGAATTGAACAGAAAAAGGTCCCATAAGAAATCAGAGGTGGTATTAGCTTCACTGAAGATTCCATCAACCACCTGGAGATCAGCACCATCTCTCTCAGCTGAGCAGTTTCTCCATTACACATACAGGGTGAACCAAAGCCTTAACGAGCCACCTGGGGAAGAGGCTGGATCATTAAGCTCGTGTTAGCCCAACAACCCTCATCAACTGAGCTCAAGCTCTTGAGAATTCAAAGGTAGGACCTCCTTGAAGTTATTAAAGGCAAAAAGCAGCTTCTAAAGTAAAGCAGCAACTACTTTTCACAGAACACATTTTGTGGAGCAAGGCTTTCCCAAAGCTGGCTGATCAGAACCTCTACTTCCAGAAGCTGATCCCAGCCCTAGTTTAACCAGACTTTCCAAGAGCAGGGGCCAAACCAAAATTTTAGGAAACTCTCTTGGCAGCATAATAATATGGCAGAGAGGAGCAGCAGATGGGGCCCCAGCCCCAGCCAGAGGGCACTGAGGGGCGCCCAGCAGGTGTGAGTGAGGGCCCTGGTGCCACCTCAGGTGAGGGTGAGTAGCTCCAGCAGAAGTGACGACATCACTCGTCTGTGGGGAAGGAGCTGAGGGGCAGGAGGGGACCATGAAGTCAAGTAAAGAGGCACAGAGGTGAGCTGTACCAGACTGATCATAAGGAAGAGGACAAGGCCAGAGTCTCTAGACAGAGAGTTGACCCTTGAACAACTCAAGTCAGAATGCCGTGGGTTCACCTACACACGGATTTTGTTTGGTAGTGAACACTTCAGAACCACACGCTCCACAGACAGAACCATGGCTGCAGACTGATGGCCACCCATAACTTACGGGAGGACGCTCCACCATCGAGGGTTAAGGGATTGGAGGCCGTTGCCTGTTCCAGGGGCAGCGACATCTCTGAATCAACAGCTTTAGCAAAAGATTGACTGTGTTGTCAGTGGGCTGTGGGACTAAGGGATCGTACACCGGGGCTATGTGATGGCCTAGAGGGGTTGAGGGGGATGGGATATACATATGACTAATCTGGAATTATACATATATGTAAACAACAAAACTCTGTAAAATCAAAAAAGCAAAACAAAAACTTGTGATTGTAGAAGAAAAAAAAACAATTGGCTGTGGAAGGTAATGACAAGGCACAAAATGTGGAGTCAGCTATTCTGGGTTTGGATTCTACATGCCTCTCACAAAACTGTGTGACTTTATGAAGCAACACTAAGTCTTAGTTTTTACATCATAAAATGGAAGTAAGATTAAATAAACACATGGTTTAAATTAAAACTAACCAATTCAGGTGATCTGTGTTAGAACACTTAGCACAGTACTTGGTTCTTTGACTACATGCTGGCTGCTATTCATGAGTTTTGCTGTTAATGATGCTGCTGTAAAAACATAATTCACTGAGGCCTGCTTGGTGGCTCAGTCAGTGAAGAATCTGCCTGCAATGCAGGAGACCCAGGTTTTACTCCCGGGAAGATCCCCTGAAGAAGGGAATAGCTACCCACTCCAATGTTCTTGCCTGGAAATTTCCATGGACAAAGCAGTTTGGTGGGCTATAGGACATGACTGAGCGACTAACACTTTCACTTTAGGGGCAAGGCACTGTGAAAATACGTTTTTTAAAAAACAGAAATAAAGCTCTCTGGTGACCAATGTGGGATCCTGAGACCACTTTTAGTTTCCCCCCTAACTGCTGCTGGTCTATTAATTTATTTATTTATTCTGCAAAACAGAGACATGCTGAAGTATGGACACAACTTATTCTGTTACCATGATCCTCAAAGAGGCACAGAGGTGAGCTGTACCAGACTGATCATAAGGAAGAGGACAAGGCCAGAGTCTCTAGACAGAGAGTTGACCCTTGAACAACTCAAGTCAGAATGCCGTGGGTTCACCTACACACGGATTTTGTTTGGTAGTGAACACTTCAGAACCACACGCTCCACAGACAGAACCATGGCTGCAGACTGATGGCCACCCATAACTTACGGGAGGACGCTCCACCATCGAGGGTTAAGGGATTGGAGGCCGTTGCCTGTTCCAGGGGCAGCGACATCTCTGAATCAACAGCTTTAGCAAAAGATTGACTGTGTTGTCAGTGGGCTGTGGGACTAAGGGATCGTACCCCGGGGGCTATGTGATGGCCTAGAGGGGTTGAGGGGGATGGGATATACATATGACTAATCTGGAATTATACATATATGTAAACAACAAAACTCTGTAAAATCAAAAAAGCAAAACAAAAACTTGTGATTGTGGAATAAAAAATAATTGGCTGTGGAAGGTAATGACAAGGCACAAAATGTGGAGTCAGCTATTCTGGGTTTGGATTCTACATGCCTCTCACAAAACTGTGTGACTTTATGAAGCAACACTAAGTCTTAGTTTTTACATCATAAAATGGAAGTAAGATTAAATAAACACATGGTTTAAATTAAAACTAACCAATTCAGGTGATCTGTGTTAGAACACTTAGCACAGTACTTGGTTCTTTGACTACATGCTGGCTGCTATTCATGAGTTTTGCTGTTAATGATGCTGCTGTAAAAACATAATTCACTGAGGCCTGCTTGGTGGCTCAGTCAGTGAAGAATCTGCCTGCAATGCAGGAGACCCAGGTTTTACTCCCGGGAAGATCCCCTGAAGAAGGGAATAGCTACCCACTCCAATGTTCTTGCCTGGAAATTTCCATGGACAAAGCAGTTTGGTGGGCTATAGGACATGACTGAGCGACTAACACTTTCACTTTAGGGGCAAGGCACTGTGAAAATACGTTTTTTAAAAAACAGAAATAAAGCTCTCTGGTGACCAATGTGGGATCCTGAGACCACTTTTAGTTTCCCCCCTAACTGCTGCTGGTCTATTAATTTATTTATTTATTCTGCAAAACAGAGACATGCTGAAGTATGGACACAACTTATTCTGTTACCATGATCCTCAAAGCCACAGATCACCTATAGGAATGTGTTTCATGGCATCAAGAACAAGAACAAGAACTAAGTCCCAGTTTTCTGAATCTCCCCATTCTTAATGCCTAGATTGGGCAACCAAACAGACCACATGGACCCACTCAACCCACATTTGCCATGGACCTAATAACCTAATATCCTTCTCGTGCTCACGCTGAGGAAAGCATCGCCCACCTGTAGGCAGGCCCACAGTGAGTCTGAAACTCCTGCTTTGTCAGGATCCCATTTTTATTTGTGTGGCTGAGCTGCACTGTGTGCAGGATCTTATTTTCCAAATGAGGGATCAAACCCCAGCCCTTTGCAGTGGAAGCATGGAATCCTAACCACTGGACCACCAGGGAAGTCCCAAGATACCACCTTAAAGGATGCACCTATTGCGGTTGCCAACTGAGATGGCATAATACTGCTATCGGATGGGCACCCAATAAATCACGGCAGGTTAAGTCAACATATCCTCTGTGAGAGTAAGGTTTTTCTCGTTAGATAGCAAACTTCAGCACATGCTTTTCCCAAATACAGTGAAAGTCAGCACTGAAGCAGTTTGGTGGGCTATAGAATATGACTGAGCGACTAACACTTTCACTTTAGGGGCAAGGCACTGTGAAAATACGTTTTTTAAAAAACAGAAATAAAGACCACTGTATTTCAGTCTTGTAACTGACACCTGGGCAGGGGGTGGTGGATGAACCAACAGGGCCCATCAAACACCCTCTGCCACTTGGTGCAGGAACCACAGAGCCTGTCTCCTGAACACCCCTGCTGGCAGTGTTAAGTCAAGATCAGCATCTGAGTTAAGTCATGCACGAGTTCTCCTTGGATCGTGCCTTGGCTTCTACTGCCATCTCTTTGAGATCTGAAAATCCCCTCTCATTTTACTAAATATTGGCTGTGTTTGTAATAGAAAACTAGAAAGAAAGGCTTTCTCCACTGTGTCCTGTGACCCAAGGGGCTATGTCTAAATGTCCTCTTCCCCATCCACCTTCAGTAAATATATAAAACATACAACCAATATCTACTACAAAATGAGGCCATTTTCAGAAGCCATTCGTGCCAATCCCTAATCTCAGTTATATTTTAACTTTGCATCAGATGTTTTGCTTTCAAGGCTAGCCCATTCTCATGCACCTGACAGGATCACTAAGACCTTCAATACAGCCCACCTGGTACCTCGAGAAGCCTGGCCTTTGAAAACAATGGCACTGTGCTCCTGCCCTGCAGGCTCAGGCAGGGCCTATCTGGACCCACCGCTGTCTGGTCAGACCACCCACCACGCTTCTGAGCTGCCCTCTCCGCCCAGCCCTTCAGTCTCTGATCAAAACTGACCTCCTTTCGGGTGGCTATTCAAAGTGAACTGGTGACCCCAGGGTTTTTATATGAAACCTCATGGAAAAATTCTCATGTTTAAAGGTTTCCTCTCAGGGCAGTATTAAAAGTACATTTTGGGGTCCTTTATTGTTCACACGGACTTCTCAAGTTACTAATACTTGCTCCACTTTTTTTAGGCTGTCTATAAATCCCTAATATTTACAACAAGGATCCCCAACATCTTTTTTAAACAGCTTTAAAATGTCCAACATTTCTTTACATCATATTCACCTACCTCAGAAGTCACAGATCACGTTGTTAAACACTCATTACCCAACCACAGTTAATGAAGGCACCAGGACTGTCAAGCACCAAGAACACGGGGAAATGGAGAATCTGTTTCAAGTGGAAGTGCTTCCTGCTCTCACGGCAGAGGGCCATGTGGAGAAAAGCCACTGGTCTGACTGTCAGGAGACAGATTTCTAGCTGTCAAAAGTACTGAGGCCACCCGTAAGTCACTCCCCCTTTCTAAGCTCGAGTGACCTCACCTGTCAGCTCTTTTCCACGTCCAACTCCCACCCTCACTGACCTTCAGATGCACCACCCACCCAGCAAAGCACCAGCCTGCGATTTGGGCACTGTTTTGCCTTTGCCGCACCCAGTGCTGGGGCAGAATCAACATAACTCACCACCCTGTACCACCACTGCCCTCCTGGCCTCCTATTCCTCCCACCAGCTCTCAATCCCAGTTCTGTGTATCCACATGAAATGTTCCCATGCTAGTTTCAAATGTTTGGCCTTACACACCCTACTTACCCTGTGCAAAGGTCAGTTAAGCTACAAATTCTTTTTTGAGGCCATTTTCAGAAGCCATTCGTGCCAATCCCTAATCTCAGTTATATTTTAACTTTGCATCAGATGTTTTGCTTTCAAGGCTAGCCCATTCTCATGCACCTGACAGGATCACTAAGACCTTCAATACAGCCCACCTGGTACCTCGAGAAGCCTGGCCTTTGAAAACAATGGCACTGTGCTCCTGCCCTGCAGGCTCAGGCAGGGCCTATCTGGACCCACCGCTGTCTGGTCAGACCACCCACCACGCTTCTGAGCTGCCCTCTCCGCCCAGCCCTTCAGTCTCTGATCAAAACTGACCTCCTTTCGGGTGGCTATTCAAAGTGAACTGGTGACCCCAGGGTTTTTATATGAAACCTCATGGAAAAATTCTCATGTTTAAAGGTTTCCTCTCAGGGCAGTATTAAAAGTACATTTTGGGGTCCTTTATTGTTCACACGGACTTCTCAAGTTACTAATACTTGCTCCACTTTTTCTAGGCTGTCTATAAATCCCTAATATTTACAACAAGGATCCCCAACATCTTTTTCAAACAGCTTTAAAAATGTCCAACATTTCTTTACATCATATTCACCTACCTCAGAAGTCACAGATCACGTTGTTAAACACTCATTACCCAACCACAGTTAATGAAGGCACCAGGACTGTCAAGCACCAAGAACACGGGGAAATGGAGAATCTGTTTCAAGTGGAAGTGCTTCCTGCTCTCACGGCAGAGGGCCATGTGGAGAAAAGCCACTGGTCTGACTGTCAGGAGACAGATTTCTAGCTGTCAAAAGTACTGAGGCCACCCGTAAGTCACTCCCCCTTTCTAAGCTCGAGTGACCTCACCTGTCAGCTCTTTTCCACGTCCAACTCCCACCCTCACTGACCTTCAGATGCACCACCCACCCAGCAAAGCACCAGCCTGCGATTTGGGCACTGTTTTGCCTTTGCCGCACCCAGTGCTGGGGCAGAATCAACATAACTCACCACCCTGTACCACCACTGGCCTCCGCGGGCACTCCTATTCCTCCCACCAGCTCTCAATCCCAGTTCTGTGTATCCACATGAAATGTTCCCATGCTAGTTTCAAATGTTTGGCCTTACACACCCCTACTTACCCTGTGCAAAGGTCAAAGTCTCCTAATGCACGGTGAACATGGCCGCTGCCAGCACAGCCTCACCTTTCCGTGAGCCACCTAGAAAGCCCACCTGCACTGCATCCCCCTTTCCCAGTCTGTTTTCACACACAGGTGTTCCTACTCATGTCCCAGGCCAACGCTGAACTGAGCTACTCATCCCATCCTCAGGACCACGTGCTATCCATCAACTCTCCTTCTCTATAGGATTCCTATCGTCAGGATTCACACATGCTCTAAACCTGTCCAAGCTTTCTTTTTTTGGCCTCTTTTTTTGATTTTTTAAATTATTTTTCATCCATCTTTATTCTTCAGCCTGTGTGGGCCTCCCACTGCGGTGGCCTCTCTCTCTCATTGCAGAGCACCGGCTCTGGGCACGTGTGCTCCAGAGTGCTGGCTCATAATTGGACACACTAGTTCAGCCGCTCCACAGCATATGGGATCTTCCCAGGTGGGGGACCAAACTGGTTACCCCTACACTGCAAGGCAGACTCTCCACCCACTGGACCAGGGAAGCCCTGCCCAAGGTTTTTTTTAAAAAATGTACTTTTCCTTTCCTACTCATAACCGCCCTGACACAAGGCCTCTGTTGCTCACTCATCACACTCCTGCACTCACTCCTTCCGGTCTCCCCAACACACCCTGACCCTTCATCTACCTCAGCCTATGGAGACGCAGCCAGCGCCCCCCACCCACCCAGACTGTTCTTTACATCTGCAAAGTTACTAACAATAACTTCAGCAAATTCAATGACTACTTTTCTGTCTTACCCTTCCTTGACCTCTTAGCAACATTTAATATCACTAGTTACTACTCAGTCTGGTGGATCAAACGGTAAGAATCCTCCTGCACTGCAGGAGACCTGGGTTCATTTCCCGGGTCGGGGAGAACCTCTGGAGAAGGAAATCGTAACCCATTCCAGTATTCTTGTCTGGAGAATTCCGTGGACAGAGGAGCCTGGCGGGCTACAGTCCCCGGGGTTACAGAGCTGGGCGCAACTGAGCAACTTTCGCTTTCTCTCACCACTCTGCCTGCCTCCTTTATCCATCTCTCTTCCCCATCTCTCTGACTGCTCTTCACCTGCCTCTGCAGCTTTCCCCGCCCACCCCATAAACGGTCATCTGTGCGTTGGGCCCTGCTTGATTCTCATCCCGTGGCACTCTTCAATGTATAACAGCCTGAGGGATCATCTATGAAATGAAAGACTCCACCTCTCTCCCCATAGATCTGCCCTGACCCCTAGGCACAAATAATCAATGACTTTTGCATATTTTTCAGTAGATTATCCTCAAATTCCATAAGACCTAAACTGAACCAGCTGTTTCCCCAACCTTCTCCGCCTCTATTTAACACAGTAAATGGCGTCGCCCAAACCAGAAATCTGGGCATATACCCTCCGTATTTCTGCCTCTCCCTTGCCTTATACCATCAATCACACCCCAGGGCTCAGCATTTGGACCTTCTAAGGCAATGCTTCTCAAAGCGTGGTACTGGATGGCAGCAGCATCCACCAGGAAGGTGCTAGAAATGCAGATTCTTGAGTTAGAAACCACAGACCGCCTGACTCAGAACCTCAGGTGCTGGGGGCAGCAATTATGCTCACAAGTCCTCCAGGTGATTCCAATGCCTGCTCACATTTGAGCACCACGGGTCTACCGCTATCATCCCCATGATAAAGAACTGCTCCTTTATCATCCCCAGCACCATTTCACAGCACATCCACGCTCCTGGATTCCCACACCATCTTCCTCAGAATCTTCCAACCTGGAAGTAGGACTCACAGAAAACCCATGGTTACAGACTAACAAACACCCGAGATGCTCTCTCCTCTGCCTAAAACCCTCCAGTTGTCTCCCACTGCTCCCAGGATTGAGTTCCAATTCCTCAACCCACCTTCCAGAAGACTCCATCAATGGCTCTGGGTACCACTCAGACTCCTCCACAGATGTCTCCTCCACCTTTGCCTCTCCCACCAGACACTGTGCTCCCGCCACAGTGACCACTCAGAACTCAATTCTCTGCCCCCCTGCCAAAACACTGCGCCACTGCAGCTGCCCACCTGGCAGCCCCCTGGACAGTGAGAGACACAGCACAGGGAGTGTGTAGGGGAAAGTGCCTGATAACATGGCGTCAGTCAGGCTCTCCTGTCCCACTCTCTCACACCAGGCAGGCTCTCCTGCCTGCTTTCTCACGACCATGTTCTGCTATGTTTTGTAAACAATGATGTTGCTGACCTTGGTTATGTAAGGCTGTACTAATGCATGCGTGTTTGCATTGCATCTGCTGGCCTTAGGTCACCTTTGTTCTGTAACCATATATAAGTTCTCCCCAAAGACCCCTGGGGGCTGGCTATGCACACAAGTTTAGATACTGATTCCTACAGGAGTTAGACAGAGTTCAACCACTCACTGAGCAGTAACCAGGGACAAATTACAGTAAGTTGTAAAAATAAAACAAATGTGGCAGAGTGTTCTTTAAAATGGCAGAGTCCAGAAATCTGGGCATATACCCTCCGTATTTCTGCCTCTCCCTTGCCTTATACCATCAATCACACCCCAGGGCTCAGCATTTGGACCTTCTAAGGCAATGCTTCTCAAAGCGTGGTACTGGATGGCAGCAGCATCCACCAGGAAGGTGCTAGAAATGCAGATTCTTGAGTTAGAAACCACAGACCGCCTGACTCAGAACCTCAGGTGCTGGGGCAGCAATTATGCTCACAAGTCCTCCAGGTGATTCCAATGCCTGCTCACATTTGAGCACCACGGGTCTACCGCTATCATCCCCATGATAAAGAACTGCTCCTTTATCATCCCCAGCACCATTTCACAGCACATCCACGCTCCTGGATTCCCACACCATCTTCCTCAGAATCTTCCAACCTGGAAGTAGGACTCACAGAAAACCCATGGTTACAGACTAACAAACACCCGAGATGCTCTCTCCTCTGCCTAAAACCCTCCAGTTGTCTCCCACTGCTCCCAGGATTGAGTTCCAATTCCTCAACCCACCTTCCAGAAGACTCCATCAATGGCTCTGGGTACCACTCAGACTCCTCCACAGATGTCTCCTCCACCTTTGCCTCTCCCACCAGACACTGTGCTCCCGCCACAGTGACCACTCAGAACTCAATTCTCTGCCCCCCTGCCAAAACACTGCGCCACTGCAGCTGCCCACCTGGCAGCCCCCTGGACAGTGAGAGACACAGCACAGGGAGCGTGTAGGGGAAAGTGCCTGATAACATGGCGTCAGTCAGGCTCTCCTGTCCCACTCTCTCACACCAGGCAGGCTCTCCTGCCTGCTTTCTCATGACCATGTTCTGCTATGTTTTGTAAACAATGATGTTGCTGACCTTGGTTATGTAAGGCTGTACTAATGCATGCGTGTTTGCATTGCATCTGCTGGCCTTAGGTCACCTTTGTTCTGTAACCATATATAAGTTCTCCCCAAAGACCCCTGGGGGCTGGCTATGCACACAAGTTTAGATACTGATTCCTACAGGAGTTAGACAGAGTTCAACCACTCACTGAGCAGTAACCAGGGACAAATTACAGTAAGTTGTAAAAATAAAAACAAATGTGGCAGAGTGTTCTTTAAAATGGCAGAGTCCAGAGAAATAATTTTCAAAACATGTATTCCAATCCTTCTCGTTACACAGAAGCCTGTGACTACAAACGTGGTGGCTGTAACCTGACCCACCACACAATCAATCCCGTGGTAAATACAACTATTCAACAAGCACGTGGGCTTCTGGTTCAAGATGGCTGAGTAGAAGGACATGCACTCATCTGCTCCTCTAGGAAAAAAATCACAACTAGTTGTTGAACAGTCATTGATAGGAGGACGCTGGAACTCACCAAAAAGATGCCACACGTCCAAAGACAAAGAAGAAGCTGAAATGAGACTTTAAGACAATAATATCAAAGAAGTTCTCCCAATGTTGTGAAGGTTCTGAGTCCCATGCCGGGCTTCCCAGTCTGAGGACTGATATAGGGACTGGGAATCCCCAGGGAATCTGAGCTTGGAGCCAGTGGGATTTGATTATAGGATTTCCAGAGGACTGGGGGAAACAGAGACTCTACTCTTCAAAGGCGCTAACAAAAGCTTGCATGCACCAAGACCCAGCAGAAAGCAGCAGTGACCCCACAGAAGACTGACCTACCTGGTAGTGTTGGAGGGTCTCCTGGGGAGGGGTCGGTCAGTAGTGGCTTTCTGCAGGGACAAGGGCACTGGCAGCAGGAGTCCTGAAAGGCACCCCTTGGTGTAAGTCCTCTTGGAGGCTGTCATTAACACTACACAGAGACAGTAGACCCCAGAGCTGGGTCACTTCAGGTCAAACAACTACCAGGGAGGAAATGCAGCTTCACCATCAGCAGACAATTGGATTAAAGCTTTACTGAGCAAGGCCCTGCCCACCAGAGCAAGACTCAGTTTTTCCCACCCACTCCCTTCCATCAGGAAGCTTACACAAGCCTCTTAGCCTCATCCACCAGAGGTCAGACAGAAGAAGCAAGAAAAACCACAATCCTACAGTGGCTAGAATGAAAACCACATTACGGAAAGTTAATCAGGATGGAAAATCAGAGTTATGTCCCAGATGAAGGGACAAGATAAAACCCCAGAAAAATAACAAAATGAAGTGGAGACAGGCAACATTCTAGAAAAAGAATTCAGAATAATGCTAGTGAAGATAATGCAGGATCTTGTAAAAAGAATGGAGGAGATGCAAGAAATGTTTACCAAAGACCCAGAAGAATTAAAGAACAAACAGAGACGAACAATCCATTAGAAGGAATCAATAGCAGAATAACTGAGGCAGATGAATGGATATGTGACCCGGAAGACAGAATGGTGGAAATTGTTGCCACAGAACAGAATATAGAAAGAAAAAAATAAAGACAGCCCAAGAGACCTCTGAGACAACATTAAATGCACCAACATTTGTGTTATAGGAGTCCCAGAAGGAGAAGAAAGAGAGAACAGCCCTGAGAAAATATCTGAAGAGATAATAGCCGAAAAATTCCCTAACATGACAAAGGAAATAGTCAACCAAGTCCAGGAAGTGCACAGAATCCCAGGAAGGGTAAACCCAAGGAAGAACACACTGAGATACATAGTAATCAAACTGACAAAAATTAAAGACAAAGTATTAAAAGCAACAAGGGAAAATGACAAATAATATACAAGAAACTTTCATGAGATCATCAGCTGATAGCAACAGAAACTTTACAAGCCAGAAGGGAATGGCACAATATATTCAAAGTGATAAAAGGAAAGAACCTACAACCAGTAATACTCTACCCAGTAAGACTTTCCCTCAGATTTGATAGAGAAATCAAAAGCTTTCCAGACAAGCAAAAGTTAAGAGAATTCAGCACCACCAAACCAGCTTTACAACAAATGCTAAAGTAACTTCTCTAGGCAGGCAACACAAGAGAAGGAAAACACCTACACAAAATAAATCCAAAACAATTAACAAAATGGGAATAGAATCATACATATTGATAATTACCTCAAACGTAAATGAATTAAATGCACCAACCAAAAGCCAAAGACTGGCTGGGCAGATGAAAACAATGTGCCTGTATGCATTTCCACTTACTAAATTACTCTCAACCCTCAAATTGCATGTAATTATTTTATACTGTTAGGTTAATTATGTTTCCAACATGGCTTGCAACTGCAATTATCTTTTATTTTTTATTTTTTGTCTGGCTATTGATTGTGAAAACTGATAAACATTATGTAACTATTATTTGCTTAATACTGCTGTATCCTGAATGGAGAAGATGCAAGAAATGTTTACCAAAGACCCAGAAGAATTAAAGAACAAACAGAGATGAACAATCCATTAGAAGGAATCAATAGCAGAATAACTGAAGCAGATGAATGGATATGTGACCCGGAAGACAGAATGGTGGAAATTGTTGCCACAGAACAGAATATAGAAAGAAAAAAATAAAGACAGCCCAAGAGACCTCTGAGACAACATTAAATGCACCAACATTTGTGTTATAGGAGTCCCAGAAGGAGAAGAAAGAGAGAACAGCCCTGAGAAAATATCTGAAGAGATAATAGCCGAAAAATTCCCTAACATGACAAAGGAAATAGTCAACCAAGTCCAGGAAGTGCACAGAATCCCAGGAAGGGTAAACCCAAGGAAGAACACACTGAGATACATAGTAATCAAACTGACAAAAATTAAAGACAAAGTATTAAAAGCAACAAGGGAAAATGACAAATAATATACAAGAAACTTTCATGAGATCATCAGCTGATAGCAACAGAAACTTTACAAGCCAGAAGGGAATGGCACAATATATTCAAAGTGATAAAAGGAAAGAACCTACAACCAGTAATACTCTACCCAGTAAGACTTTCCCTCAGATTTGATAGAGAAATCAAAAGCTTTCCAGACAAGCAAAAGTTAAGAGAATTCAGCACCACCAAACCAGCTTTACAACAAATGCTAAAGTAACTTCTCTAGGCAGGCAACACAAGAGAAGGAAAACACCTACACAAAATAAATCCAAAACAATTAACAAAATGGGAATAGAATCATACATATTGATAATTACCTCAAACGTAAATGAATTAAATGCACCAACCAAAAGCCAAAGACTGGCTGGGCAGATGAAAACAATGTGCCTGTATGCATTTCCACTTACTAAATTACTCTCAACCCTCAAATTGCATGTAATTATTTTATACTGTTAGGTTAATTATGTTTCCAACATGGCTTGCAACTGCAATTATCTTTTATTTTTTATTTTTTGTCTGGCTATTGATTGTGAAAACTGATAAACATTATGTAACTATTATTTGCTTAATACTGCTGTATCCTGATTGGGCAACAGAAAACAGTAAAGTTCTTTATCATCAAAACTACCATTTAGGGCTTCCCTGGTGGTCCAGTGGGTAAGGACACCGCCTTGCAGTGCAAGGGGTGCCGGTTCGATCCCTGGCCTGGGAAAACCTCAAGTGCCACGGAGCGGCTGGACCGATGTGTCCAATTACCATGCCAGAGTTCTGGGGCGCAAGCACCCAGAGCCAGCACTCTGCGACAACAGAGGCCACCACGATGGGAGGCCCACAGGAGCCAAAGAACAAAGACAGATGAAAATAGAGAAATGAAAGACCAATAGAAGTGGCCCGCCTGTCCCCCTCCCTCCTCACCCCCCCTAAATAAATAAATAAATGTTTAAAAAAAAAAAAAACCTACCATTTAATAGAAAAACTTGTAATCACTCTTTAAAATCCAGATGCATATCAGAATTCTCTCTCTTTAAAAACAATCCAATTTGTGGAAAAATACAAACACTCAGATATTGCTTTTTTTTCTCCAAAGCTCCAGATTTGTTCTAATGAGCAGCCATGTTTAAAAACAACTGAAGTATATGATGATCTTTTATCTAGTTTCTTTCACTTTTTTGATTTCATATTCAGTATTCTCATTTCATTTAGTTTATGTTTTCCAAATTTTCCATCTCTCATTCTGTTGTCATCCTTTTTCAAGCTTTTATCAAGCATACTAGAAAAGTTTTTGTATATATACACACACTCACACATATATATAGTATGTATAATATATATTTTAGAAAACTTAGGAGTTTTTGCCTAGCCAAAAAGATTATGATATTTTGATTCTACTTGTTTGACTTAGTATGAACTGGATGCTAGATGTCTCATTTATATTCAGTTAAAACATTGATACAGTTCCATGTATTTTGGCATCTAGTATTACTGCTAAAAGTCTAGAAAGTTTATTATCTTCATGATTTAAAAAAAAAATGAATGAGGCTTGAAACTTTGAATCCAATTCTGAGAATACAAATAAATACCATGGGGCTTCCCCACTGGCTCAGTGGTGAAGAGTTCACCTGCCAATACAGGAGACATGGGTTCAATCCCTAATCTGAGAAGATCCCACGTGCTGCAGAGCAACTAAGCCTGTGAGCCACAACTATTGAGCCTGTGTTCTAGAACCGCAGAGCTGCAACTACTGAGCCCATGTGCCGCAACTACTGAAACCCGTGTGCCCTAGAGCCTGAGTTCCACAACAAGAGAAATCATTGCAACAAGAAGCCTGCTCACCTCACCTAGAGAGTAGCTCCCACTCCCTGCAGCTAGAGAAGAGCCTGTAGCAGCAGTGAAAACCCAGAATAGCCAAAAATAAATAAATAAATAAAATTTTAAAAAGAGAAATACCATATTGTAAAAGACAAAAAAATAAAATAGGAAATTAACATGTGATACACTATTATTAACTAAATTAACATGTGATACAGTATTATTAACTACAGATTTTGTTCAAATTTTAAAATATTTTATGCTATGTCCATTATTTGTTTTCATACCTTATTTGTAGTCATACTCACATTGTATACAATCAGGTTCAGCTGCATGCAACAAATTCTGCTAAATTCTCTTTTCATTTTTATTCTATTATAAACATTTTCTAATTTTCCTTGTTATGGCTCCTTAGATACACCTATCACTTAAAAGCAGACATTTAATTTCCAAATAATGGAACTTTAAAAGTATCTTTGATATTAATTTCTCATTCTGATATTACTTTCTCACTTAAATGCTTTCTTCTCTGCAATCACCCTCTGCGTTTTTTCAGTCTTCTAAATTTATTGAAGCTTTCGATGGCTGAGTCAAAGATCTCTCTTGGGGCTTTCCTGGTGGTCCACTGGGTAAGGACACCGCCTTGCAGTGCAAGGGGCGCCGGTTCAATCCCTGGCCTGGGAAGATCCCATGTGCTGCAGAAAGGCTGGACCAATGTGTCCAATTACTGAGCCGGAGCTCTGGAGCCCATGCGCCCAGGGCCGGTGCTCTGCGACAACAGGGGCTACTGCGATGGGAGGCCCACATGGGTCAAAGAACAAAGATGGATAAAAACAGATAAATGAAAGACTAATAGAAGTGGCCCGCCCGTCCCCTCCCTCCCTAACCCACCCACACCACCAAAATAAAGAAAGAAAGAAAGAAAGATCTCTCTTGGTAAATATTACAGTGCACTTGAAAATATGAGTGTTATTTTCAAATATCTTTTTGATACTAATCCCTAACATAATTCCACAGTGGTAAGAGAATAGACTGTATGATTTCCATACCTTTAGACCATGAAGTTTCTGCACCCGGACTCACGTCCCTGGATTATGTTCCAAAAATGGGTTTTCCGAGAAGCCTGATCCAAAAGAGAAATATTGCCAAACTGTCACCTCACCTAAGAGTAGCTCCCACTCCCTGCAGCTAGAGAAGAGCCTGTAGCAGCAGTGAAAACCCAGAATAGCCAAAAATAAATAAACAAATAAAATATTAAAAAGAGAAATACCATATTGTAAAAGAAAAAAAAATAAAATAGGAAATTAACATGTGATACACTATTATTAACTAAATTAACATGTGATACAGTATTATTAACTACAGATTTTGTTCAAATTTTAAAATATTTTATGCTATGTCCATTATTTGTTTTCATACCTTATTTGTAGTCATACTCACATTGTATACAATCAGGTTCAGCTGCATGCAACAAATTCTGCTAAATTCTCTTTTCATTTTTATTCTATTATAAACATTTTCTAATTTTCCTTGTTATGGCTCCTTAGATACACCTATCACTTAAAAGCAGACATTTAATTTCCAAATAATGGAACTTTAAAAGTATCTTTGATATTAATTTCTCATTCTGATATTACTTTCTCACTTAAATGCTTTCTTCTCTGCAATCACCCTCTGCGTTTTTTCAGTCTTCTAAATTTATTGAAGCTTTCGATGGCTGAGTCAAAGATCTCTCTTGGGGCTTTCCTGGTGGTCCACTGGGTAAGGACACCGCCTTGCAGTGCAAGGGGCGCCGGTTCAATCCCTGGCCTGGGAAGATCCCATGTGCTGCAGAAAGGCTGGACC
This sequence comes from Tragulus kanchil, assembly GCA_022376925.1. Lineage (NCBI taxonomy): Eukaryota > Metazoa > Chordata > Mammalia > Artiodactyla > Tragulidae > Tragulus > Tragulus kanchil. The sequence goes on from JAIOJX010000005.1 coordinate 152,708,221, forward strand.
AATGTGTCCAATTACTGAGCCGGAGCTCTGGAGCCCATGCGCCCAGGGCCGGTGCTCTGCGACAACAGGGGCTACTGCGATGGGAGGCCCACATGGGTCAAAGAACAAAGATGGATAAAAACAGATAAATGAAAGACTAATAGAAGTGGCCCGCCCGTCCCCTCCCTCCCTAACCCACCCACACCACCAAAATAAAGAAAGAAAGAAAGAAAGATCTCTCTTGGTAAATATTACAGTGCACTTGAAAATATGAGTGTTATTTTCAAATATCTTTTTGATACTAATCCCTAACATAATTCCACAGTGGTAAGAGAATAGACTGTATGATTTCCATACCTTTAGACCATGAAGTTTCTGCACCCGGACTCACGTCCCTGGATATGTTCCACTGTCTCCTACTTTAAAAGTTTATGGGGACTTGAGGGGCTTCTCTGGTGATCCAGTGAGTAATGAGTCCGCCTTGCAGTGCAAGGGGCACTGGTTCAATCCCTGGCCCGGGAAGATCCCACAGGCCACAAAGCAGCTGGACCAAGCCAGCGCTCTGGAGCACATGCACCCAGAGCTAGTGCTCTGCAGCAGGAGAGGCCACTGCAATGGGAGGCCCACACAGGTCAAAGAATAAAGATGGATGAAAATAGATAAATAAATAAACAATAAAAGAGGCCAAAAACTTTTTTAAAAAAGTTTATGGCAGCTTGAATAGAATTTGTATCCTACTATTGTTTGGAAATTTTGTATAAATCTTAATTACGTTGAATTGCTTCATAGTGCTTTTCAGGTTTACTGTATCCTTCCAATTCTCTATATATTCATTCTATTAATTTTTGAAAGTTTAATATTGAAATTCCAACAAAAAAAATAGTAATTTATCTACTTAAAAAGAATAATTGTAATATACAGTGGAACTATATGTAACTTTGTTCTACATTTTCCAAGTCTCCTACAAATGTGTTATATTTTCATAATTTAAAAGTTTTTTAAAAAGAAGTATAAATTAAAAAATGCACATGTACAACCAGTAAGGAAAAAAACCAAGTTGTTGGTTGACACATACCCACTTATTATATTGTCTAAGAAATAATCTATTTCTTTAAAAATAAAATTAGACCCAAAAAAATCCCCTTGAAGAAAACTAAAAATAGTAAGCAGATGCCATCCTGTTTGTACTCATTGACTGCTCTCTTTAAAATTTTTACCCTACAAGAATTATCCAGCCAAGAGAACTAGGCGTATCCACATAGTAGAATCCTTGAGAGAGAAGAGTATAAACAACCTTCAGCCCTTGGGTTCTTCTGCCTCAGGAATTCTGAGTAAAGCAGACATCCTTGTAGCTCCACAGCATGTGGGATCTTCCCGTGCTAGGGATAGAACCAGTGACCTTTGCACTGCAAGACAGACTCTTTACCTACTGGACCACCAGAGAAGCCCCCACCTAGACACTAATATTAAATTTCTTTAGTCTACTCTCCATTGTGCCACTAAAGTATTTTTTTTTTATAAATGCCAATCTGTTTATGGCTTAACTACTCAAAATTATTTAATCACCAGGATGACACAAACATCCTTGTTTACACATCTGGCCTCGTTCCACGCATCAGGCTCCCAGGTTATAGACCAGACTCACCTCTACTCCATGCTCACCTGCATCTCCCTGCAGAGCACACTCCCACCCTCCTCCTTTTATAGCCGGTCCCTGCCGGCAACTCCCTCAGGTCCTCCGTTGCTATCTCCTGAGCTCCTACTAATTGTTTGCAGCAGGAGAGGCCACTGCGATGGAAGGCCCACACAGGCCAAAGAATAAAGATGGATGAAAATAGATAAATAAATAAACAATAAAAGAGGCCAAAAACTTTTTTAAAAAAGTTTATGGCAGCTTGAATAGAATTTGTATCCTACTATTGTTTGGAAATTTTGTATAAATCTTAATTACGTTGAATTGCTTCATAGTGCTTTTCAGGTTTACTGTATCCTTCCAATTCTCTATATATTCATTCTATTAATTTTTGAAAGTTTAATATTGAAATTCCAACAAAAAAAATAGTAATTTATCTACTTAAAAAGAATAATTGTAATATACAGTGGAACTATATGTAACTTTGTTCTACATTTTCCAAGTCTCCTACAAATGTGTTATATTTTCATAATTTAAAAGTTTTTTAAAAAGAAGTATAAATTAAAAAATGCACATGTACAACCAGTAAGGAAAAAAACCAAGTTGTTGGTTGACACATACCCACTTATTATATTGTCTAAGAAATAATCTATTTCTTTAAAAATAAAATTAGACCCAAAAAAATCCCCTTGAAGAAAACTAAAAATAGTAAGCAGATGCCATCCTGTTTGTACTCATTGACTGCTCTCTTTAAAATTTTTACCCTACAAGAATTATCCAGCCAAGAGAACTAGGCGTATCCACATAGTAGAATCCTTGAGAGAGAAGAGTATAAACAACCTTCAGCCCTTGGGTTCTTCTGCCTCAGGAATTCTGAGTAAAGCAGACATCCTTGTAGCTCCACAGCATGTGGGATCTTCCCGTGCTAGGGATAGAACCAGTGACCTTTGCACTGCAAGACAGACTCTTTACCTACTGGACCACCAGAGAAGCCCCCACCTAGACACTAATATTAAATTTCTTTAGTCTACTCTCCATTGTGCCACTAAAGTATTTTTTTTTTATAAATGCCAATCTGTTTATGGCTTAACTACTCAAAATTATTTAATCACCAGGATGACACAAACATCCTTGTTTACACATCTGGCCTCGTTTTACGCATCAGTCTCCCAGGTTATAGAGCAGAATCACCTCTACTCCATGGTCACCTGCATCTCCCTGCAGAGCACACTCACACACTCCTCCTTTTATAGCCGGTCCCTGCCGGCAACTCCCTCAGGTCCTCCCCGCGTTGCTATCTCCTGAGCTACAAGGAGACTCAGTCAACCCCTCTGTTTGGCTCCCCATACTGTGCATGTCTCCACTGGGACCCCAGATTCAGTAAGTGTATCCATCAAACACTTATATATTGTGCAAAATGTTTTACTTCTATTTGTGCCTTCATCTTACTCAGAAACTACTACGCTACTCCTTGTTTTACATGGGAAACAAACTTTGAGAAATTAAGCCATTTACATGGTAATTTTTGCTCAGTAAAATGGAAAACCCAGGTTTCAAATCCAGGACAGTCCGATTAGAGGCCACAGCAACCATTAAACTCCAATAATTTGTTTATATGTTTTACTTAATTTGACGCAAGTCAGTTGAGAATAGAAACTTTCTTTTGCGTGTCCCTAGTAACCAGGGGCGGGGAAAGAGAAAAAGGAGAAGCTGAAGAAACAAATGCAAGTCATAGTTCTATCTCAAGACCCTGACCTAAATTAAAAGAGGATCTATGTATAAAATAAATAAGCTACAAGGATATAATGTACAACACAGGGACGATAGCCAATACTTTATAATAACTATACATGGACTATAACCTTTAAAAATGGTACAACACTGTACTGTACACTTGAAATCTATGTAATACTATGTATCAACTATACCTCAAAAAAATTAGTAAGTTAGAAGAGGAAATCAATAGTTATCTTAGTGCTATTACAAAATGTGTCTTAGAAACAAAGACTTTTTTTCAGTTCTGGAGACTAGAAGCCCAAGGTCAAGGTGCCAGTGTGGGCTCCTTATCTGGTGAGAGCCGTCCTCCTGGGTACTGACTGGTGCCTTCTGTCTGAGTGCTCACACTAAGACACTAATCCCACTCACAGCAACATGGATGGACCTAGAGACGGTCATACTGAGTGAAATAAGACGGACAGAGAAAGAGAAATATCACTTAAAGTTAAAATGAAATGAAACAAACAAACAAAAAAAGAAATGAAATAAATGAACTTATTCACAAAACAGAAACTGACTCATAAACTTAGAAAATGAACTTATGATTATCACGGGGAAAGTGTGAGGGGAAGGGATAGTTATAGAATTTGGAACTGACGTGTACACATTGCTACATGTAAAATGGATGACTAACAAGGACCTATGTATGGCAGAGGGAATTCTGCTCAATATTATGTAAAAACCTAAATGGGAAAAGAATTTGAAAAGAATAGATGCACATACATGTATCACTGAATCACTTTTCTGTACACTTGAAACCAACACAGCACTGTTAATCAACTAAGTGAAAGTGAAAGTGTTAGTTGCTTCGTGTGTCCAGCTCTTTGTGATCCCATGGACTGCAGCCCCCCAGGCCTCTCTGTCTATGGGATTCTCCAGGCAAGAATACTGGAGTGGATTGCCATTTTTCCAAGGGATCTTCCTGACACAGGGATTGAACTCGGTCTCCTATATTGCAGGCAGATTCTTTACTGTCTGAGACACCAGGAAAGCCCAACTATACTCCAATATAAAATAAAAAATCAACAACAACAACAAAGATACTAATCCCATCCTGGAGACTTTGCTGTCATGACCTCAGCACCTCCTAAAAGCCCCACTTCCTAAGGATTTCTGTATGTGAATCTAGAAGGGGATACAAACATTCAGATTAGGGCAGGCATCTTTAAGAAGGATTGAAAGAATGCCATTAAATAGTAAGAATGAAATACAGATTCAAAGATATTGAGAATACAGAGGAAAAAAAGGAAGAAATTTACATGTTTATTCCCCTAAAAGGAAAGGAAAGAAGGAGTAAGGATGGGAAAAGAAGAGAAAAGGAAACAAAAGAAAAGAAAAAAGAAAGAACAGAAAAGACTATGAAAAATTCTGTTGTGCTGGATGGAGGAATCCCTGCATAAGAAAGGGATAAGCCAAACGGGATAAACTAAAGATGGGATATTTCTGAGCAAGCAAGTTTACTGAAATAACAGAATCTGTTTAAACCTGACCCCAAGAACATTTCAGTTTGAGTGGCCTGTGCACTGTGATTTTCGAATCTTGAGGGTATGAAATCAGCACAGAACTGCCTCTGCTGGGTAATATTTACAGTACCCACATCCTCTTCAGCTTTAGGCTTATAGATGAAACAGTAACCCTAAAAGTATGCTCTAAAGATGGACGCGCCCCTACTGGAAGCTGGCACAGTCCAGGCTGGACCCGTTGGAGGGCCAGCTGAGGCACCAGCAGCCGGCAGACGGGCCAGAGATACGGGATGCAACAACACACACTGCAAAACTCACTGTTTCGGGTTCAAAGTTGGTGACTACAGAAAACCACGAAGCAACGGGAATCACCGGGAAGAATGGGACACCCAGAAGGCGACAGCAATGTGGTAACTGCATCGGGTCACTGTTTTCTAAAACACCAGAAATCAACACCTGCTGGACAAGTATGGGGCCCCAGGTGGGGAGGGGCGGAAAGTCAGTAGCGGGCGAGGGGCGGGGTCTCTGCCAGTCTCCCAGCCCAGCTGTGCTCCCCACCCAGGGGAAGCATTGCTTCAGACATTTCTAAATCCTTAAAATTAGGGGAAAAAAACTGTGTGAGAAAAACTGAGAAGGGATTACAGCTTTAATCTACTCTTGTTACCCTGCTTATAATGAATTTATTCAGTGATCACCTAGGTAACGAAACAGATACAAAACATGGCTGCTAAATGAATTTCAGAAATCTCACTACAGATTTCTATGCTGATATTTCTGCTGGGAAAATATTTCAGCTAAAATAATGTTTAAAACTGGTCTAAAAATTAAATATAACTTTGATACTATATTTCAAATGAAATAACTTCTAAGAGTTAATAGTGTTCATGTTGCAAAAGTAAAAATGCTGCTACACATACACATATTCTCTCAGAGCTGAAAGATGTGTCATAGCTATTAACTGCTTCCCAGGAAAATATCTATGTGGGTTTGACTAAATAGCATCTACCTAATCTTCCTGCCCTGAAAAAAATTGAATTCAAATACAAATGATCATTTCTGTTTGTCACTGGAGAAAAGTGCATTTTCTGGAAGTGGCTGCTGCTGGTTTTGATTCATGACATCTTTCAACAGGTTCAAGATCATGTTTCTTTTATTCCTTTGCTGCAAGTTTACTGAAATAACAGAATCTGTTTAAACCTGACCCCAAGAACATTTCAGTTTGAGTGGCCTGTGCACTGTGATTTTCGAATCTTGAGGGTATGAAATCAGCACAGAACTGCCTCTGCTGGGTAATATTTACAGTACCCACATCCTCTTCAGCTTTAGGCTTATAGATGAAACAGTAACCCTAAAAGTATGCTCTAAAGATGGACGCGCCCCTACTGGAAGCTGGCACAGTCCAGGCTGGACCCGTTGGAGGGCCAGCTGAGGCACCAGCAGCCGGCAGACGGGCCAGAGATACGGGATGCAACAACACACACTGCAAAACTCACTGTTTCGGGTTCAAAGTTGGTGACTACAGAAAACCACGAAGCAACGGGAATCACCGGGAAGAATGGGACACCCAGAAGGCGACAGCAATGTGGTAACTGCATCGGGTCACTGTTTTCTAAAACACCAGAAATCAACACCTGCTGGACAAGTATGGGGCCCCAGGTGGGAGGCGGAAAGTCAGTAGCGGGCGAGGGCGGGTCTCTGCCAGTCTCCCAGCCCAGCTGTGCTCCCCACCCAGGGGAAGCATTGCTTCAGACATTTCTAAATCCTTAAAATTAGGGGAAAAAAACTGTGTGAGAAAAACTGAGAAGGGATTACAGCTTTAATCTACTCTTGTTACCCTGCTTATAATGAATTTATTCAGTGATCACCTAGGTAACGAAACAGATACAAAACATGGCTGCTAAATGAATTTCAGAAATCTCACTACAGATTTCTATGCTGATATTTCTGCTGGGAAAATATTTCAGCTAAAATAATGTTTAAAACTGGTCTAAAAATTAAATATAACTTTGATACTATATTTCAAATGAAATAACTTCTAAGAGTTAATAGTGTTCATGTTGCAAAAGTAAAAATGCTGCTACACATACACATATTCTCTCAGAGCTGAAAGATGTGTCATAGCTATTAACTGCTTCCCAGGAAAATATCTATGTGGGTTTGACTAAATAGCATCTACCTAATCTTCCTGCCCTGAAAAAAAAATTGAATTCAAATACAAATGATCATTTCTGTTTGTCACTGGAGAAAAGTGCATTTTCTGGAAGTGGCTGCTGCTGGTTTTGATTCATGACATCTTTCAACAGGTTCAAGATCATGTTTCTTTTATTCCTTTTTGGCCTGGCTTTTCATGTCTTCCTTCTCTGTAATTCTAGCCTCACTAATACACTCATTCAAACCTATGTCCAAACACACATCAGAGAGCTTCCACCCACCTGAAAAGTATGGGGATCACTGCATATTCAACAAAATCACCAGATCTGCAAATCAAAAAAAGCCCAGAATCTAAAAACAGTCTACTAGAAAGATGTTTAAGATCAACTCTAAAGGATTAAATAGTTATAACCATATAATCCTACCAAAATCCTTGGGCCAAGTAAACTTCTTTATATGCTGTGATGTAAAAATAGAATGTTATGTCTGACATGGGTATGGCTGGAGAAATCCTGGAAGAGCTCACTAATGGATAATTAACAATTATGTAAAGTAACTGTGGTTTGCTGAAAACAGCTGTTGATGAACGTGACCCAGAAACAGGATCTCAATTTGACAAGAAGCATTTTAGAAAGAGTCTTAAAGAGACCATATTCTGGACTTAATTTAGCAAATGACCTCTGTCCACATCTAACAGGCAATGAGCTTGAGTTTGTGGAGGCAGCAGGCTGAGAAGCCTGTCCATAGGGAGCAGGGCAGTGGCCCAAAACTTCAAATACATGGTGGTCACAATAGTGAATGCTTTTCTATTTCTAAGGATTTAGAAACCATGGTAAATATTTCAGGAGAGATTCTCCCTCACATGACAGATGATTAGAACAGGTTCCAAAAGAAGTCTCTCATCAGACCACAAAGAACACAACAATCCACCACTCAACACCACACTCTACCAAGCTACAAACAGTAGGATTATTCCTATATTTGCCCTTGTTAACTTCAGAATTGCCCTAGCTTAGAATTTTATTTGAGATATAGAACAAAACAAAGCAAAAGGAAACATGAGAATGACTGGCAGTGCCACAGGGCCATTGAAGGAGCTCAGTCTTTCTGACTTGAGAGACACAGCTTTGGAAAATATCTATGTGGGTTTGACTAAATAGCATCTACCTAATCTTCCTGCCCTGAAAAAAAAATTGAATTCAAATACAAATGATCATTTCTGTTTGTCACTGGAGAAAAGTGCATTTTCTGGAAGTGGCTGCTGCTGGTTTTGATTCATGACATCTTTCAACAGGTTCAAGATCATGTTTCTTTTATTCCTTTTTGGCCTGGCTTTTCATGTCTTCCTTCTCTGTAATTCTAGCCTCACTAATACACTCATTCAAACCTATGTCCAAACACACATCAGAGAGCTTCCACCCACCTGAAAAGTATGGGGATCACTGCATATTCAACAAAATCACCAGATCTGCAAATCAAAAAAAGCCCAGAATCTAAAAACAGTCTACTAGAAAGATGTTTAAGATCAACTCTAAAGGATTAAATAGTTATAACCATATAATCCTACCAAAATCCTTGGGCCAAGTAAACTTCTTTATATGCTGTGATGTAAAAATAGAATGTTATGTCTGACATGGGTATGGCTGGAGAAATCCTGGAAGAGCTCACTAATGGATAATTAACAATTATGTAAAGTAACTGTGGTTTGCTGAAAACAGCTGTTGATGAACGTGACCCAGAAACAGGATCTCAATTTGACAAGAAGCATTTTAGAAAGAGTCTTAAAGAGACCATATTCTGGACTTAATTTAGCAAATGACCTCTGTCCACATCTAACAGGCAATGAGCTTGAGTTTGTGGAGGCAGCAGGCTGAGAAGCCTGTCCATAGGGAGCAGGGCAGTGGCCCAAAACTTCAAATACATGGTGGTCACAATAGTGAATGCTTTTCTATTTCTAAGGATTTAGAAACCATGGTAAATATTTCAGGAGAGATTCTCCCTCACATGACAGATGATTAGAACAGGTTCCAAAAGAAGTCTCTCATCAGACCACAAAGAACACAACAATCCACCACTCAACACCACACTCTACCAAGCTACAAACAGTAGGATTATTCCTATATTTGCCCTTGTTAACTTCAGAATTGCCCTAGCTTAGAATTTTATTTGAGATATAGAACAAAACAAAGCAAAAGGAAACATGAGAATGACTGGCAGTGCCACAGGGCCATTGAAGGAGCTCAGTCTTTCTGACTTGAGAGACACAGCTTTGGAAAGGACTATCAGCCCTTCTGAAATAACATTCAGTGTCATGGCCTGAATTAAGTCAACAAGGTTCCACTCAGCAAAAAGCAAAAGCTATTGTTTGTGAGGTGACACATTAGGTTATTAGTTTCCTATATAAAGAGAATTTTACCAAGAAAAGTATATAATGAGAACAGCTCTGACCTTATAACACTTTCCTCCTATAACTGGCTTGTCTTCTCCATCTCAGTAAATGTCACAGCCACTCACCAGTCACTTAAAACCAGAACCGAGAAGCCATCTTTGACTCCCTTCCCATCGCCTCATCTAACCCAAGGGAGGTTCCTTCAGCTCTGCCTCCAGGGTCCCCCCCACACCACCACCTCCTCTCTATCTCCTCCATGGGCTCTCAATTGACTCCTGCAGCAACCCCTCTGCTGTTTTAGCTCCCACTTCCGCCACTGCACCTCACCCAAAGGCCAGGCCCCGTGAACCACATGCAACATGGAACGAACATGCTCTTCCCTTGCACAAGACCTTCTAAAAAGCTCCCACTAAAAAAAAAAAAAATTTCCTTCCATGACTTTCAAGACCTCGAATGACCTGGCTCCATAGTCCTTTCTGTCCTCATCTCTATAAACACCAATTACACAGGCCCTCAGGCCATGCCTACGCTCCCCGCCTCCCCTGGGGCCTTTGCACTTGCCACTGAGCTCCTGGGGGGACCTTCCCTCCAACCTTCTCCCTCAGGCCTCCAGACGTTATACGTGGGGCTCCTTTCTACATACTCCTCCTACCCATCACTGACCATATTCTTCCAGTTGACCTCCTTCCCAACACTTATCAGAATCTGATGTAAATTCATTATCTATGGCTTCATCTATGTTTGTGTCTTATCTGTCTTGCCCCACTGCGAAGAGAGTGTAATTCAGGAGAACAGGAATCAGTTCTCTTATTAATATCTCTGTGGAGCCTAGAACACTGAATGCCATGTAGGATGCATTCAGTTAACATTTGTGAATGAATGAACATTATCATTCAAATACTTCTATCTTTCAGTATTCTTGAAATTTTAACCAAGTTAAAATGTGGGAAAGAATGTGAAATCCTTTTTTCTAATCAAAATATTAGGCCCTAAAAATGTACAAAATAATATGGGTGTAAATTAAGAGAATTGACTGAAATAGGCCAATCCATAAACTACATGAGGGAGCTCTCCAGACTGAACCCCTGTGCTGGAATTAGCGGGGAGGGGTTGCTTTCAGGGAAGGGAGCAAAGCTGGGGTGGGAAGAGCTCCAGTAACGAGCTTATTCCCACAGGCTGGTGTGTCTCAAAGGGCAGCTCTCCTCAAGAGTACTGCTGGTTAGAAACTCTCCCAGCAGTGACTCTCTGGAAGCCAGCAGAGAAGCTAATTATCAGAAACTCCTCTCCCCACAGAAAGTGCATTCCTTCCCCTTGCCTGACTAAGACTTCAATTTACATAACTCCCTGTATTGACACCTCCTCCAGGCTTAGAAGAGAATCTACAACCATGCATACAGTAAGTGTACATTTCTGTTGCTGATCTGCCATTTGAATACATGGAACAACGTTTCTTGTTTCAAGTTAGGTTTGACGGTTGGGGGCAGGGTGGAGTGGAGAGGTAACACAGAGCCAACTAGTAAAGTCAGCAAAGGCAACCACTCCAAGCTGGGGAATTCCCACTCAGAGGAAACTGAAGTGAAGTGAAAGTCTCTCAGTCATGTCTGACTCTTTGCGACCCCATGGCCTGTCCATGGAATTCTCTAGGCAAGAATACTGGAGTGGATTGCCATTCCCTTTCCAGGGGATCGTTCCGACCCAAAGATCAAGCCCAGGTCTCCTATACAGCAGGTAGACTCTTTCATTATCTGAGCTTTACTTCATACCATATTAAGGGGCTGCATTTATCTTGCTTTTCATTCTCTATACCATACCCAGCTGCCTTCCAGTGACCAAGCTGGGCAGGCTGCCTGCAGTGACAGTTTTTTGTCTTATCTGTCTTGCCCCACTGCGAAGAGAGTGTAATTCAGGAGAACAGGAATCAGTTCTCTTATTAATATCTCTGTGGAGCCTAGAACACTGAATGCCATGTAGGATGCATTCAGTTAACATTTGTGAATGAATGAACATTATCATTCAAATACTTCTATCTTTCAGTATTCTTGAAATTTTAACCAAGTTAAAATGTGGGAAAGAATGTGAAATCCTTTTTTCTAATCAAAATATTAGGCCCTAAAAATGTACAAAATAATATGGGTGTAAATTAAGAGAATTGACTGAAATAGGCCAATCCATAAACTACATGAGGGAGCTCTCCAGACTGAACCCCTGTGCTGGAATTAGCGGGGAGGGGTTGCTTTCAGGGAAGGGAGCAAAGCTGGGGTGGGAAGAGCTCCAGTAACGAGCTTATTCCCACAGGCTGGTGTGTCTCAAAGGGCAGCTCTCCTCAAGAGTACTGCTGGTTAGAAACTCTCCCAGCAGTGACTCTCTGGAAGCCAGCAGAGAAGCTAATTATCAGAAACTCCTCTCCCCACAGAAAGTGCATTCCTTCCCCTTGCCTGACTAAGACTTCAATTTACATAACTCCCTGTATTGACACCTCCTCCAGGCTTAGAAGAGAATCTACAACCATGCATACAGTAAGTGTACATTTCTGTTGCTGATCTGCCATTTGAATACATGGAACAACGTTTCTTGTTTCAAGTTAGGTTTGACGGTTGGGGGCAGGGTGGAGTGGAGAGGTAACACAGAGCCAACAAGTAAAGTCAGCAAATGCAACCACACCAAGCTGGGGAAATTCCCCACTCAGAGGAAACTGAAGTGAAGTGAAAGTCTCTCAGTCATGTCTGACTCTTTGCGACCCCATGGCCTGTCCATGGAATTCTCTAGGCAAGAATACTGGAGTGGATTGCCATTCCCTTTCCAGGGGATCGTTCCGACCCAAAGATCAAGCCCAGGTCTCCTATACAGCAGGTAGACTCTTTCATTATCTGAGCTTTACTTCATACCATATTAAGGGGCTGCATTTATCTTGCTTTTCATTCTCTATACCATACCCAGCTGCCTTCCAGTGACCAAGCTGGGCAGGGTTACTAGGGTCTCTGACAGAGAGTAGAGGGAGATGGGGAGCAATAAACTGCTAGTTCAGTGATTTTTAAAAAATGGAGAAATGGGATTATTCTTTTCTGTTTATTCCAACTCCACATTTATTGACTGATAGGCTTTATTTCTGAGCTTTAAAGGAAGAAAATGTAATCAACTTGGGAATAGTTTTAATCAAAAAGCAAGTGTTAGGAGTGGCAAGTGTTGGCCTTTGTCCACATTTAATTCGTAGTTGCAAACTGATGTACCTCCTAGAACACAGTTCACTAAAATTTTTAGCCCACAACAGGCCCCAGGTTCTGTCCCTGTTCTTCTCATAGAAGAAAAAGATCTACTGAGCAGTGGTTAGCTGCCATGCCATGAATAGACAGATGGATAGACAGACAGACGGATGGATGGATATATTGACAGAGATAATAAGTGACAGATGCAGATGAATATAGATAGATATGATAGACTCAGAGACAGATGATAGATGATTGATGGACAGATGGATCGACAAACAGATACATCAGTCAAGCTTAAGGAGATAGCCTCACAAGTCACAGTACATCCTAGGGAGTCTTCTTTCACATGGGAAGTATTAAGAAGATCTCACAATATTTTATGTTGTCAACTACAAATTGGTTCTTACCAATTTTATTGCCAATGACTGGACAACAAAGGCATTTGCCCTCTGCCTCTGCAGAGACCAGACCCTGTACTGTTGAGAGCTGATGACCTTCAATAACCCCTGAAGGAGATCAGGGAAGCGTAAAGTCACTCTGTGCTCCAAGGTGGGGCAGGTCTTTAGGTAGGTCGATGCCTTTTAGGAATGGCTTTTTATTATCTCAATCCTTGCATCTCCTCACATCTAGAAAAGCACTGAATTCCTTCATGATGAAATTAGATCCTAACAATTAACTGAAAACCTTCTGTTATTGGTACTAAGCTCCCCCTACCTCAAAATCTTATATATTGATCTTCCTCCTGCTGCCTCTTTGGAGCAGTCTCTCAGAGCTATCTGAGGTGCTGTCTTCTGGGCTGCAGTCCTAATTGCGCCCCAAATAAAACTCAACCCACAACTCTCAAGTTGTTCATCTTTTTCTGTTGACAATGTAGTTCATTTTCCTAATACTGAAGGGAGACCACAGCTGCGGTGGGTAAAGAACAAGAAAAAAACAGATGCATATGGATGTTTTGTCATTTACTGTCTCTTCTTGTCTCTTCTTGACCTCAGCAGGGGCTTCCACTCTCTCTCCACAGTCCTCACTACAGCACCCCTCGCTCAGCGGCACACACACACAGAGAGGAGATGGGGTGCAGCTTGTAGCAGGGCACAGGTATAACCAGCCCACGTGGGTGACAGCCACTCCTCTGCCGCACAAATGCTGAGCTCCACACAGGGAGCCGAGTTCCTCCAGTTTCCTCACGAAACAGTCCTGTGCGGGAATGCTCACACATCTGGGTTTAGATGCCTGCTCATCACAGCCCCCCAGGTCACACCCGTACTACCTACCTGAGGAAGAGGAGCAGCACTCTGGCTTGAAAGCGATAACCCAGCTGTGCTGTCATTTGTTATGAATTATGAAATGGTTTGGAATGATTGTTCCGCAGGCTTAACCCTCTTGGTGAGTGGGAGTCGGGGAGAAAGCAGACAGGGCTGCTTTGTGTCAACAGTTAGTACACAAATGAGCTACGAACACACGGGAATAGTGCTCCAAGGCCCTCAGAAACCTGCGTCTTCTGGGAACAAAGCTCCTGCCCTCAGAGTTGCTTCTGAAGGTACATCCACGACCAGCTGAGTCAGAAACATGGACTCAGAGCCACTCAAAAACCATCACTGGTTAAAGCAGGCTAGAAAAATGCCAAGAGGGGCCATCTGTTAATAAAAAGTTTGATGAACATACCGAAGAAGAGCCTACTCAGAAAGGAAATAGATGTGCTAAGCTCTTGAGGGGCAGGAGCAGAAAGGCCTGCATCACATGCAAGTCTTTAAATGACAGAGCAATGGGCAGACACCCATCAGAGCCGCAGCTTCCAGTGCAGCTGCCTCCAGCCAGTGAGGCCTGTGAACTCTCCTACTTACATCAAACGGAGCTGAGCTGGCCTGGGCGTTCTGCCCGCATGGTTCCCTGAAGCAGTCACTGAAAGGGAGGAGGAGCCCCATGGCAATGATCCGCGAGCAGAACTTCTCCGCTTCTTCCGGTGGCCCGTTCTCCTGCTGGCTGAACAGCTTCTCCAGCAGAGTTCGCCCTGCAGGTGAGACACAGTCGTTAGGCAGGAGCATTGGCGGGGCCCTCAGCTCAGACTCCCCAAGGACAGGCGGAAGCCCAGGTGACACCCTGCACAGAGAGGACTCTGTGGGTGGGCCTGGGTACCACATGGAAAAGGGCACCTCTGGGTTGCCCTCTCATCCCCCAACACCTCCTGCCCCCAAGGACAAGGGGGCCACATGATGAGCCCTCCCGTCTTCCCCCATCTGAAGAAGCCCCAGCCTCTTGGGTTTTCTTGGAAATTCTCCTATCGCTGCTGACGATTCCCTGATGAGGCAGCCAGGAGCCCCCATTTGGGCTAAGAAATGTCAGATAGTCACAGTCTTGTGTGGTGATGGGGGGCAAGGGGCAAGGAAGGAGGTGGCAGGGAGGCAGACAATAGCCCCAGGAAAGAGAGAGGGCTGGCCAACAGAGAGTGTCATTCTGGAGAGGAAAGTGACAGAAAGTCAACATTTTCTCACACATGCCTCAGAAACATCACTCTAGAATAGACCCACCCTTCAGGTTTTTATTAGTTCCCTAAAGAGACAAGAGAAGAGAGGCAGGGAGGGAGGTACCAGCTGAAGCCCTGGGCGCACCTGGTCCTGAGGCTCTGGGTCTTGGCCATGGGGAGAGCAGGGCAACGGGGAGGTGTGTGAGGAGTCTGCATGTCACTGGTCACCCAGAGCCGAGACCCGTAGGCCCATTCCCTCGTCTGTCCCAACACAACTTACTCTCTAACTTACTATCCTTCTGAAAGTGAGAAGTGAGAAGACTCAACAAGGAGTAGCTCCTGCTCATACAAGGAGAGAAAGCACCCACCCCCACCCCCACACCAAGCCATGAAGACCCAGCACAGTCTGAACAAATAAACAAAAAATGTTAAAAAGTGATTGGGGAGCGGCATAGAAAAGAAAAAAGCCCAGCCCTAGAGTTTTGTGCCATGAGGAACAAACACCCTTCATCCTGAGCATCTCAGCCGTAGGCCCCAGCGCTGGGTGGAAGCCTGTGCTGGGGGCCATCCCGCCACTGCACCCCAAGACCCCACCTCCAGCTCTAATGGCCTCGCATGTCTCCCATGTGTCGCCCTGGAGTAGGAGCCCAGCATTCACAACAGCCTGGGGACCCCTGAGGTTTCCTCTTATAGGCCCCTCTGATGGAGACATTTATGTCCAATCCCACACACCCTGGGGACAGGAAGTGAGGGGGCACTTCTGGAATGACCCTCCACTCCCTTGAAACTCCCCTTCTCTTCCTGCTGCGTCCACTCCTGGTCCTTCCCTCCCCCAACTAAGTCCTCAACTCTATCATCACTGTCACTTGCACTTAGGAAGATAACTCACCTGTGACCTTGAGCCCTGCCTCCCCGGGCTTCCTCCACCTCCACAGGAAGCTGGGCTGCCTGCACCAGGCCAGGGTCCAAGCTCACTCAGCCCTCAGGGTTCCCCATTGCCCCTGGGGTGAAGTCACGCTGAAGATCCCACCTCCTCCTCTCCCCCCGACCCTACCCCCCCACTCACCACCTCCTGTAGCACCAAACACCCTAACTGGTGCTTCTGCACCAGAGCACTCTGCCCAGGGTGCCTACAAGACCCACCTTCTCTCACCACCATGTCTCTGATCAGTTGTCACCTCCACCCAGAGAACTTGCACCTCCGAGAACAGCACCCTGGGCGCACCTGGTCCTGAGGCTCTGGGTCTTGGCCATGGGGAGAGCAGGGCAACGGGGAGGTGTGTGAGGAGTCTGCATGTCACTGGTCACCCAGAGCCGAGACCCGTAGGCCCATTCCCTCGTCTGTCCCAACACAACTTACTCTCTAACTTACTATCCTTCTGAAAGTGAGAAGTGAGAAGACTCAACAAGGAGTAGCTCCTGCTCATACAAGGAGAGAAAGCACCCACCCCCACCCCCACACCAAGCCATGAAGACCCAGCACAGTCTGAACAAATAAACAAAAAATGTTAAAAAGTGATTGGGGAGCGGCATAGAAAAGAAAAAAGCCCAGCCCTAGAGTTTTGTGCCATGAGGAACAAACACCCTTCATCCTGAGCATCTCAGCCGTAGGCCCCAGCGCTGGGTGGAAGCCTGTGCTGGGGGCCATCCCGCCACTGCACCCCAAGACCCCACCTCCAGCTCTAATGGCCTCGCATGTCTCCCATGTGTCGCCCTGGAGTAGGAGCCCAGCATTCACAACAGCCTGGGGACCCCTGAGGTTTCCTCTTATAGGCCCCTCTGATGGAGACATTTATGTCCAATCCCACACACCCTGGGGACAGGAAGTGAGGGGGCACTTCTGGAATGACCCTCCACTCCCTTGAAACTCCCCTTCTCTTCCTGCTGCGTCCACTCCTGGTCCTTCCCTCCCCCAACTAAGTCCTCAACTCTATCATCACTGTCACTTGCACTTAGGAAGATAACTCACCTGTGACCTTGAGCCCTGCCTCCCCGGGCTTCCTCCACCTCCACAGGAAGCTGGGCTGCCTGCACCAGGCCAGGGTCCAAGCTCACTCAGCCCTCAGGGTTCCCCATTGCCCCTGGGGTGAAGTCACGCTGAAGATCCCACCTCCTCCTCTCCCCCCGACCCTACCCCCCAACTCACCACCTCCTGTAGCACCAAAGCACCCTAACTGGTGCTTCTGCACCAGAGCACTCTGCCCAGGGTGCCTACAAGACCCACCTTCTCTCACCACCATGTCTCTGATCAGTTGTCACCTCCACCCAGAGAACTTCCTGACCACCCTTCCGAGAACAGCACACCCAAGGTGGATGGGGGAAAAATAGGGATGTGAGGATTAGCAGATGCAAACTATTACACAGAGAATGAATAAACAATAAGGTCCTACTGTAGAGCACAGGGAACTATGTTCAACATTCTGTGATAAACCATAATGGAAAAGAGTACTGAAAATAGAATGTGTGTGTGTGTATATATACATATAAAACTGAATTGCTTTGATGTACATCAGAAAGTGGGCTTCCCAGGTGGCGCTAGTGGTAAAGAACATGCCAATGCAGGAGACATTAGAGATGCAGGTTCTATTCCAGAGTCAGGCAGATCCCCTAGAGGAGGGCATGGCAACTCACTCAAGTATTCTTGACTGGAGAATCCCATGGACAGAGGAGCCTGGTGGACTATGGTCCAAAGGTAGCAAAGAGGTGGACACGACTGAAGCAACTGAGCGTGCACACATCAGAAATTAACACAATGTTATAAATCAACTATAATAAAAAAATTTTAAATAATAAAACAGCACCTACCACCCTTTCCCCCAACTTCCCTTCCACCCTTCAGAGAGCAGCTGGGCCCTGAACTAGTGTGAGTCTCAGACCACTCCTCCCTCTCTGAACATCAGCTCCATTTCAGGAGATGCAGGTGTCTATTCACCACATTTTCCCAAAATCTCAAGGGAGGCCTAGCGTAGAGCAGGTCACCTTCACATTCACGTTTGATCACCAATGAATCAATATATGGATAGCTAATCCCCAACCATGACCATCTGGCTCTGGCTCTGGAATCCCTTCGAAACCTCCATCCCCCACACAGACACTGAATCAGTCACGGTCACATGCACCGTCACTCCCCTGCTCACCAGGTCAGTCTAGGCTCCACCCCCAGAGCCAGGCCTTCACACACCAGCAGCCCTAACCCTCTCTCCCCTGTCATGTCAGCCTGGCTGCCCCCGCCCCCCACCTACACCTCAGCACCACGGAAGAAAAACATATGCACTTCCTGTTCTCCCTTTACCGTCTTGACTATAAACCTCAATAAGGCTCAACACCGCTCTGCATTCTCAACTCAGCTTCCAGTCCCCTCCCTCAAACCACTCTTTCCAGTGAGATGATGAACTTCTCAAACAATTTACTGAGAAAATGGAAGAATCCGGGACCCACCCCTGCACCCTCTTCTGCTTCCTCTTCATGATGGACATCCTGCTCCAGATAGAAGCAAGTTCTTCCCTTTCTGTCCTGCATCAAAGTCCTTGGTGCGTGCATGATACTTCACTCTTTAACTGTTCCTTCTCGCTCTGAATCATGAACATGCCCTTCTTGACTGGACATTTCTAGAATCTCAGATACATGATTAATTTTTTTTAAATCTCCCTAAGCCCACATTGTTCCCTACCACCAGCTACTGTCCCATTTCTTGGTTTCCTTTTACATCAAAAACACTGGCTGTATCATCAGAAAGACTACAGATAACAATGCATTGAAGAGAATGTGGAGGAAAGGGAACCTCCATACATTGTTGGTGGGAATGTAAATCGGTGCAGTCACAGAAAAACAGTGTCCAGGTCTCTCAAAAAACTAA
Source organism: Tragulus kanchil (assembly GCA_022376925.1). Taxonomy (NCBI): domain Eukaryota; kingdom Metazoa; phylum Chordata; class Mammalia; order Artiodactyla; family Tragulidae; genus Tragulus; species Tragulus kanchil. The sequence continues at coordinate 152,727,135 of JAIOJX010000005.1, forward strand.
AAATAGAACTACCATATGACTCAGCAATTCCACTGCTAGGCATATATCCCAAAAAATGATTCAAAATGATACATGCACTTCTATGCTCGCAGCAACACTATTTACAATAGCCAAGAGACAGAAGCAACCTAAATGTCCATCGATGCATACAGAAGATGTGGCACATACATACAATGGAATAGTACTCAGTCATATAAATGAAACAATGCCATTTTCAGCAGCATGGATGGACCTAGAGTGTAATGAAATAAGTCAGGAAGAAAAGATAAACACTGTATGATATCACTTATATGTAAAATCTAAAAAATAGTACAAATGAATGTATACAAAACAGAAACAGACTCATAGACATAGAAAAACTCATAGTTACCAAGGAGTAGGGAGGGGCAAATTATGGGCATGGGATTAACAGACACAAACTACTGTCCATAAAATACATAAGCAACAAGGATTTACTATATAGCACAGGGAATTACACTCAACATCTTGTAATAACCTACAATTGGCAAAAATATAGATTACTCTACTGTATACCTAAAACTAACATGATATTTTAAATAAACTATATTTCAACTAGACGGAAATGACCAGAAACTTCCCCAGTGGTCCAGCGGCTAAGATGCCACATTCTCAATGCAGGGAGGCTGTGTTTGATTCCTGGTCAGGGAATTAGGCATGATGTAACTAAGACCCAGCACAACTGAATCAATAGATAAATACTAGGAAAAATAGAAAAGAAAGAAAAAGAAAAACATACCAGCTAGAATTACCTACACCTGCTACCAAATGAGGGACAATTTAGCCATGTGTCAGTAATCTTTCAAAATTCCCACCCCTTGACCCCAAAGTTTCAATTTTGGAAAAGATCTATCATAGATAAATATTCAAAGTGATGCATCACAGGATTATTGCGAAGATTAGATGAGATAATGCATGTAAAGTGCTTAACATAGTTCCTGGTACAATAAAAAATGACTTGTTACTAGTAAAAAGAAAAAACTGGAAGAACCTGAAATGTCCAAATACAAAGACACAGATTTAAAATAAATAAATAAATAAATAATAGGGCTTCCCTGGTGGTCCAGTGGGTAAAGAGTCTGCCTTGCAGTGCAGGGGGCACTGGTTCGATCCCTGGCCCAGGGAGATCCCATGCGCTGTGACAGCTGGGCAGGTACGTCCAATTGCGAGCCAGTGCTCTGGAACACATGTGCTGGGAGCTGGTGCCCTGCAGAGAGAAAGGCCACTGCAATAGGAGGCCCACACATGCCAAAGATGAAAAAAAATAACTAAGAAAGAGCTCGTGGCATGAAGCTAAAAAAAAAAACTTTAAAAGAAAGCATAGCTTTACGTAAATGAGGCTTACTATACGGTCATCAGAAGTCATGTTATTATAGAAAGAATAACTAAATTAATTTAAACATATTCAATATATGAAAGAAAAAAGAAAAGCAAAGCTCAGTAGATGTCACTAGAGAATGTTAGTGCATCAATTGCTACAAATATTAGAGAATTAATGGGAAATAAGGAAATTATACTACCTTTCCAGTATGAAATATATAGGGGGATAATAAAATACATCTAGTGATTAAAGAAAGCTGAATGCTGAAGGATTGATGCCTTTTCAATTGTGGTGTTGGAGAAGACTCTTGGGAGTCCCTTTGGCTGTAATAAGATCAAACCAATCAATCCTGATGGAAATCAACCCTAGATATTCATTGGAAGGACTGATGCTGAAGCTGAAGCTCCAATACTTTGGCCACCTGATGCAAAGAGCCAACTCACTGGAAAAAAAAAAACACTGAGCTTGGAAAGATTTAAAGCAAAAGGAGAAGAAGGTAGTAGAGGATGAGATGATTAGATAGTATCACCAACTCAATGGACATGAATCTGAGCAAACTCCGCAAGACAGTGAAAAACAGGGAAGCCTGGAGAGCTTTAGTCCATAGGGTTACAAGGAGCCAGACATGACTTAGTGACTGAACAACATGGACTTAAAGTTTTTTGGTGGAGGAAAATTTCTGCCAAAAAATGCAAAGAAATGACAAAATTAGAAAATCACCATCCCTAAGGATTCACTTAGGAACCCATCAGAAAAAGGTCAACAGAAAAATCTAAAAAACAAAAAAAAAAATCTGCAATTAGAGATCAAGTCATCATCCCCAAATGTACATATCGTTCAGAGTCAACACAACAGAGACTGGCAAACATGGTAAAATAGGCCCATCAATGGAGGGAATGCCTGCTCCACAGCTTGTTCACCAAGCACCCATATGGTCCCTCTAGGAAAAGAGATAGGAGGATTTAGCAAGGGTCACTCCAAGTCAACCTGGACTTATTCTCATGCAGAGTGGCAGAGAACTCTGTAAATGCCAACTTAACAGACTAGTATTGTCTTTAGAGTTAGGGTCACCCCAACCTTAACCCTAAACAATGATTTCTATTTGCATTCAATATAATAATGCTATTATAGCATATTTAAAAAGTACATTTTTGAGATGCATACTTAAGTATTTGAGATTCAAATGACATGATGTCGGGAATTTGTCTCCAATCAGTCCATAAAGCAAGGATGGTGAGGGTGGAGTGATAAAGCTATTTTGGCACTGAAAATGCTGACAAACATGGGAGCTGGGTAATGGCCCATGGAACTTCATCACACTTCTGTTTTATGTATGATCACATTTTCACAATAAATATCTTTAACCATGCTCCTAAAAATCGTTTAATGACATGGAAAAAATGTGTCACAAGTATTATGTGAAGTAATCAAGACTACACAGCTGAACAAAGTATGTTCTTGACTCCACAAAAACAGAGATACAACTCTCTCTATTTAAAGAGTCAAACTGCTGGGGTGGAAGCCCTACAAGTCTTTAGCTTTTCTAGGACCTGCTTACTAGCTAGACGGCACTGAACTCCCATCCTCACCAAGGGATGCACTTTGACCAGAGCAGGGGGAATGGAGAGAGACACAATACTTTGTTTTGCTTTAGCATTGATGCCAGGAGATTTAACCAAGACATACTGACCCCATCAGATGCTGCAGACCTTGTACCTAAGCCTGGGAGAACAGGCTGACCTACAGCTTCCTCTTCACTGTACAAACCAGCAACTGTGACCGGAAAACACAAGCCTCAGTTTCCCCCATATCTCCTTCCCTACACGACCCCCTACCCTACATGACACATGGATGGGGTGCCCCCTAACTCATGGTCCCATCACTCTGTTCCTTGGTCAGAGCACCTGTTTCTAGACTGGACGTGCTGACCACAGCAACAACTGTAAATAATTGGCCCTCGATTATGAATAAGCATAATTTTTCTAAGTGCTCAGCTATTTAAAGCTTCATTTTACTTTGTATTTTCATTTGTTATTTAATCAACAATATTTACTGAGCTCTTACTATAGGTAAAGTAGCTCTAAATCAGTTTGCCAAAAGCCTATTGCTGAATGAAATAACATCCTTCCAACTATAGTCAGGAAATTTACTAGTCATTAGTGTTCTCCAATCATTTCTGCACTAACCCCTTCTCCCTTCCCCCATTTATACTCACACACTTTGTAACTTCAGCATGCGGTATCACTTTGCAGTCCCATTACGGTATCCATGCTGGAGGTGGGGGGTGGGGTCCAGGACCCCCTTGGGACCAAAATCTGCAGATGTCCCAGTCTCTTATAGTACATGGCCTAGTATTTGATTACCCACACAAATCCTCCCTTTAATTCATCTCTAGATGACTTATAATACCTAACATGATGCAAATGCTCTAAACAGTTGTGTAAACAGCTGTGTGTTGGTGTCCAACAAATTCAAGTTTTGCTTTCTGGAACCTTCTGGAATTCTTTTTTTTTTTAATCCTTTCCACCTGCAGTTGCTGAATTCATGGATGCAGAGAACAGATGGATACAAAGGGCTAATTGTACCTACGAATATTAATAGTCCACTTGCTTTGCTAAGCGAGTATCACAGGGCAAGATAAACAGGAAATAACAGCCAGAAGACAGGGCTAAAGGCTTTTTTACCATCACAACAAATCTTCTTGGGTAATTAGGTAAGATCATGAATCTAGGCATTGGAGTTCTATTGGTTAGGTGAGCAGTGACACTATAAAAAAGCAGAAAATGATAGAATTATATAATGTAAAGGGCACATCCACACCTACTGTCAGTTTTGTAAAGCATAGCAAGGATTTATCACCGTAATTTCAAAGACACCAAATGAAGAATGAAAAGGTTCCAGAATGTGCCTGATATCCCAAGACCAGAAAGTGGTGGAGCCAAAACTGGACGCACACTCTGCTCTCCTCATTCTTATTCCAGGCGTCTTCCACTTCTGTGCGGGCCAGCAACTCTGGCAAAGGCTTCTGACCAACATTCTGTACCAAGATATAAAAGACAGAGACCACGATTGCCAGGAAAGCTTTGACAGTCAAGGACACTCTGCTCTTTGCACTCATTCTTAGCATAATTTTTCTAAGTGCTCAGCTATTTAAAGCTTCATTTTACTTTGTATTTTCATTTGTTATTTAATCAACAATATTTACTGAGCTCTTACTATAGGTAAAGTAGCTCTAAATCAGTTTGCCAAAAGCCTATTGCTGAATGAAATAACATCCTTCCAACTATAGTCAGGAAATTTACTAGTCATTAGTGTTCTCCAATCATTTCTGCACTAACCCCTTCTCCCTTCCCCCATTTATACTCACACACTTTGTAACTTCAGCATGCGGTATCACTTTGCAGTCCCATTACGGTATCCATGCTGGAGGTGGGGGGTGGGGTCCAGGACCCCCTTGGGACCAAAATCTGCAGATGTCCCAGTCTCTTATAGTACATGGCCTAGTATTTGATTACCCACACAAATCCTCCCTTTAATTCATCTCTAGATGACTTATAATACCTAACATGATGCAAATGCTCTAAACAGTTGTGTAAACAGCTGTGTGTTGGTGTCCAACAAATTCAAGTTTTGCTTTCTGGAACCTTCTGGAATTCTTTTTTTTTTTAATCCTTTCCACCTGCAGTTGCTGAATTCATGGATGCAGAGAACAGATGGATACAAAGGGCTAATTGTACCTACGAATATTAATAGTCCACTTGCTTTGCTAAGCGAGTATCACAGGGCAAGATAAACAGGAAATAACAGCCAGAAGACAGGGCTAAAGGCTTTTTTACCATCACAACAAATCTTCTTGGGTAATTAGGTAAGATCATGAATCTAGGCATTGGAGTTCTATTGGTTAGGTGAGCAGTGACACTATAAAAAAGCAGAAAATGATAGAATTATATAATGTAAAGGGCACATCCACACCTACTGTCAGTTTTGTAAAGCATAGCAAGGATTTATCACCGTAATTTCAAAGACACCAAATGAAGAATGAAAAGGTTCCAGAATGTGCCTGATATCCCAAGACCAGAAAGTGGTGGAGCCAAAACTGGACGCACACTCTGCTCTCCTCATTCTTATTCCAGGCGTCTTCCACTTCTGTGCGGGCCAGCAACTCTGGCAAAGGCTTCTGACCAACATTCTGTACCAAGATATAAAAGACAGAGACCACGAGGTCTGTGCCCTGCAGGGGTTCACAAGCTTGTCACAAAGAGCAAGGCTCCAGAAGGAACACTCTAAATGCACTCTATTTAGGACATGCTCTCTTAACTAAACATCCTGAGTAGAAAGTGGCTGGGGAGGGAGATGCAGCAAAGATAAGATACAACCAAGCATCGAGGAGTCTATCACTTGCCAAAGAGGCCCGTCAAGGATGTCCCCAAGAGGAAAACATGTCCCCTGTCCTTCACTGTAACAGGACAATGTAGGTACGACGCTTTTGTGGAAGTCATGCAGAGGAGCAGTGAAAACCCACAGCAGAGGGGCCTCTGGCTCCTTCTCCCTCTACTGGACATAGTACAATGTCCAGACAGGAAGAGAAATTTGCAATACAGAAACTTACCCTTGAGGACAACAGGAGACCTTTTTCCCACCAGCCTACATGATAAATGGAATTTTTCTGTTTTTACTATACTTTTGGTCATTATTAGGATTAAATTACTCAGTGACACTCCACATCTTAACCTTCAACATTTTAGAACCAAAAGAAACTTTTAGAGACGATTTGGTTCAATCCTCCAGTTTGGCCTGTAAAGAAATCAAGGCCCAGATATTTGAGTAACATCCCAGGTTATACTTGGGGGAAGGCTAGGTGTGAGTTTTGTATGGCCCATAACATCATTAATCTATAACCGTTGGTTTTTAATTTATATTTTAACAGCCTAAAAACATATAATGGATATTTTTTTCCTTTTGTGTATATCTTTAATGCTTGAAGGAGTAAAAATATAATTGCTATATTTTGAAAGATGTAACAGGCCACATACCAAAATGAAAATTGAAACAGGAGTCAAATGAAATGGTAAACTTTTTCTAAGAAAAAGTATCAGCAAATCTAGCTTCTCCATCCTGAACATGTTTGATCTTCTGCTTCAACACCAATCTTGGGCTTAAAATCTGTCCCTGTCAATGGAGAGCCACAGAATACTTCTGAGAAGAGCATTAAGAGCTCTGCTGAGGAGGGAGTGAGGTTTCCTTTAATTTGGAAGGTGTTTTTTTTTTTTTTTGGCCTCTTTTATTGATCTTTCATTTATTTCCACCTTTGTTCTTTGGCCTGCATTGGCCTCCAATCGCAGTGGCCTCTCTTGCTGCAGAGCACCGGCTCTGGGTGCATGCGCTCTGGAGCTCTGGCTCGGTAGTTGGACACATCAGTCCAGTCGCTTCGTGGCACGTGGGATCTTGCCAGGCCAGGGATCGAACCAGCGCCTCCTGCATGCAAGGCGATGTGCTTACCCACTGGACCACCAGGGAAGCCCATGGAAGGTGTTTTAACAGGAGACAATGACTGATAGGCCTGATGACATGTGAGGAACCTGATAACCTGCACACCTCCCAGACTTCTGGCTTTAGGCACCAGTGCAAAGGACTGTGCAGATGCTATTATCACCCACCAGGTGGGCACTCAACAAGGGAGCAGAGCAGATTTAGAGGAGAGAGAACTTCAGCTTGAATCTCCTCCCACAGCCACATAGAGATTTTTTTTAAAGACAAAAGAAAACTTGCATCTGGAAGTCACAGAGTAATTTGAGCCAGAAATTGGAATGTGGAGCCATCCACGTTCAGGGAAAGGATTCCTCAGGATAGATGTTAGGATGGACAAAGTTTCAGGTCCAGGGGAGGCAGCACTTAGCAAGAAGGGTCCAAGGGAGGAAGAGGACCAGGAAAAGGGAGCAAAAACCAGTTCAAAATGTAGAAGGCAAACCAGGGAAATGCATGTAGCAGAAACCAAAGAAACAAAGTTTTCTGTTTGGATAAAATACACAGTTATTTAAATGATGCTTTTTGAAGAGTCAAAATTATTTAAAATAATTAGAAATGTCATCACTGTTGAGTATAAAACAGAACCTCCTAAATTAAAACATTAATAATATTTCTAGAGTTTAGGATTGTAGCTCCCCAAAAGAAATAAATTGCAAAGGCAACATCTGAAAATTGAAACAGGAGTCAAATGAAATGGTAAACTTTTCTAAGAAAAAGTATCAGCAAATCTAGCTTCTCCATCCTGAACATGTTTGATCTTCTGCTTCAACACCAATCTTGGGCTTAAAATCTGTCCCTGTCAATGGAGAGCCACAGAATACTTCTGAGAAGAGCATTAAGAGCTCTGCTGAGGAGGGAGTGAGGTTTCCTTTAATTTGGAAGGTGTTTTTTTTTTTTTTTGGCCTCTTTTATTGATCTTTCATTTATTTCCACCTTTGTTCTTTGGCCTGCATTGGCCTCCAATCGCAGTGGCCTCTCTTGCTGCAGAGCACCGGCTCTGGGTGCATGCGCTCTGGAGCTCTGGCTCGGTAGTTGGACACATCAGTCCAGTCGCTTCGTGGCACGTGGGATCTTGCCAGGCCAGGGATCGAACCAGCGCCTCCTGCATGCAAGGCGATGTGCTTACCCACTGGACCACCAGGGAAGCCCATGGAAGGTGTTTTAACAGGAGACAATGACTGATAGGCCTGATGACATGTGAGGAACCTGATAACCTGCACACCTCCCAGACTTCTGGCTTTAGGCACCAGTGCAAAGGACTGTGCAGATGCTATTATCACCCACCAGGTGGGCACTCAACAAGGGAGCAGAGCAGATTTAGAGGAGAGAGAACTTCAGCTTGAATCTCCTCCCACAGCCACATATAGATATTTTTAAAGACAAAAGAAAACTTGCATCTGGAAGTCACAGAGTAATTTGAGCCAGAAATTGGAATGTGGAGCCATCCACGTTCAGGGAAAGGATTCCTCAGGATAGATGTTAGGATGGACAAAGTTTCAGGTCCAGGGGAGGCAGCACTTAGCAAGAAGGGTCCAAGGGAGGAAGAGGACCAGGAAAAGGGAGCAAAAACCAGTTCAAAATGTAGAAGGCAAACCAGGGAAATGCATGTAGCAGAAACCAAAGAAACAAAGTTTTCTGTTTGGATAAAATACACAGTTATTTAAATGATGCTTTTTGAAGAGTCAAAATTATTTAAAATAATTAGAAATGTCATCACTGTTGAGTATAAAACAGAACCTCCTAAATTAAAACATTAATAATATTTCTAGAGTTTAGGATTGTAGCTCCCCCAAAAGACCACAGATTCACAAACACTGACCATATGTAAGGCCAAAGAGAAAACCACAATACTTTTAAAAGAATCTGTACAATGTATACTATATTCTATGATTGTTTCAATGATTTTGCTGTAAAAAATAAAAGGTCTGCCTTTAAAAGCCCATATGACTACTGTGATTGTGATTTAAAATAAGAAAAATGTGCATTTGGTCTTTGTCATCATCCAGTTTCTGGCACAGAGCTCTTAAAACCCTTGCAACTCCCCAAGTTATTGGAGTGGGGAAAAAATAAAAAGGTGTCTTGATATTCACTACAAGCCCTTTCAACTACCCTTGACTTTATGTTAATGCAGTGACTTTCAGAAGCACCTCACACTGGGGGCCGGCTGTCAAGAGAAACCATTATGCCTTTAGAGTTGACATCTTCAGTCTCACCCCTGATCTCCAGGGAGGAAAAGGGAACAGTAAAACTAGAGACTGATTCAGTCACCAATGGCCAATGATTTAATCAATTGAGCCCAAAGGACAGGGTTCAGAGAAGCTTCTGGGTCGATGAACACATGGAGATTTAGGGAGAGCTGCCTGCTCTTTCCCCACCCTGCTCTGTGCATCTCCCATCTAACTCATTCTGAGCTATTATATGCTCTTATAATATACTGGTGATCTGCTTTGTGAAATGCTTCTCTGAGTTCTATTTGCTGCTCTAAAGAACGAAGTAAACCCAAGGAGGGGGCTGCTAGGACATATAAGCTGCTCAATCAGAAACCCAGGTGGATCTGTGACTGGCCTTTGAGGAGCAGGCAGATTTGAAGGACTGAAACATTAACCTGTGGGATCCAACACCATCTCAAGGTAAACAGTGTTGTCAGAACTGAATTAAACTGTGGTTGACACCCAGATGTTGTCACAGAGAACCTTCTCAGTGGTGTGGAAGAAAAACACACATCTGAGTTACTGTTAGAATCGTAGCTATAAACCATGATATCTTTAACCTTTTTAAGAAACAAAAAAAATTTCTGTTTGGATAAAATACACAGTTATTTAAATGATGCTTTTTGAAGAGTCAAAATTATTTAAAATAATTAGAAATGTCATCACTGTTGAGTATAAAACAGAACCTCCTAAATTAAAACATTAATAATATTTCTAGAGTTTAGGATTGTAGCTCCCCCAAAAGACCACAGATTCACAAACACTGACCATATGTAAGGCCAAAGAGAAAACCACAATACTTTTAAAAGAATCTGTACAATGTATACTATATTCTATGATTGTTTCAATGATTTTGCTGTAAAAAATAAAAGGTCTGCCTTTAAAAGCCCATATGACTACTGTGATTGTGATTTAAAATAAGAAAAATGTGCATTTGGTCTTTGTCATCATCCAGTTTCTGGCACAGAGCTCTTAAAACCCTTGCAACTCCCTAAGTTATTGGAGTGGGGAAAAAAATAAAAAGGTGTCTTGATATTCACTACAAGCCCTTTCAACTACCCTTGACTTTATGTTAATGCAGTGACTTTCAGAAGCACCTCACACTGGGGGCCGGCTGTCAAGAGAAACCATTATGCCTTTAGAGTTGACATCTTCAGTCTCACCCCTGATCTCCAGGGAGGAAAAGGGAACAGTAAAACTAGAGACTGATTCAGTCACCAATGGCCAATGATTTAATCAATTGAGCCCAAAGGACAGGGTTCAGAGAAGCTTCTGGGTCGATGAACACATGGAGATTTAGGGAGAGCTGCCTGCTCTTTCCCCACCCTGCTCTGTGCATCTCCCATCTAACTCATTCTGAGCTATTATATGCTCTTATAATATACTGGTGATCTGCTTTGTGAAATGCTTCTCTGAGTTCTATTTGCTGCTCTAAAGAACGAAGTAAACCCAAGGAGGGGGCTGCTAGGACATATAAGCTGCTCAATCAGAAACCCAGGTGGATCTGTGACTGGCCTTTGAGGAGCAGGCAGATTTGAAGGACTGAAACATTAACCTGTGGGATCCAACACCATCTCAAGGTAAACAGTGTTGTCAGAACTGAATTAAACTGTGGTTGACACCCAGATGTTGTCACAGAGAACCTTCTCAGTGGTGTGGAAGAAAAAAAACACACATCTGAGTTACTGTTAGAATCGTAGCTATAAACCATGATATCTTTAACCTTTAAGTTTAAAAAATACTCACAAGGGAGATCCCATAAAATTTACAACAGAAAGGCACTGAAAATGTTTTTTATCCCAACAACAACAAGAAATAATAAAAAAGTAAAATACCATTCCAATGAGCAATGAAACATACAAAGCACCCAGAAACTAGCTCAGCAAAGAAAACACAAATGCCAATATTAGAAAGACTCCATACACTGTAAAGCCTTGGATCCTAACATTGCATAACACAGCCTTCCCTTCTGTAGACTTCCATAAAACGGGTCACCACCCACCACACCCACATTTCTATCTTGGTGTTCAAAACACAAGGTCCCAAGTGCATGTCAGATAAAAGAATTCTATCCTAAATCTCCTTCAGCAACAATTAACACTTGATCAAAACCATCATGGTCTTACCACCAGCTATTACTGATGCCCAAAGCATCTTTACGCCATGGTATAAATGATCCTCCAACATAGGGATCTTCTTTCAGTCTAACAGTGGAGTTCTAAATATACAAAGTATCATTATCGGGAGAAAAGGTTAACTCCTAGAACCATAACTCATATAGAATCACAGGTTTGGATGAGACCTGGAGGAAAAAGCAGGATTACATTCACTTTTGCAGCCTGGGAAATCTAAAATGTAGGAAATTATCACCCTGGATTTCTCTGATGTGCAGTGGATACGAATCCACCTGCCAATAATGCAGGAACATGGGTTCAAACCCTGGTTTGGGAAGATTTCATAACTAGCCATGTGCTACAAGTACTGGATATTAGTTTTGCTCTAATCGATGGAAATGCTTCTCTGAGTTCTATTTGCTGCTCTAAAGAACGAAGTAAACCCAAGGAGGGGGCTGCTAGGACATATAAGCTGCTCAATCAGAAACCCAGGTGGATCTGTGACTGGCCTTTGAGGAGCAGGCAGATTTGAAGGACTGAAACATTAACCTGTGGGATCCAACACCATCTCAAGGTAAACAGTGTTGTCAGAACTGAATTAAACTGTGGTTGACACCCAGATGTTGTCACAGAGAACCTTCTCAGTGGTGTGGAAGAAAAACACACATCTGAGTTACTGTTAGAATCGTAGCTATAAACCATGATATCTTTAACCTTTAAGTTTAAAAAATACTCACAAGGGAGATCCCATAAAATTTACAACAGAAAGGCACTGAAAATGTTTTTTATCCCAACAACAACAAGAAATAATAAAAAAGTAAAATACCATTCCAATGAGCAATGAAACATACAAAGCACCCAGAAACTAGCTCAGCAAAGAAAACACAAATGCCAATATTAGAAAGACTCCATACACTGTAAAGCCTTGGATCCTAACATTGCATAACACAGCCTTCCCTTCTGTAGACTTCCATAAAACAGGTCCACCACCCACCACACCCACATTTCTATCTTGGTGTTCAAAACACAAGGTCCCAAGTGCATGTCAGATAAAAGAATTCTATCCTAAATCTCCTTCAGCAACAATTAACACTTGATCAAAACCATCATGGTCTTACCACCAGCTATTACTGATGCCCAAAGCATCTTTACGCCATGGTATAAATGATCCTCCAACATAGGGATCTTCTTTCAGTCTAACAGTGGAGTTCTAAATATACAAAGTATCATTATCGGGAGAAAAGGTTAACTCCTAGAACCATAACTCATATAGAATCACAGGTTTGGATGAGACCTGGAGGAAAAAGCAGGATTACATTCACTTTTGCAGCCTGGGAAATCTAAAATGTAGGAAATTATCACCCTGGATTTCTCTGATGTGCAGTGGATACGAATCCACCTGCCAATAATGCAGGGAACATGGGTTCAAACCCTGGTTTGGGAAGATTCCCCCATGACATGGAGTAACTAAGCCCATGTGCTACAAGTACTGAGCCCACACTCTAGAGCCAATAAGCTGCGACTACTGAAGCCCATGCAGTCTAGAGCCCTTGAGCCAAAACTAGTGGGTGCTGCAACTACTGAAGCCAGTGTGCCTAGAGCCTGTGCTCTACAACAAGAGAAGCCACAATGAGAAGTCGGAGCATTCCAACAAAGAGTAACCTCTGCTCATCACAGCTAGAGAAAGCCTGCGCAAAGCAGTGAAGACCCAGCACAGCCATAAATAAGTACATAAACATGTAAAATTAATTAATTAGTTTAAAAAAGGTTTTAAAGAAATTATTGCCCCATCTTTCAGGAAATAGGTGAGACACTTAAAAACGAAGGCTGGTGGACAGCTGACTGAGCCAGCACTCCTGCTGCAGGGCTCCTGCTGTGTGTAAGGCAACAATTTAAATGGCACAAATTCTTCTCTACATGTGCACCAGATCATGAAGAACCACCATCAAGGCCCATACTGCCTGAAGTATAAAAAGCGACCCAAAGAGTACACTTAAATATACTTAAGCATAATTTTAAAATACAACAAAGGCTTAATTTTCTCAAGAAATTATTCTATTTTCCATGAAAATAAAAAAAAGGACAATTTTCAGCCCATCACAGCTCTTGCATAATACATAATAAAGTACACTGAACACTGCCTTTATCACAGAATAATGGCCGTCATTTCCTATCTAATCAGTGCCTCGAGAGACCTCACTGGAGGGGAGGAGGACACAGATGCTTCCCCTTCTCTCACCCACAGGGAGGAGGTGCCTAAGAACAACGTGCTCTGGCATCCTCTGCTAACTGTTATCTTCTGTTCTTGTCTTTCTGATGTGATAATACCCTGCATTACTACCATTTCAAATTGACCAGAAGTTTTTATTTTCCATGTATTTATATATCTAACATTTAAAAAGTCTCAGAGAGTTCTCAGTCATTGTTATATCCAGTAACTATCAAGTCACGTCAGTTGGGAGCAAATCAAGACGGCAGAGGAGCAGGGCATGGAGTTCACCTTCTCCCCACAAATACATCAAAAATGTATCGACATGTGGAACGACTCTCGCAGAACATCTACTAAATGCTGGCAATACAACTCAGACCTCCAAAAGTGCAAGAAAATCCCCATGCAACAGGATAAGGCAAAAGAAAAAAAGAAAGAAAACAATCAGGACAAGACCCGTGCACTTGGAGGGGAGTGTGGAGGAGGAAAGGTCCCCTCATTGGTGGGGAGATCAGATGGGACAAAGGAGAAGCTTCAGAACCTCAGAGGGGAGCAAAGCGGACACAGTCCTACATGGATGGTCAGTGCTGACTGGCACACCCCAGCCTCAAATGCTTGTACTAGGCAGCTGAGTATTGAGGCTAAGGCCTAAGGTCAGACCTGAGGAGAGGACTGGGGTTGGCGGATGAAGACAGCAAGAGAGCCCATGAGTGCTAGGCTGTGAAGCACCACAACCAAGGGAGTCCAGGAAAAAGCCTGGGCCCACCAAAGAGGCAAGGGGCTATTGTTGGGGACAGGGGTGAAGAGAAGGGTGAGCCTACCATAGGAGCCTCTTTCGTTGCACATGGTCTCAGACATCAGGACACCGCCGATATGAGCAACAGAGGCAGATGTGGACCACCATTGCCATCTGAGGCTCCAGAGGCATGGACCGCTGCCACCATGGACAGTTCTGTGAGTGGTTGCAGGTTGCTGTCCCCACATTCCTTGGAGCAAGTGTAGTCCACCAACACCAAGGGCCTCATGATCCCAGCACCAGTCACTGCCCTCATCTCCTTGGGAGTACATGCTTCCAGCCACCTGCAACAAGGGACCCCAACTGGGAGCCAACTGCTTCCCCTACCTTCCTAGGAGTGTGCACAAGGGCTATGCACTTGCACACCCCTTGTCAAGGGGATAACAGTCAACACATGATGAAGAAAGAGGCAGCAAGTTACCAAACCAAAAATAGCCCTCACCCCTCCAAAAATGTGAAGCCACATAAGGTATATGCAGGGATGCTCCCACATAACAGTGCTCCATGACAACAGTAGAGTAAGAGAAATATAAAAGTGAAGAAGCAGAGGAACCACTCTTAGTTGGAAGATCAAGAGAATTCCCCTGAAGGAACAAACAATGAAATGGACTTCTTGAGTCTAACAGATGCTGAGTTCGAAACGGAGGTAATGAAAATACTAAAGGAATTAAGAAAGGCTGTCAACAGAAATGCAGATAACTGTATAAAGAGACTAGAAACTCTAAGGAAGAGCCAAGAAAAATTAGAAAATTCATTTGCTAAGATGAAAGCTAAGCTCAAGGAAATGAATAGCAGGATGAAAAATACAAAAGAAAGAATAAGTGATTTGGGAGATAAAATAATGGATTATTACCCAATCAAAACAGCAGCCAGAAAGCCAAATGAAAAAAAAAAAAAGAAAGAACTATATGAGACCTATGGAATAATACAAAATAGGAAAATCTACATGTAATAGGTATTCCAGAAGGAGAAGAAAGAGAAAAAGGTATTGAAAATGTATTTGAAGAAATTATAGCTGAAAATTTCCCAAACCTAAAGAAGGAAACAGATACCCAGAACAGGAAGCACAGAGGGTCCCAAACAGACCTACACCAAGACCTATAATAAAAATGGCAAAAGTTAAAGATAAACAGGATACTAAAGGCAGCAAGGGAAAAACAAATAGTTAACGACAAGGGAACCTCCTTAAAGCTATCAGCTGATTTCTCAATGAAACACTGCAAGAGAGAAGAGCCTCCAAAGCCTTGAAAGAGAAATATCTGCAACTTAGAATACTCTACCCAGCAAAATTATCATTTAGAATAGGAGGAGAAATAAACAATTCTCAGGCAAGCACAAACTAAAAGAATACAATACTAAAAGAAAACTTAAATATCATCTCTACACAGAGAAGAAGCTATACAAAGGAGGAAATCACAATTGGGAAGTAAATCACTTAAACTGGTCAATATATAGATCAAAGGGTTTCCCAAGTGGCACTAGTGGTAAAGAACCCACCTGCCAGTGCAGAAGACATAAGGGTCCTGGGTTCAATCCCCGGGTCTGAAGACCCCATGGAGAAGGGCATGGCACACCACTCCAGTACTTGTGCCTGGAGAAGCCAATGGACAGAGGAGCCTGGCAGTTATAGTCCATAGGGTCACACAGAGTCGAACATGACTGAAGTGACTTAGCACACAAGCATATACAGATCAAAGGGGGGGGGGGAAACTACTTGTGAAAGCAATGATAAGAAAAGAGACTAGAAACTCTAAGGAAGAGCCAAGAAAAATTAGAAAATTCATTTGCTAAGATGAAAGCTAAGCTCAAGGAAATGAATAGCAGGATGAAAAATACAAAAGAAAGAATAAGTGATTTGGGAGATAAAATAATGGATTATTACCCAATCAAAACAGCAGCCAGAAAGCCAAATGAAAAAAAAAAAAAGAAAGAACTATATGAGACCTATGGAATAATACAAAATAGGAAAATCTACATGTAATAGGTATTCCAGAAGGAGAAGAAAGAGAAAAAGGTATTGAAAATGTATTTGAAGAAATTATAGCTGAAAATTTCCCAAACCTAAAGAAGGAAACAGATACCCAGAACAGGAAGCACAGAGGGTCCCAAACAGACCTACACCAAGACCTATAATAAAAATGGCAAAAGTTAAAGATAAACAGGATACTAAAGGCAGCAAGGGAAAAACAAATAGTTAACGACAAGGGAACCTCCTTAAAGCTATCAGCTGATTTCTCAATGAAACACTGCAAGAGAGAAGAGCCTCCAAAGCCTTGAAAGAGAAATATCTGCAACTTAGAATACTCTACCCAGCAAAATTATCATTTAGAATAGGAGGAGAAATAAACAATTCTCAGGCAAGCACAAACTAAAAGAATACAATACTAAAAGAAAACTTAAATATCATCTCTACACAGAGAAGAAGCTATACAAAGGAGGAAATCACAATTGGGAAGTAAATCACTTAAACTGGTCAATATATAGATCAAAGGGTTTCCCAAGTGGCACTAGTGGTAAAGAACCCACCTGCCAGTGCAGAAGACATAAGGGTCCTGGGTTCAATCCCCGGGTCTGAAGACCCCATGGAGAAGGGCATGGCACACCACTCCAGTACTTGTGCCTGGAGAAGCCAATGGACAGAGGAGCCTGGCAGTTATAGTCCATAGGGTCACACAGAGTCGAACATGACTGAAGTGACTTAGCACACAAGCATATACAGATCAAAGGGGGGGGGGGAAAACTACTTGTGAAAGCAATGATAAGAAAAGAAACAGCAAAAGGATAAACTTGAAGGTGTAAAAATGGGATCAAAATCATAAAATGTGGGTAAGGAGAGAAAGAAAAATGCAGATTGTTTTTCCTTTTTTTTAAGAATGTGTTTGAGCCTATATGACTATCGGTCCTAAAGTAAGCAGATATAGGAAGGTGTCAGCATACTTGAAAAAACAGGGTAACCACAAATCAAAAGCAGACAATAGATTCACAAAAACCAAAACAAGAACATGAGTATCAAATAAAAGGAAATCATCAAACCACAAAAAGGAAAAGAAAAAGGAAAAAAGAAGAAACAAATAATCAACTGGAAACAAGGTCTGGAATGGCAATAAATATGTATTTCTCACTAATTACCTTAAATGTCAATTGACTGAATGCTCCAATCAAAAGACATAGAGTGGAAGACTGGATTTAAAAAAAAAAAAAAAAAAGAGCCTACAATAGGCTGCCTACAAGAGGCCCACTTTAGAGCAAGGGACACACATAGACTGAAAGTGAGGGGGTGAAAAAAGGTATTTCAGGTAAATAGAAATGATAAGAAAGTGGGAATTGCAATACTCATATCAGACCAAATAGACTTTAAAGACTACAAAGAAAGATAAAGGACATTAAATAATAATAAAAGGATCAATACATGAAGAGGCTATTACACTCATCAATTTATATGCACCTATATGAGAGTGGGCTTCCCTGGTGACCCAGACAGTAAAGAATCTGCCTGCAATGCAGGAGAACCAGGTTCTGTCCCTGGGTCAGGAAGATTCCCTGGAGAAGGATATGGCTACCCACTCCAGTATTCTTGCCTAGAGAATTTCATGGACAGAGGAGCCTGGTGGGGTACAGTCCATGGGGTCACAAAGAGTTGGACGTGACCAAAGCAACTTAGCAGCAGCAGGTGACTTTAATACCCCACTCACATCTTCCACACAAAGCATCAACAAGGCAACAGAGATCCTAAACGGTATGATGGAACAGTTAAGACCTAATTGATATTTTCATGACAAAAAAAAACAGAGAATACATGTTCTTATCAAGCACACATAGAACACTTCCCTAGGATTGACTACATACTAGGGCACAAAATTCACCTCAACAAATTTAAGCATTTAGAAATTATTTTAAGCATTTTCTCTGACCACAATGGCATAAAACTAGAAACTAGGAATCAACCACAGGAAAAGAAATTTTAAAAGAATTTTAAGTTTAGGAGACTTAACAATATGCTACTAAAAAAACCAGTGGGTCAATGAAGAGATCAGGAAGGTAACTACAAAGTAACAAGGCAGAACATATTTGTTTCTTTCTAATGGCTCCTTGATGTTAAATTTCATTAATATCAGATTGCTTACAATGCAAAAGCAAGAATGAATATTTATAATGCAAAAGCAAGAATGAACAAAATAATAAAATTTTCCTTTCCTTTTCTTTCACTACCAATAAAATTCATATTTGGAAGTTTAGAGTTACCACACTACTGTTGTGAGTTAAAAATCAACCACCAGGGCTTCCCTGGTGGTCCAGTGGGTAAGGACACCGCCTTGCAGTGTAAGGGGCGCCGGTTCAATCCCTGGCCTGGGAATATCCCAGGTGCCGTGGAGCAGCTGGACCCATGTGTCTAGTTACAGAGTCAGAGCTCTGGAGTGCATGCACCCAGAGCCAGTGCTCTGCGACAACAGATGCCACCATAATGGGAGGCCCACACAGGCCAAAGAACAAAGATGGATGAAAATGGATAAATGAAGGACCAATGGAAGTGCCCCCCACTCCCCAACCCACTCCCCCCACCCCACCCCCCAAAAAAAAGACGAAAAATAAATATCAACCCCCAGAAACAGGAATAGATGTTCTCTCAATACAGATTCTATGGAAGTATCACGCTATCTTCACTACTGATTCAATCATATGTATGCATGCTCAGTCAGGCAAAACTCTGTGCAATCCTCTGGACTGTGGCCCACCAGGCTCCTGTGTCTATGGGATTTTCCAGGCAAGAATACTGGAGTGGGTTATCATTTCCTCCTCCAGGGGATCTTCCAGACCCAGGGATTGATTCCATATCTCCTGTGCCTCCTGCACTGCAGGCAGATTCTTTACCCTCTAAGCCACCAAGGAAATCCAATCAGTAAAAATGATCAATTTCAACCACCCAAGGCCCGAAACACTTCCCTAGGATTGACTACATACTAGGGCACAAAATTCACCTCAACAAATTTAAGCATTTAGAAATTATTTTAAGCATTTTCTCTGACCACAATGGCATAAAACTAGAAACTAGGAATCAACCACAGGAAAAGAAATTTTAAAAGAATTTTAAGTTTAGGAGACTTAACAATATGCTACTAAAAAAACCAGTGGGTCAATGAAGAGATCAGGAAGGTAACTACAAAGTAACAAGGCAGAACATATTTGTTTCTTTCTAATGGCTCCTTGATGTTAAATTTCATTAATATCAGATTGCTTACAATGCAAAAGCAAGAATGAATATTTATAATGCAAAAGCAAGAATGAACAAAATAATAAAATTTTCCTTTCCTTTTCTTTCACTACCAATAAAATTCATATTTGGAAGTTTAGAGTTACCACACTACTGTTGTGAGTTAAAAATCAACCACCAGGGCTTCCCTGGTGGTCCAGTGGGTAAGGACACCGCCTTGCAGTGTAAGGGGCGCCGGTTCAATCCCTGGCCTGGGAATATCCCAGGTGCCGTGGAGCAGCTGGACCCATGTGTCTAGTTACAGAGTCAGAGCTCTGGAGTGCATGCACCCAGAGCCAGTGCTCTGGACAACAGATGCCACCATAATGGGAGGCCCACACAGGCCAAAGAACAAAGATGGATGAAAATGGATAAATGAAGGACCAATGGAAGTGCCCCCCACTCCCCAACCCACCCCCCCCACCCCACCCCCCAAAAAAAAGACGAAAAATAAATATCAACCCCCAGAAACAGGAATAGATGTTCTCTCAATACAGATTCTATGGAAGTATCACGCTATCTTCACTACTGATTCAATCATATGTATGCATGCTCAGTCAGGCAAAACTCTGTGCAATCCTCTGGACTGTGGCCCACCAGGCTCCTGTGTCTATGGGATTTTCCAGGCAAGAATACTGGAGTGGGTTATCATTTCCTCCTCCAGGGGATCTTCCAGACCCAGGGATTGATTCCATATCTCCTGTGCCTCCTGCACTGCAGGCAGATTCTTTACCCTCTAAGCCACCAAGGAAATCCAATCAGTAAAAATGATCAATTTCAACCACCCAAGAATGTTACTAATTTTCCAGGCAAAATTCAACTATTTAGTTACCAATATGAGGCCTACTGGTAATTTAGGAAAGTTTTGGAAACTTGCCTGTTTCCAAAAAATGGTAAACAGATATTCATAAAGGCCTCAGTGTGCTCAGTGCTCATCCTACTGACTGGCAGAAAGCAGATGCAGCATAGGCATTCAATGGATAGAAGTGGATGATGAAGGGATGGAATCAGGCAAGTAGGCAAGGAAAAAGGAAAAGCAGAAGGAAGTGAAAAGGAAGCCCCAAAGATTCCCCAAATCTAAGAAGTATATGTGATATGATATAGACTGAAGTATAGAGACATGGAGATGACCACCAGTTCGGCCCAGCTGGGACAGACGCAGAAGAGGAAATGGAAACTCAATTGCTTTTTCAGATGTTAAGTCGAGAGACAATAGTGTGTTACAAGAGAGTAAAAACTGCTGGACAAAGGCACAAAGTCAGGAAAACGAAATGCTTGTTCATAGAACAATAAGCTGATGAACTAAACTAGAGAGCTTCGAAGGAAACCATGGGAGGTTAAGGCTGCAAAGCCAGGTGGACAAACACTGCGCCTCTTCTACTCACCACCTCCCTTAAACATCAGTACCTCCCGCTAATCAGTCATTCTCCCATCATATGCTTTCCTTCTCCAAACCCCCAAGAAAATCAGAATTTTTGAGAAAGTGACAAAAAGGATTACATCACAGAAAATACAAGAGGGAAAAAAGACTGATTTACAAACAATTTCGGAAAAAAAGACTGATTTACAAACAATTTCAATTAAAAAAAAAAGCCCTTTGAGTAGAAACAGTAATTTTCCACTAGCATCTGATTATATCCTTACTAGAGTTTATATATGATTCCAGAGGGGCTTTATTTTGATTTCACAAATTTGGTTTTGACCACTTTGAACAATGTAGTTTAACGCCATAAACCAAGACACAAAAGGTAAATAACACCAATTGTCTGCATTCTATGTGCCAGGTAGAGTTGTAGGGACTTTACAAACCTTGTTTCATTAAATCCTAATATTACTCATTTTATGAGAAAGCATCACTTAAGACTCACCTAACTACAGCAAACTATGATGCAGATTTACCTGGAGTGACAGTAATTAGAGTAACCACTGCTGCCATCACCCAAGGTGTGTGTTCAGCACCTTTGTAATAGAACCGGAAGGAATCACAGTCCTAAATGCACCTGCTCAAGTTCAGATACACATGGCTTCTATCTAAATGCCTAAATACACAATAAAGCCAGGTCAGTCATTAAAACCCATCCCTGAAGCTACTAGGGTGTTTGACTCCAATCCAAACCACAACCTTACAGGAACCATAAGTATGTTTTAAACCAAACTAAAATGACTTGAGAACAGAGCTCCTAGTACCAGCTTACACTGTCGAATCCTATATGGATGTATGAGACCCAGAAGGCAAGATACAGGGGAAAGGACAGCATTCTTGTAACCCCCTTCCCTGTAGTAGTAACACTGATGCATTATACACAGCAGGGGTGATTCCTGACCATCATTCATTTATTGGACATCTATACTATGTCAGATGGTACCACTGTCTCTAAGACTGCTCCTGGCCCTAAAAGTTCACAGTCCATTAACTTAACAAGCTGCATAAGTCTGTACCTCTAAGAGCAGATCTTTCTATTTTGATATAAACATTGACATAGCCTTTAGAAAGGCTACAGTGAGAGTGACACAATCTAAATTTTAAAGTCCAAGCCCATTATTGACTAGCTAGTGCTCCAAAAGCCCACTGACACACTTCATTTTATTTTATTCACATTAATAACAGATTTGATTTTCTAAGTACACATCTTGGATGGGTCACTGACGAGCTTAGTGCCCTGAGGCAAGTTATTTCACATGCCTGACCCTGGTTCGCTCACTGGGAAAACTAAGATAAACAGCTATTCCTCAAGACGGTCATAAAGATTAGTGATAATTATGCAATGCACCAACACAGAGCCTGGCATTTAGCAGGAGTGCAATAAATATAGCAAACATCACAATCACAGGATTTATAAGTCAACAGCAAGTTGACGAAAATCAGTTGGGAAAATCTCTAGCTGCAAAACCAATTGTCTGCATTCTATGTGCCAGGTAGAGTTGTAGGGACTTTACAAACCTTGTTTCATTAAATCCTAATATTACTCATTTTATGAGAAAGCATCACTTAAGACTCACCTAACTACAGCAAACTATGATGCAGATTTACCTGGAGTGACAGTAATTAGAGTAACCACTGCTGCCATCACCCAAGGTGTGTGTTCAGCACCTTTGTAATAGAACCGGAAGGAATCACAGTCCTAAATGCACCTGCTCAAGTTCAGATACACATGGCTTCTATCTAAATGCCTAAATACACAATAAAGCCAGGTCAGTCATTAAAACCCATCCCTGAAGCTACTAGGGTGTTTGACTCCAATCCAAACCACAACCTTACAGGAACCATAAGTATGTTTTAAACCAAACTAAAATGACTTGAGAACAGAGCTCCTAGTACCAGCTTACACTGTCGAATCCTATATGGATGTATGAGACCCAGAAGGCAAGATACAGGGGAAAGGACAGCATTCTTGTAACCCCCTTCCCTGTAGTAGTAACACTGATGCATTATACACAGCAGGGTGATTCCTGACCATCATTCATTTATTGGACATCTATACTATGTCAGATGGTACCACTGTCTCTAAGACTGCTCCTGGCCCTAAAAGTTCACAGTCCATTAACTTAACAAGCTGCATAAGTCTGTACCTCTAAGAGCAGATCTTTCTATTTTGATATAAACATTGACATAGCCTTTAGAAAGGCTACAGTGAGAGTGACACAATCTAAATTTTAAAGTCCAAGCCCATTATTGACTAGCTAGTGCTCCAAAAGCCCACTGACACACTTCATTTTAT
The DNA here is from genome assembly GCA_022376925.1 of Tragulus kanchil. NCBI lineage: Eukaryota > Metazoa > Chordata > Mammalia > Artiodactyla > Tragulidae > Tragulus > Tragulus kanchil. The sequence goes on from JAIOJX010000005.1 coordinate 152,750,296, forward strand.
TTTATTCACATTAATAACAGATTTGATTTTCTAAGTACACATCTTGGATGGGTCACTGACGAGCTTAGTGCCCTGAGGCAAGTTATTTCACATGCCTGACCCTGGTTCGCTCACTGGGAAAACTAAGATAAACAGCTATTCCTCAAGACGGTCATAAAGATTAGTGATAATTATGCAATGCACCAACACAGAGCCTGGCATTTAGCAGGAGTGCAATAAATATAGCAAACATCACAATCACAGGATTTATAAGTCAACAGCAAGTTGATCAGAAAATTCAGATTAGAAGCAATAGGGACCAAAGATAGCTCTAAAAATCAATAGCTGACAGGAAATAAAAAGTTAAGAAAACAACACAAATACAAAACCTCAGCAATAGCCAACTAGAGTTATCAGTCCATTACACTTCAATAGTGGCAGAGGGCAACACCAATGTTTTCAAAGGATGTAACCATGATGGGCCTAAAGATGACGCTAAGCCACTTAAAACAGATGAACCATTTAGTCCACATGTTTAAAAAAAGACAGATAAGCACATAATTACATGATTTTGGAAAAACTGCTATCAAAAGTGACTTAGCATCACCAATTTAACATTTCATATGCCTAAATTTTAACTGCAAAATTCTATTCACAAGCTTCTGCTTAAATATAGTGTAAGTAATCTCTTAAATTTCATAGCAGTTTTTCTACTAAGCATTGAAAAAAGCTGTTTTTTCCCAAACAAATTAATTGTGAAATTTCAGTGCAATGGCCTAAGACATTATCAGTTCCTGAACAGCTAAAACAAGATAACATCTTGGTTCCCTCTCTTGCTAAATGGAAGGAAACACAAACATGTGTTATGCGGATCTCTTTTCACTTGAATTTTCTCCCCACATTTGGAAGGCGGTAAAAAGAGAAAAACATCTGTTCCTTCCTGCAGAGCTGACAACCCTCATTCTATGGTTTAAAAATAAAAGATGTTCATGGAAGCTTATAGATATAACTATCACCTGCTTCAAAGGCAGCTGGCAATTAATTGATTCAAAGACATGCAAATTAAGGCCGGAAAACAATTTCCCCGAGGACAATGCTAGTGCTCTCCAGGGCTTGAGTAATTTCCAAGACACCCATAAAATAGCAAAGGATGGTAAAGAATCAAAGGTAAAGTCAGATGACAAGAAAACAAACAACAGCTGAGCAACAGAGGCCCGTGTCACTCTGGATTCCCAGGATCCACCATAGGTTGGCTTCCAGAGGAGCTGCCTAGAGAAAACCTGCTTCACTGACCAGCAATCCCCCTGCATCCAGCCCAGGAACCTGCTCAACAATGAAAGGAGTTTTAGCAGGAGTGCAATAAATATAGCAAACATCACAATCACAGGATTTATAAGTCAACGGGGCCAAAATTTCAAAAATTAAAAGGGCAATAGGGACCAAAGATAGCTCTAAAAATCAATAGCTGACAGGAAATAAAAAGTTAAGAAAACAACACAAATACAAAACCTCAGCAATAGCCAACTAGAGTTATCAGTCCATTACACTTCAATAGTGGCAGAGGGCAACACCAATGTTTTCAAAGGATGTAACCATGATGGGCCTAAAGATGACGCTAAGCCACTTAAAACAGATGAACCATTTAGTCCACATGTTTAAAAAGACAGATAAGCACATAATTACATGATTTTGGAAAAACTGCTATCAAAAGTGACTTAGCATCACCAATTTAACATTTCATATGCCTAAATTTTAACTGCAAAATTCTATTCACAAGCTTCTGCTTAAATATAGTGTAAGTAATCTCTTAAATTTCATAGCAGTTTTTCTACTAAGCATTGAAAAAAGCTGTTTTTTCCCAAACAAATTAATTGTGAAATTTCAGTGCAATGGCCTAAGACATTATCAGTTCCTGAACAGCTAAAACAAGATAACATCTTGGTTCCCTCTCTTGCTAAATGGAAGGAAACACAAACATGTGTTATGCGGATCTCTTTTCACTTGAATTTTCTCCCCACATTTGGAAGGCGGTAAAAAGAGAAAAACATCTGTTCCTTCCTGCAGAGCTGACAACCCTCATTCTATGGTTTAAAAATAAAAGATGTTCATGGAAGCTTATAGATATAACTATCACCTGCTTCAAAGGCAGCTGGCAATTAATTGATTCAAAGACATGCAAATTAAGGCCGGAAAACAATTTCCCCGAGGACAATGCTAGTGCTCTCCAGGGCTTGAGTAATTTCCAAGACACCCATAAAATAGCAAAGGATGGTAAAGAATCAAAGGTAAAGTCAGATGACAAGAAAACAAACAACAGCTGAGCAACAGAGGCCCGTGTCACTCTGGATTCCCAGGATCCACCATAGGTTGGCTTCCAGAGGAGCTGCCTAGAGAAAACCTGCTTCACTGACCAGCAATCCCCCTGCATCCAGCCCAGGAAGTCCACATGCTCAACAATGAAAGGAGTTCACCATATTAACAACAGAAACCAGAAAATACTGTGAGTGAAGGCTTACACTTAAACGTCATAGTATTTTTTTTTTTTTTAAAGATTTATTTATTTATTTATTTTGGGCGGGGGTCGGGTTGGGGAGGGACGGGAGCAGGCGGGCCACTTCTATCGGTCTTTCATTTATCTATTTTTCATAGTATTTTTTAAAGTTTTTCTCTATATAATGTCTTACAGTGATGAACATCCAAAATGACTAATAAGCAAGAACATTAAGACTCAGCTATTTTTGGCTCAGCCTCTTAATGAATCATAGTGTGACCTTGAAAAAGTTTCATCCCTTTGTTTACTTCCATGTGCCTACCAGTTACAAGATTAGGTTAAATCTACCAAGTTATTATTATTATTATTATTATTAAGAAAGTGAGAAATATACAGAAACTGCTACACAAATATCCAATGGTCACTGACCAACTATATCCAAGCATCAAATATATAGTAGAGCCCCATACGTATCACTTTATGTGGACTCCAAAATATGACACAGATGAACTTATTTATGAAACAGAAACAGACTGACAGAGAACAGATTTGAGGTCACCAAGGGGGAAGGGGTAGGGATGGAGTCAGAGGTTGGGGTAAGCAGATGTAAGTTATTACATATAAAATGAATAAATAAGTCCTACTATATAGCACAGAGAACCATATTCAATACCCTGGGATAAACTATAATGGAAAAGAATATTAAAAAGAATGTACATAGTGACTGAACAACAAAACAAATATATGTGTATAACTGAGTCACTTTGCTGTATAGCAGAAATTAATTAAAAATCAACTATATATCAATAAAAGAATCAACTAAAGGTGATGCCCATATTAAAGCAACTAGCTCTGCACAGAAAAATTCTGCTTGGAGGACACCTGCCTCCTAAAAGGGAATTGCCCAATTTAATTAAAAAGCAAAAAACTAGCTCTGCATTCGGAAAAAAACGGAATTCTGTCACTCTGGATTCCCAGGATCCACCATAGGTTGGCTTCCAGAGGAGCTGCCTAGAGAAAACCTGCTTCACTGACCAGCAATCCCCCTGCATCCAGCCCAGGAAGTCCACATGCTCAACAATGAAAGGAGTTCACCATATTAACAACAGAAACCAGAAAATACTGTGAGTGAAGGCTTACACTTAAACGTCATAGTATTTTTTTTTTTTTTTAAAGATTTATTTATTTATTTATTTTGGGCGGGGGTCGGGTTGGGGAGGGACGGGAGCAGGCGGGCCACTTCTATCGGTCTTTCATTTATCTATTTTTCATAGTATTTTTTAAAGTTTTTCTCTATATAATGTCTTACAGTGATGAACATCCAAAATGACTAATAAGCAAGAACATTAAGACTCAGCTATTTTTGGCTCAGCCTCTTAATGAATCATAGTGTGACCTTGAAAAAGTTTCATCCCTTTGTTTACTTCCATGTGCCTACCAGTTACAAGATTAGGTTAAATCTACCAAGTTATTATTATTATTATTATTATTAAGAAAGTGAGAAATATACAGAAACTGCTACACAAATATCCAATGGTCACTGACCAACTATATCCAAGCATCAAATATATAGTAGAGCCCCATACGTATCACTTTATGTGGACTCCAAAATATGACACAGATGAACTTATTTATGAAACAGAAACAGACTGACAGAGAACAGATTTGAGGTCACCAAGGGGGAAGGGGTAGGGATGGAGTCAGAGGTTGGGGTAAGCAGATGTAAGTTATTACATATAAAATGAATAAATAAGTCCTACTATATAGCACAGAGAACCATATTCAATACCCTGGGATAAACTATAATGGAAAAGAATATTAAAAAGAATGTACATAGTGACTGAACAACAAAACAAATATATGTGTATAACTGAGTCACTTTGCTGTATAGCAGAAATTAATTAAAAATCAACTATATATCAATAAAAGAATCAACTAAAGGTGATGCCCATATTAAAGCAACTAGCTCTGCACGGAAAAAAAAAAATTCTGCTTGGAGGACACCTGCCTCCTAAAAGGGAATCCTGTAAGACTCCCAAATTTTAAACTTGAAAATACTTAGACAATTTAAATGAAATACTAGCTCGAAGAATACCCCTTTTGAACACTCTTGCATTGCTGGTGGGAATGTCAATTGATACAGCCTCTATGGAAGACAGTCTGGAGATTTCTTAAAAAAACTAAAAATAGAAGCACCATACAACCCAGCAATCCCACTCTTAGGCTTATACCCTGATGAAATCAAAACTGAATGAAACACCTGTACCCTAAGGTTCATTGCAGCTCTCTATACAATGGCTAGAACATGAAAGCAAGCTAGATGCCCATCGAGCAACGAATGGATACAAAAGCTCCGGTACATATATACAATGGAATACTACACAGCTGTAAAAAGAAATGCAGAAGAATCAGTCCTAATGAGGTGGCTGGATCTAGAACCTATCATAAAAAGTGAATTCAGTCAAAAGGAGAAGGACAAGTACAATATACTAACACATATATATGGAATCTAGGAGGATGGTAATGATAACACATGCAGTGAAGCGATGGAAAAACAGACATGGACAGTAGACATACGGACATTTTGGGGAATGCTGGCACAATATGACTGGCCTATATATATAAACATATATATACTTATTTGCTAAATGAATTTTTCATTTAATATTCATTTGGAAATGAACATTTTCAAATTCTATACCTTCTAGAAAGAACCACTAATATTAATGAATGATAATCTTAATTGTGGTGACATTTTCATTTTTATAAAAACAATATATGAAAAAATAAATAAATAAATAAATAAAATAAAAACAATATATGAAATTACTGTTACCTAGATAAGGAAGAAATAATTTCTCGCCAATATTAAAGTCACAAAAATTAACTAAAGAATTTTCTGATCCTCTTCCTTTAAAATCAGTCTTTTGGGAGGGGCCTTATGGTTATGTTTGTTTACAATTTATCTAGTGGATATTAGACTATAAACATAACTAACTTAACCTACAAAATAACAGGAAGGTAAAAGTAAAAGGGGGAGAGCAAACATGTAAAATGAATAGAGGAAGCTACTCTTAAGTAGCAAAATCTACAAATTTGAAATAAAAGGCAGCCCATAGATGAAACAAACTATGGTCAATACAAGCAAGTACCAAAAGTGAACGGCATTTAGCTAAGGTGAAGCAGTCATGCTCATAAAGAAACATAACCTACTATTTTACAGATAAATAGGTTTATTTATGAAGAAAATATAAAATTTACTAAAGAACATAAGATTTTAAGCTTTTCAAATTATCTTTGAATTTTTTTAATCTTTCAAATACTTATCACCTGCCAGGACTTACATAAATTCTCATTTTTCCCTGCTCCTTAAATCCTTACATTCAGTTATTTAATAATTAAGAGAAGTTAGTAAGCGTGAAATGAGCTGACAACCAGTGGGCACATAAGTAAAGGTCCTAGGACCTAACCCTGGATGGACTCATTGCTCTCTTTGACATTTACCACCGCGAGCTGACCCACATCTATGAGTGCTGAGATCTAAGAACCTATCATAAAAAGTGAATTCAGTCAAAAGGAGAAGGACAAGTACAATATACTAACACATATATATGGAATCTAGGAGGATGGTAATGATAACACATGCAGTGAAGCGATGGAAAAACAGACATGGACAGTAGACATACGGACATTTTGGGGAATGCTGGCACAATATGACTGGCCTATATATATAAACATATATATACTTATTTGCTAAATGAATTTTTCATTTAATATTCATTTGGAAATGAACATTTTCAAATTCTATACCTTCTAGAAAGAACCACTAATATTAATGAATGATAATCTTAATTGTGGTGACATTTTCATTTTTATAAAAACAATATATGAAAAAATAAATAAATAAATAAATAAAATAAAAACAATATATGAAATTACTGTTACCTAGATAAGGAAGAAATAATTTCTGCCAATATTAAAGTCACAAAAATTAACTAAAGAATTTTCTGATCCTCTTCCTTTAAAATCAGTCTTTTGGGAGGGGCCTTATGGTTATGTTTGTTTACAATTTATCTAGTGGATATTAGACTATAAACATAACTAACTTAACCTACAAAATAACAGGAAGGTAAAAGTAAAAGGGGGAGAGCAAACATGTAAAATGAATAGAGGAAGCTACTCTTAAGTAGCAAAATCTACAAATTTGAAATAAAAGGCAGCCCATAGATGAAACAAACTATGGTCAATACAAGCAAGTACCAAAAGTGAACGGCATTTAGCTAAGGTGAAGCAGTCATGCTCATAAAGAAACATAACCTACTATTTTACAGATAAATAGGTTTATTTATGAAGAAAATATAAAATTTACTAAAGAACATAAGATTTTAAGCTTTTCAAATTATCTTTGAATTTTTTTAATCTTTCAAATACTTATCACCTGCCAGGACTTACATAAATTCTCATTTTTCCCTGCTCCTTAAATCCTTACATTCAGTTATTTAATAATTAAGAGAAGTTAGTAAGCGTGAAATGAGCTGACAACCAGTGGGCACATAAGTAAAGGTCCTAGGACCTAACCCTGGATGGACTCATTGCTCTCTTTGACATTTACCACCGCGAGCTGACCCTTGGATCGGCCCTGAAGAGATCACACCAGAGGCCGGGAAGGTACCAGCAGTATCCAGCGTGCTCTTGGTCTGCTCACTATCACTGCTTCCAAGCCACACCCTGTCTTGATTGGACCATGAAACCAAATGTAAATAACCGCTAATACTCTAGACCACTCTGTATTAATTTTCTGAAAGCATGCATGAGATTTAGTTGCATCAGCAAACAGGAGTGACCATCTAAGTTCACTAAGGCGTCCGCCCTGATGGCTGAGAGAAACTACGCATCACATGGTGCACATAGGCGTGTACATCAGAGCAGTCCTAGAATAGATGATGTGTCACAGGACTGTGAACAATCTCCTTATTTTTAATGCTGTGGGAGGAGGACGGAAAGAGAACGATGGCGGTGCAAACGGTGCCAAAAAGGAGCTGATCTGCCTGGCGTGACCCGGGATGCTTAGCAGAAGTGGACACAGCGGCCCTTTTTCTAGATGACTTAGGACAGACACGACTAAGCTGCTCCCTTTAAGACCTTGTATGCAAATCGAAGCATCTCTGAAGGGCAGGTGTCCAGGGCCCCGAGCCAAGGGCTCACCTGCGAACACGTCCTGGAGACCGCCTGCCCCGCGCTGCGCCAGGTGCACCGAGACCCCCGCCCCGGGCGCACGGCCCAGCTCCGCAGTCCAGTCAGCAGACCGGCTGCGGCCCGCTCGGGGCTTCCTGGCCAGAGCGGCGGCGTGGGCCGAGGGAGCCGCGGGGACTGCGGACCCCCGGCCCAGGGAGGACTCTGGCCGCCTCTGGACCCGGGGGCTGTGGCTGGGGGACGGGGCCGGAGAGGGCCCAGGCGAGCTGAGCTGCCGGGTGGTGGTCCTGACATAGCAGGGTGCCAGAAGCGGGCGGGCCCGGGGACGACCGGGGCTGGGAGCTGGACTGCGCGGAGGGGAGGCGGCCACGGGGGCTCCTGGCCTCGCCGTGCCCTCCTCGCGCGTCGCCCCCGGCGTGCGCGGGGCCTCTCCAGCCGCCAGGCCGCCCACTACCCCCGGAGAGCCTCGGGGCGCGTCCTCGAAAGCATCCTCCTCGCCTTCCTCGTCCGTGTCCGCGGTCCCTCGCTCCCCCGGGGCGGACCCAGGAGACGCGAAGGCGGTGGCCGCGGGCGGCTCTGCGGCCGGGGGCCTGGCGGGGTGTGCGGACGGCGCCGGCTCGGCGCTCGGGCCGGGCGGGGGTCGGTCCAGGCCCGGCAGGGCGGCAGGCGGGGGGGCGGCGGAGGGGGGTGACGCCGGCGGCGACTCGGGGCCCAGGGACTGCTGCTGCAGCTGCTGGAGGCGGATCGCCTGCTGGATGTCCGAAAGCAAGTCCTCCTGTTCCGCAGCCGAGTGAAAGCTGTAGAGGTCTGTGTCCGAGCCTGAGCTGGTCCTTTGTCCATCCTGCGCCCCCGCCGCGGTCTCCGAATCCTCGGCCGCCGCCGGGCCGCCGACCCTGGTTAAGCTGGGACCCCCGGGACGCGTCCCCTCGAAAGGATCCGCACATTCGGTATCCGACAGGCCCGTCTCATCAGCTGAGAGGCTGAGGTCCGGGGTTTTGGTGACCAGAGAGTGGGCGCTGTCCAGCTCGCCGGCCTGCAGGGCCTGGGGGTCCAAAACATCCTCACGGGAGTCGCCGGCACCTCTGCCCTTGGACAGGGTCTTCCGGATGCGCAGATTGGAAAACACCGAGGTCCTTGGATCCGACCGGCTCTTCTTCCTGCCCGGCTCCCCGCCGCCGCCCCCCTTGCCGTGCCTGCCCGGCGCCTTCTTGCCCCCGCCCGCCTTCTTTGTGCCCTCGGCCTCGCGGGGCCCAGCGGCGTCCTCGCCGCCGCCGCCTCCATGGGGGACATCGCCCGCGCTCCTCTTCGGCTTCGCGTCCTGGTTCCCCATGCTGCCGCCACCGCCGCCGCCGCTGCGGGAGCTCAGGCCATGCCAGCCCCTCGGCCCGGTAGCGCTGGGCTCCCGGCGAGTCGGGCGGCGGGCGAACCACTAGGAGGGAGGCCGTCCGCGCACCTGCAGCGCTTCGCACAACGCGCCGCGGCTGCGCCCGCCCGCGCGGGGCAGAACGCGCTCACGCAGCACCGCCAATGGCCGCGCAGGATGCCCAAGGCCCCGCCCTATCCCGGCCCTCCGGGCATAGGCCCCGCCTCCAGCCTTTCGGCCACGCCCCCCTCGATTGAAACGCATAGAGCGCCGCTCTGTATGCGGACCTTACTCTAGCTCCAGAATCCATTGCCTGGTCCCCCGCCTTAGAGTTTGGCAGCGGGAAGATCCACGCTAAAAGAAAAAAAGGAAAATTTTAGAGGAAAAAGGAAAGCCAAATTCCAGTTGAGAGGTGCGGTAACACAAGAGCTATGTACTGTATCCCTTCCAACCTGCCTTCGGAAGCATGTGCTTTAATAAATAATTGGTTGAATAGATTGGTCGTTTCTTTAGCAACTGATCATCTTAAACACAGTTAATGTGCTTGACATATGGTTTAGGAAAGGTTACTATACATACTGCTGGTTTTATGTTCATGAAGATCTTGCATCTCCTTAAGAGAACATTAGGGATCATTTCAAAATTTCATTTTTCAAACTTTTTTTTTGGACAAAATGTTGAGGTGGGTGGAAGAGGCTCAGGAAATGCTAAGAGATTCGACTTGATTAAAATGCTAATCTCTGTATTTCTATGCGTTCACCATATAAACCAAATAGCATTTATATTCAAAAAGGGTGCATATACTTTAACTCCCTGGGGATCAGTCTCATCAATATTAAGCATGCCCCTATTGTTGCCGCCTACAAAAAAGAGCCAAAGGGTCTCTGTGGTGACCTGGAGCAGTGGAAAGGGAGGAGATTGGGGAAGGTTGTTGGGGGGACGTTTGTATATATACCTATGGAGGACTCAGTTCGATGTGTGGTAGTAAACAACAAAACTTTGTAAAAAATAATTTTATTTTAAAGTGTGAGAGATAAAAAAGGAAACACCCTTGGCACAAGCACAAAAAATCACATGTGGAAAGCCGTCACTCTCCTAAGCAAATGCTTTCGAGACAATCTTTGTCCTAGCCTTTGTTGTGAAGGTTTGTCACATTTCACTGTCCAAGGGAGAAAATTTTCCTGCCCCAAAATGAGTCTCCTCGGCATTAGGATTAATTTAGGCTGGTTATTGGCAGTGGGGCGAGGGGCACACAGCATCTGGGATCTTAGTTCCTAAACCAGGGATCAATGGCCCTGCCCTATCGGCCCTCCGGGCATAGGCCCCGCCTCCAGCCTTTCGGCCACGCCCCCCTCGATTGAAACGCATAGAGCGCCGCTCTGTATGCGGACCTTACTCTAGCTCCAGAATCCATTGCCTGGTCCCCCGCCTTAGAGTTTGGCAGCGGGAAGATCCACGCTAAAAGAAAAAAAGGAAAATTTTAGAGGAAAAAGGAAAGCCAAATTCCAGTTGAGAGGTGCGGTAACACAAGAGCTATGTACTGTATCCCTTCCAACCTGCCTTCGGAAGCATGTGCTTTAATAAATAATTGGTTGAATAGATTGGTCGTTTCTTTAGCAACTGATCATCTTAAACACAGTTAATGTGCTTGACATATGGTTTAGGAAAGGTTACTATACATACTGCTGGTTTTATGTTCATGAAGATCTTGCATCTCCTTAAGAGAACATTAGGGATCATTTCAAAATTTCATTTTTCAAACTTTTTTTTTGGACAAAATGTTGAGGTGGGTGGAAGAGGCTCAGGAAATACTAAGAGATTCGACTTGATTAAAATGCTAATCTCTGTATTTCTATGCGTTCACCATATAAACCAAATAGCATTTATATTCAAAAAGGGTGCATATACTTTAACTCCCTGGGGATCAGTCTCATCAATATTAAGCATGCCCCTATTGTTGCCGCCTACAAAAAAGAGCCAAAGGGTCTCTGTGGTGACCTGGAGCAGTGGAAAGGGGAGGGAGATTGGGGGAAGGTTGTTGGGGGGACGTTTGTATATATACCTATGGAGGACTCAGTTCGATGTGTGGTAGTAAACAACAAAACTTTGTAAAAAATAATTTTATTTTAAAGTGTGAGAGATAAAAAAGGAAACACCCTTGGCACAAGCACAAAAAATCACATGTGGAAAGCCGTCACTCTCCTAAGCAAATGCTTTCGAGACAATCTTTGTCCTAGCCTTTGTTGTGAAGGTTTGTCACATTTCACTGTCCAAGGGAGAAAATTTTCCTGCCCCAAAATGAGTCTCCTCGGCATTAGGATTAATTTAGGCTGGTTATTGGCAGTGGGGCGAGGGGCACACAGCATCTGGGATCTTAGTTCCTAAACCAGGGATCAAACCTGGATCCTCAGCAGTGGAAGCTCAGAGTCTCAGCCACTGGACCACAAGGCAGGTCCATAAACTGACTTTTTAAGAAATAGAAAACTAAGTCTTTCTTTTTACACCCTCTTATGGACAGAGGAAGGGCTTCCCCTGTGGCTCAGCGGTAAAGAATTCACCTGAAATGCAAGAGGTACAGGAGACACCTGTTCCATCCCTGGGTTGGAAAGATCCCCTGGAAGAGGGCATAGTGACCCACTATGGACAATGGAGCCTGGAGGGCTGCAGTCCATAGGGTTGTATAGAGTCAGACACAGCTGAGCTAATCACATCAGCCTAAAGAATTCATATTTTAGAGCTAAATAGAGTAATCAGCAGAGATGGTGAGATTCAGTAGACCTAAAGGCTAGAGTCCACTCTGTCCCTTGTCTGGCCCAGCAGACATCTCCCTTACCAGACAGTGCCTCTTCTACCTCATGTGAATTGCCTTCCTCCCCTTATCATTACCCTCTACACACTCTGTTACCTTTAGCTGAAGACAGTACTTAAGGCTGGGACTTTGACCATTTTGGCCGTGATTCTGTTTTCCACGGGTCTCTTATCTATATGTGTGTATATATACACATATATGTGCATGTATGTCTCTTATATATATATATATACACACACACACATGCATGTTATAAAATGTTTGCGTGATTTTCTCCAGGTTAATCTGTCTCATATCAATTTAATTCTTAGACCAGCCAGAAGAGCACAGAAGGTAGAGAAAAATTTCCTCCCTGATGTTAAGAATTTCTTAACGTTTTACTTCAATTCTAATGTAAAAATTTTCCTCACTGTAAATCTTGTCATTATTTTAATTAAGCAATTTAGTTATCTATCTTTAAGACATTTTAAAATATTTTTGTCATCTAAAGATGCTCTAAGCAATAAAATAAGAGTAAAGTAGCATTAATCAATAACATTACATGTATTTAAATTAGAAGTTAATTGTTAATCACTTTGAAAGTATGGATACCTAGCTAACATGTTAGTATTTTTAAAATACATCCAAAGGAGGAAAGAGTACTACACATTGCGTGATGCATTTTAAATGCCACAAGCAAACATTCCTTCATGTATTGAGAATCAACATTGTAAACCTCCCTTCTCAACCATTTTATCAAAAAAAAATGTTTTTCTTATCCACTGGTGGTCCAGTGGGTAAGGACACTGCCTTGCAGTGTAAGGGGCGCCTGTTCGATCCCTGGCCTGGGAAGATCCCACGTGCCACGGAGCGGCTGGACTAATGTGTCCAACTACGGAGCTGGAGCTCTGGAGTGCATGTGCCCAGTGCCAACGCTCTGCAGCGAGAGAGGCCACTGTGACGGGAGGCTCACACAGGCCAAAGAACAAAGATGGATGAAAATGAATAAATAAAAGACCAATAGAAGTGGCCAAAAAAAAAAAAAAGACCCAGCATCAATTTTACACAAACAACCACATCTCAGTTCAGACCAGTGACATTCACTTGCACAGCAACCATAGGTAGGGTATGGCTGCTCTTTCTGGACTATAAGGCCTTACCTTTTGACAGACAAGGAAACATGAAAAAATTTTAATGAATTGGAGAAGACTTAGGAGAGGTGATGGTTAAATACAAAGGGTTCTCCTGGACTGGATGCAAGAAAATAGAAAGAATACCCAGTGAAGTCAAGATTTTCTTTATTTTAACTTGTTAGAACATGTAAATAATAATTTCTTAGTTTTTGATAAGTGTGCCATGGTTATGTAAAGTGCAATATAAGCTGTAGAAAAGGCATATAGAATGCTCTTAATTACTTTTCAACCTTCCCATAGATCTAAAACTTTCAAAATACATATTTTTTGAGTGATATTATTGTGTTTTTGTTCTTCTATGGCTCACTTTATTCTTCACTGCTATATTGTTACCACTTTCCATGCTATTAAATATCCTGCAAAATGTATTTTTGGCTTTTAAAATATTTTTGTCATCTAAGCTAACATAAAATAAGAGTAAAGTAGCATTAATCAATAACATTACATGTATTTAAATTAGAAGTTAATTGTTAATCACTTTGAAAGTATGGATACCTAGCTAACATGTTAGTATTTTTAAAATACATCCAAAGGAGGAAAGAGTACTACACATTGCGTGATGCATTTTAAATGCCACAAGCAAACATTCCTTCATGTATTGAGAATCAACATTGTAAACCTCCTTCTCAACCATTTTATCAAAAAAAAATGTTTTTCTTATCCACTGGTGGTCCAGTGGGTAAGGACACTGCCTTGCAGTGTAAGGGGCGCCTGTTCGATCCCTGGCCTGGGAAGATCCCACGTGCCACGGAGCGGCTGGACTAATGTGTCCAACTACGGAGCTGGAGCTCTGGAGTGCATGTGCCCAGTGCCAACGCTCTGCAGCGAGAGAGGCCACTGTGACGGGAGGCTCACACAGGCCAAAGAACAAAGATGGATGAAAATGAATAAATAAAAGACCAATAGAAGTGGCCAAAAAAAAAAAAAAGACCCAGCATCAATTTTACACAAACAACCACATCTCAGTTCAGACCAGTGACATTCACTTGCACAGCAACCATAGGTAGGGTATGGCTGCTCTTTCTGGACTATAAGGCCTTACCTTTTGACAGACAAGGAAACATGAAAAATTATAATGAATTGGAGAAGACTTAGGAGAGGTGATGGTTAAATACAAAGGGTTCTCCTGGACTGGATGCAAGAAAATAGAAAGAATACCCAGTGAAGTCAAGATTTTCTTTATTTTAACTTGTTAGAACATGTAAATAATAATTTCTTAGTTTTTGATAAGTGTGCCATGGTTATGTAAAGTGCAATATAAGCTGTAGAAAAGGCATATAGAATGCTCTTAATTACTTTTCAACCTTCCCATAGATCTAAAACTTTCAAAATACATATTTTTTGAGTGATATTATTGTGTTTTTGTTCTTCTATGGCTCACTTTATTCTTCACTGCTATATTGTTACCACTTTCCATGCTATTAAATATCCTGCAAAATGTATTTTTTGAAGCATAGAATTGTCATGGTCTGTGTTCAGGTGGAAAAAGAATTTCCAGACATGAGGCAGAAAGACAGGAGAGTAGAGTGTATTAGAGTGGGAGATGCACAGCGGGAGGCTCAGGGCAGATCCCACCCCTCTTCACAGGCTAGTAGCCTCAAGACAGAAAATTCCTTCTGGAAGAGTGGCTTTAGGTGATTGGTTAGGATGCTAGAGGGTAAATATTTTACCTAATATCGGGTCAGAGAATCTAGAGGCTCATGACCGCAGTTGATATGGGGCTCCTTCCATTCCAGATAGTCTTGTCCTGTGACCTTGGTACAGGGCTCCACAAGAATTACCTGTCATATGGAGTTAACATACCATATGAAACAATTTCTGTGTTAAAAAAATAAGTAAATAAAGCCTTACCTTTGGTTTCTCAGAGCTTCTGGAACAATGCTCAGAACTTGGAAAGCTGATCCAAACTGCTGTACTTAGTTGTTCAAAACAATATGTATTGGAATAGACTTAAAATGACATGGAGGTATTAAGGCTCTTTATGTTTCCACATGGAAGCATAACATTTCTTAAACCCACTGTGGGAAAAATATTCACCATCTTTCTTTAAATCATTCAGTTTATTAGAGATTTAATAGGGATAATTCCTTGCTCTGGACAGTTTGCCATCAGGACAATAAGGAATTCACAGAAGAGGAAAGACCATGGAAACAGATTCCAGTATAAATATGGACAGGGAAATAAGCAGACCAAGAGTGTGGCTCATCAGTCCCTTTCACAAGGGTTAAGCTGCAATCCATTGTAGCTGGTGTGCCCTGAGGGGGATTCAGGCTGGAAAAACAGGAAGCATCATGTGCTTTTGGGTCCCTAGACAGTGAAGACGCGTGTCTAAGGAAGAATTTCAATGGTCCCAGATTCTTGTATCTTCCCATACACAGAAAAGCACCAAAATCATTAACTTGAGTTACTTGCGATTAGTCAAGCCAATCTTTACAATGCTGACTACTTGTACTCTCTTGCCCCCCAAAATTCACGTATAAACTTGCTCCTCCCTTTCCTCTTCAGAGCAGCTCCTCAGAGCATCTGACAGGCTATCTCCCAGGCTAGAGTGCTTAGTAAGTTCCCCAGATAAAATCGAAACCCACTGTTCTTATATTGTACACGTTTTTCACTCAACACACAGAAGAAAGGAAAGAGTATTCCACAGAGCACTCCAGTTTTAGTCATCTTTTCTCTGCCTTAACTACTGTTGACTAAAAATAATATGTGAAACTTAAAACTTGAGAGTTATGTCTTATTTAGCAGAAATTTTTACAACTTAAGCTTGGGAGGCAACATCCCAAGAAACCCTGAGAGAGCTGCTCTGAGGAGGCTGGCAGGAGGTAGGAGCCAGTTTATATAGTCACAAAAGTTTTGCAACAAAGGGCAGGTACTCTGAATATCAAAAGATTATTGTTAATTAAGAAAAAACAGATATCTCAAATTAAGGAGTTTAGTGCTTTTCTGTGTATGGGACGATGCAAGAGTCGGGGCTCACTGAAATCATTCCTTTGTACCTCAACTAACTGTAGCCAGCATCCTGTGTTTTTCAGAGCCTGAGCTTCCTTAGGGCCTTTGATAGCGAGTAACTGCATGTGATGGCTTCTAGATGGGCTGTATTCTTCCCTTCTTGACTTCCCTTAGGGCTTACCAGCTCAACTTCCCTGGTGGCTACAATTGCTGATGACTATGACATCCTTTGTTTACTGTTATTGCAGAAAAATATTCCATTTCTCTGTTCCTCCTCTTGGTCTGGAATTCCACCAATATATGAGAGATATCTCATGACCTATTTTTGCCCCATTAATTTTTTGATGTTAATTTTTTGGATTAGGCCCATTGATAGCTAATAAAAGATTCTCGGGATCCTCTGTCTTCTATTATGATCCAGGAACTGCTTTCCCTTGTTGCTCCTTCCCATACCTAGAATCACACTATTAAAATGATTTTATAGAAGTCATAAAGATGATCTATATCCGCAAGATGCTTAGCCATCATCAATTTTGTCGGAAACCAAGTTATATACCGAAATTATAAGAGACAAAAATCTTATAAAATAGGGTATAAATGATGCAGCTAGTAACACTGACAAACTCATAGTGCAACAGGGACACAATGTATAAGCAATTTAAAAACAAAGAACAAATTAAAATAATGATTAATACAACTAGTTGTAATCCAGTTGCAGTAAAGCATCAAGTTCACAGGAAAGTCAGCTGGAGAAGCCAAATTCTGGCAGGATCAGGTAGAGAGAAAAAGATAAGTGTTTCATCTTTGTTTACAAAGGTATACTTTATCGGCTTGCTGTAGGTCACAGCACAAGAGAAAAGTTTTATTGGAAATCAAAGACTTAAGAGAGTATATTTCCCAAAGTCATAAATCTTTTTTATCAGCTTATTCAGTTCCGTGTAAATGATTCCTGTTAACCTAGAGCAATTATCAGGATCTAATTACATTAGAATTATGTCATTTGTTTCCTTGCTAAGTTCCTTCAGTCACATCTAACTCTTTGTGACCCCATGGACTGTAGCGCACCAGGCTCCTCTGCCCACGGGATTTTCCGGACACGAATACTGGAGTGGGTTGCCATTTTCTGTGTATGGGACGTCAGTGGGGTGAAATCATTCCTTTGTACCTCAACTAACTGTAGCCAGCATCCTGTGTTTTCAGAGCCTGAGCTTCCTTAGGGCCTTTGATAGCGAGTAACTGCATGTGATGGCTTCTAGATGGGCTGTATTCTTCCCTTCTTGACTTCCCTTAGGGCTTACCAGCTCAACTTCCCTGGTGGCTACAATTGCTGATGACTATGACATCCTTTGTTTACTGTTATTGCAGAAAAATATTCCATTTCTCTGTTCCTCCTCTTGGTCTGGAATTCCACCAATATATGAGAGATATCTCATGACCTATTTTTGCCCCATTAATTTTTTGATGTTAATTTTTTGGATTAGGCCCATTGATAGCTTATAAAAGATTCTCGGATCCTCTGTCTTCTATTATGATCCAGGAACTGCTTTCCCTTGTTGCTCCTTCCCATACCTAGAATCACACTATTAAAATGATTTTATAGAAGTCATAAAGATGATCTATATCCGCAAGATGCTTAGCCATCATCAATTTTGTCGGAAACCAAGTTATATACCGAAATTATAAGAGACAAAAATCTTATAAAATAGGGTATAAATGATGCAGCTAGTAACACTGACAAACTCATAGTGCAACAGGGACACAATGTATAAGCAATTTAAAAACAAAGAACAAATTAAAATAATGATTAATACAACTAGTTGTAATCCAGTTGCAGTAAAGCATCAAGTTCACAGGAAAGTCAGCTGGAGAAGCCAAATTCTGGCAGGATCAGGTAGAGAGAAAAAGATAAGTGTTTCATCTTTGTTTACAAAGGTATACTTTATCGGCTTGCTGTAGGTCACAGCACAAGAGAAAAGTTTTATTGGAAATCAAAGACTTAAGAGAGTATATTTCCCAAAGTCATAAATCTTTTTTATCAGCTTATTCAGTTCCGTGTAAATGATTCCTGTTAACCTAGAGCAATTATCAGGATCTAATTACATTAGAATTATGTCATTTGTTTCCTTGCTAAGTTCCTTCAGTCACATCTAACTCTTTGTGACCCCATGGACTGTAGCGCACCAGGCTCCTCTGTCCACGGGATTTTCCGGACACGAATACTGGAGTGGGTTGCCATTTCCTCTTCCAGGGTATCCTCCCACCCCAGGGATTGAACTCTTGTCTGCCTGTGTCTCCTGCATTGCAGGCAGATTCTTTACTCACTGAGCTACCTGTGAAGCCCCATTTGTTACCTACTTCAGTGGCATTATCTAAAGATAGCAGATTATGAGTCTTCTTTAAAATCTTCATTTTATGAAAACATCAGTGTAAAATATTGCCAAGATAAAACTTAAAATAGCATGATTAAAGATTTGACCATGCAATTAGCAGGAAACATGGATATTTCTGGGACATGTAACATTTTAGGATAATAACTAGAATTATGGCTGATAACATTATATCAGAACATATCAGAGAGTCCATATAAATTGTGGAATACCTGTATTATTGGTATTTATCTATACACTATAGCCTAAGGTTCACCTCCAATCACTTGACAATATTTGTGAAGTAATTTAACATATCAAACAATTTAACATTTCTCTCTGAGATGGCTCAGAGATATTTCTTCAAAGTGTCCCAGAGTCAGCTGGAAACTAAGAGGTTTTAGTTAGCTTTTAGCTAGATTACAATATTTAGGAAGTTTATTTAAAAATATCAAAAAAGTTTTAAAACATAACAGAATCATAGGTCACCATGAAATAATATTTATTCATTTAACCAAAGTCACCAAACAAAAGAGAACAAATATGGATTACTCAAGGGCGCAGAAATTTACACATTCTGTTTTCAAAAAGGAGCACTTCTAACAGAGAGAAAAATCAAATTGCAGTCTTGCACTAGCTTACTTAACAAAATTTATTTACTTAGTTAAACTTCAATCTCAATTTAGCTAATCCTGACTATGGATAAAACTGTTTTTTCCCTCAGGGTTCCTTTCCACAATCTCTCCTTGGTGCCAAGATCTTGGCCCCTGTCCACCAATGCCAAAGACTTAAGAGAGTATATTTCCCAAAGTCATAAATCTTTTTTATCAGCTTATTCAGTTCCGTGTAAATGATTCCTGTTAACCTAGAGCAATTATCAGGATCTAATTACATTAGAATTATGTCATTTGTTTCCTTGCTAAGTTCCTTCAGTCACATCTAACTCTTTGTGACCCCATGGACTGTAGCGCACCAGGCTCCTCTGTCCACGGGATTTTCCGGACACGAATACTGGAGTGGGTTGCCATTTCCTCTTCCAGGGTATCCTCCCACCCCAGGGATTGAACTCTTGTCTGCCTGTGTCTCCTGCATTGCAGGCAGATTCTTTACTCACTGAGCTACCTGTGAAGCCCCATTTGTTACCTACTTCAGTGGCATTATCTAAAGATAGCAGATTATGAGTCTTCTTTAAAATCTTCATTTTATGAAAACATCAGTGTAAAATATTGCCAAGATAAAACTTAAAATAGCATGATTAAAGATTTGACCATGCAATTAGCAGGAAACATGGATATTTCTGGGACATGTAACATTTTAGGATAATAACTAGAATTATGGCTGATAACATTATATCAGAACATATCAGAGAGTCCATATAAATTGTGGAATACCTGTATTATTGGTATTTATCTATACACTATAGCCTAAGGTTCACCTCCAATCACTTGACAATATTTGTGAAGTAATTTAACATATCAAACAATTTAACATTTCTCTCTGAGATGGCTCAGAGATATTTCTTCAAAGTGTCCCAGAGTCAGCTGGAAACTAAGAGGTTTTAGTTAGCTTTTAGCTAGATTACAATATTTAGGAAGTTTATTTAAAAATATCAAAAAAGTTTTAAAACATAACAGAATCATAGGTCACCATGAAATAATATTTATTCATTTAACCAAAGTCACCAAACAAAAGAGAACAAATATGGATTACTCAAGGGCGCAGAAATTTACACATTCTGTTTTCAAAAAGGAGCACTTCTAACAGAGAGAAAAATCAAATTGCAGTCTTGCACTAGCTTACTTAACAAAATTTATTTACTTAGTTAAACTTCAATCTCAATTTAGCTAATCCTGACTATGGATAAAACTGTTTTTTTTCCCTCAGGGTTCCTTTCCACAATCTCTCCTTGGTGCCAAGATCTTGGCCCCCTGTCCACCAATGCCAAACAGAAATACTGAGACAGAGTTTGAAGGAAATAGAAAAGGGCAGCTGGAGTTCTTCCCTGCATCACTTCATCTTGTCTTCTAGAAGCTTCCTTCCTAGCCTGGGAAATATTTTCTAGGTATTTTTTCCTCTACTTCAAGAAAGCCCCTGGGACTTCGTTTAAAGTGGATGCATACACAGTTCTTAAAAAATGACAACAGAAATTATAATAACAGTTGAGTTGAGAGGTTCCTTTTACATTTTACAATACCTCTTCTTGGGACTTCTTGGCATTGTTGAATATGAGGTGGCTGAGGAGGAAGGTGTACCAGCTTGTCTCCATCAAGCCAATAGCTTTACTGGCCTCAAGAATGCTGGATCGGAGCCTGTCCTCATGAGCCAGTCTCAGCTGCTGATGGAAGCTAGCCGAGTACAGCTCGGCTCCTGTATACCTCTTAGGCTGCTGGTCTCCAAAACGTATTAACTCACAAAATGGCACATTCAAGTAGCTTGTGAGCAGGTATGGAAGGCATTGCTTGACATTTGACCTGTCTTACTACAGATTTTCACAAACTTGCTCTTGGACCTCAGGGAAATTCACAGTGTAACAAGTGAGGCAAGAAAGATACTGAATAAGCCAATAAACTACATAATTACAAATTGTGATGCCTGTAGAGTTGGAACAGGTGCTTTGTCTGAGGATGGGAATAACCTGCTTTAAAGTATGTGGAGGTCTGTTATGCAAAATAAGAAATGGAGGTGGAGAAGGTTTGGACTAACAACATGTGTGAGAAGAGTATTCAGGCAGAGGAAAGAGTGTGAACCAGGGTGAGGAGGTCACATAGTTTATGAGTCAAAGTAACTGGTGAAGTGGTTCCTTGCCTTAGAATCTAGGACCCCACTCCACAGCATCTGAGTTCCTGGGAAGTCTCATCTTATTTCTATTTCCATTTTACCACCTATTTCCAAAATAACAGAATGGGGTTTTAATTATTTCATACCATTTAAGAACTGATCCTTGCATTTATTTCTGTGGCTAGGGTATGAGGCAAGGGACAGCATGAAATAGGGGAGTAGAGCTGAGTGGACCCATCTTGGCTCACCCTCAAACAGACCCCTCAGGCCACACCCCTGATTCTGATGCGTGTCCAGCCTCCATCCTTCTTCTGCCCCTAAAACCACTGGAAAAGACCTATGTTAACCATCTCCTTCTTCTTCCCTCACCATTCTATTGTCAAACATTCAATTCCCTCTCCTTTCTTGTATGTTACTTATTCAAAAGTGTAGGGAACATTAGAGAAAATGGAATGGAATCTTGACTTTCTCATTTAGCCTAAGAGATTTGGGACCAATAATCTCTGAGGTTCAATTTCCCCATCTGCATAATAAATGTAATAGCAGGTATTTTATAAGATCATTGCTATAATTGGATCAGATAATACATGGTGGAGCATATATTAGATGCTTGATAAAGTTTGGACAAAGGAAATAAGTCAGTTACGTAATCCAAATACATCCAGATGTCTTACAACCTCTTCTAGGCATCCTAGAAACACAGAAAGGCAGAACTGTTAATTCATTAAGACTGAGGAAGCCTGCCAGGCATGAGAGCTGGACATGCCCAAGTTCTGTTGCTAGGTGTTCTGAGCTGTTGTCATTTTGTCAACAAAGACCTTTACTTATGCCACTCTCACATGAGTGCCAAGGGCTGAGTGTTCTGATTGGCTCAGGGTTTTCCTGCCCCCAAGGCTGGATTTTATCCACCACAGCCTCAGAGGCAGGGGTTAGGAGAGCCTGAGCCCTGAGTAAGTGTAGCCAGGACTCCCAACCAGAAGGTTCAATCTGAGCCAAGCTTGGAGTCCGCTTCGGGGACAGAGGGCTTCTCCAAGAATTCCCAACCAGACAGGAATCCACCCAGCACTCCACAGCTGACTACATATGGGAGGCTCCTCAGAACACATTTCCTGAGCTAGAATATATTTTAATGTTCTAACAGTAGAAATGGATAGTTTTAGTCAATGCATAAACAAAAATGGTCTCTCCAGGCAATGGAACACTATTTGGTGATTAAAAAGTAAGGAAGTACTCCTGATACATGTTAGCATATGAATGAACCTCAAAAACATACTAAGTGAAACCTACACTATCATATGTAATAGAGATAACCACTGTGATTAAGCTATAAGACTAAAGGAACCTACATGGGGACTAACCATCAACTTGGGCGGGTGGGAAGAGGGAAAAGGGAGGGAGGGCTCAGGGGAGAGGGGTCAGGAATATACCTATGACTGTTTGGGGATTATGTATACCTGTAAACAAGAAAGCTCCGTAAAAACATACAACAATAACTTCACTGTACACTTGAAGCTAATGCAACATTGTAAAACAAATATGCCCCAATTAAAAAAAAAAGATGGAAAGAAAAAACATACTAAGTGAAAGAACCAAACGAAAAGACCACGTCTTTTACAGTACATTCATATGAAATGTCCAGAAAAAATAAATTTATAGAGATAGGAAATAGATCAGTGGTGGCCTGGGTTTGGCGGTAGAAATGGGGAGTGACTGTAAATGGATATGAGTTTCATTTTGGGTGGAGATGAAAATGTCTTGAAATGAGATTGTGGTTGGTTATACAATTCTGTGACTAAACTAAGAAATCGCTGAATGGGGATTCCCTGGTGGTCCAGTGGTTAAAGAGTCTGCTTTGCAATGCAGGGAGCACTGGTTCAATCCCTGGCCCGGGAGGATCCCTTGTGCCACGGAGTGGCTGGACAGGGGTGTCCAATTAGAGCAGGGTGAGTGTTCTGATTGGCTCAGGGTTTTCCTGCCCCAAGGCTGGATTTTATCCACCACAGCCTCAGAGGCAGGGGTTAGGAGAGCCTGAGCCCTGAGTAAGTGTAGCCAGGACTCCCAACCAGAAGGTTCAATCTGAGCCAAGCTTGGAGTCCGCTTCGGGGACAGAGGGCTTCTCCAAGAATTCCCAACCAGACAGGAATCCACCCAGCACTCCACAGCTGACTACATATGGGAGGCTCCTCAGAACACATTTCCTGAGCTAGAATATATTTTAATGTTCTAACAGTAGAAATGGATAGTTTTAGTCAATGCATAAACAAAAATGGTCTCTCCAGGCAATGGAACACTATTTGGTGATTAAAAAGTAAGGAAGTACTCCTGATACATGTTAGCATATGAATGAACCTCAAAAACATACT
Organism: Tragulus kanchil; assembly: GCA_022376925.1. Taxonomy (NCBI): domain Eukaryota; kingdom Metazoa; phylum Chordata; class Mammalia; order Artiodactyla; family Tragulidae; genus Tragulus; species Tragulus kanchil. The sequence goes on from JAIOJX010000005.1 coordinate 152,773,759, forward strand.
AAGTGAAACCTACACTATCATATGTAATAGAGATAACCACTGTGATTAAGCTATAAGACTAAAGGAACCTACATGGGGACTAACCATCAACTTGGGCGGGTGGGAAGAGGGAAAAGGGAGGGAGGGCTCAGGGGAGAGGGGTCAGGAATATACCTATGACTGTTTGGGGATTATGTATACCTGTAAATAAGAAAGCTCCGTAAAAACATACAACAATAACTTCACTGTACACTTGAAGCTAATGCAACATTGTAAAACAAATATGCCCCAATTAAAAAAAAAAGATGGAAAGAAAAAACATACTAAGTGAAAGAACCAAACGAAAAGACCACGTCTTTTACAGTACATTCATATGAAATGTCCAGAAAAAATAAATTTATAGAGATAGGAAATAGATCAGTGGTGGCCTGGGTTTGGCGGTAGAAATGGGGAGTGACTGTAAATGGATATGAGTTTCATTTTGGGTGGAGATGAAAATGTCTTGAAATGAGATTGTGGTTGGTTATACAATTCTGTGACTAAACTAAGAAATCGCTGAATGGGGATTCCCTGGTGGTCCAGTGGTTAAAGAGTCTGCTTTGCAATGCAGGGAGCACTGGTTCAATCCCTGGCCCGGGAGGATCCCTTGTGCCACGGAGTGGCTGGACAGGGGTGTCCAATTAGAGCCAGTGCTCTGGAGCGCATGTGCCCAGAGCCAGGGCTCTGCAGTGAGAGAGGCCATTGCAATGGGGAGGCCCACACATGCCAAAGAATAAAAAGATGGGTGAAAATAAAAATTTTAAAAATCGCTAAATTAAAACAGGTGCATTTATGATATATAAATTATACCTCCACAAAATCATTAATAAAAAAATTAATTTGAAAATTAAATAGTTATCGACTAGGAGGCCATAATGTTCAGGTAAGAAAATGGCCTGTGTCCCACTGCTCTGCAGCCTTGGCCTGGGGACCCAAATTCAGCTCACCTCTCAGCCTAAAAAGGAACCTCACAGTGGGCTCCAGGGTTGAATGTTCAGTGTTCTGAAGTCCTGAAGCTGAGAGAGACGAAGAAATAAATTCTCTCCAAGAGCCTCTAGGAGGAGTGCAGCCTTGCTGACACATTGGTTTTAGGACTTCTGATCTCCAGAACTGTAACTGATGCTGTTTTAAGCCACTAAATTTGTGGTCATTGTTATAGCAGCATTAGAAAACTAATGCAGTGTTTAAAAAATGAATTTCCACAATTCATAGATTATCTTCAGAAGAACTTAAGATTTACCCTTTAGGCCTTATTTACTGGCAAAGTTTATTTCTAGAAATACAGGGGAAAGCCTTTAAAAAACTATTAGGGAGACTTCCCTGGCAGTCCAGCGGTTAAGACTTCACCTTCCAGTGAAGGAGGTGCAGGTTCAGTCCCTGGTCAGGGAGCTAAGATCCCACATACCTTGTGACCAAAAAAACCAAAACACAAATGAGAAGCCATGTTGTAACAAATTCAATAAGGACTTTAAAAATGGTCCACATGAAAAAAATTAAAAAGTCCACATTAAAAAAAAAATTCTTTAAAAAGAGGAAAAAGACTATTAGGAAAAGACACTGCTTCTACTGGGGATATTCAAGTGGTGCTGCTAATGGTAAAGAATCCCCCCTGCCAATGCAGGAGACACTGGAGACCCAGGTTAGACACCCAGGTTGGGAAGATCCCCTGAAGGAGGGCATGCCAACTCACTCCCATATTCTTGCCTGGAGAATCTTATGGACAGAGGAGTCTAGCAGGCTATACTCCACGGGGCTGCTAAGAGTCAGATGGACTTAGCACGCATGCAAGCTGCTTCCATTGTCTTTCTCTGCTGGGTGCCAGAATCTTGACTGCAGTTGTCAATGTAAGACTATGGCTGATTCAGACACTATACAAAGTTCTACACAGAGTAGATCCTTCAACCTGTGACATTAAAATGATAGCAAGGATTAAGACTGATTTCGCTACACTAAAGAATCAGAATCCCAACCAGTTTACTTAACAATTAACGTTAAAGGGGAGAGGAATAAATTGGGAGATTGAGATTGACATATATACACTACTATATATAAAACAGATAACTAATAAGGAACCTCACAGTGGGCTCCAGGGTTGAATGTTCAGTGTTCTGAAGTCCTGAAGCTGAGAGAGACGAAGAAATAAATTCTCCAAGAGCCTCTAGGAGGAGTGCAGCCTTGCTGACACATTGGTTTTAGGACTTCTGATCTCCAGAACTGTAACTGATGCTGTTTTAAGCCACTAAATTTGTGGTCATTGTTATAGCAGCATTAGAAAACTAATGCAGTGTTTAAAAAATGAATTTCCACAATTCATAGATTATCTTCAGAAGAACTTAAGATTTACCCTTTAGGCCTTATTTACTGGCAAAGTTTATTTCTAGAAATACAGGGGAAAGCCTTTAAAAAACTATTAGGGAGACTTCCCTGGCAGTCCAGCGGTTAAGACTTCACCTTCCAGTGAAGGAGGTGCAGGTTCAGTCCCTGGTCAGGGAGCTAAGATCCCACATACCTTGTGACCAAAAAAACCAAAACACAAATGAGAAGCCATGTTGTAACAAATTCAATAAGGACTTTAAAAATGGTCCACATGAAAAAAATTAAAAAGTCCACATTAAAAAAAAAATTCTTTAAAAAGAGGAAAAAGACTATTAGGAAAAGACACTGCTTCTACTGGGGATATTCAAGTGGTGCTGCTAATGGTAAAGAATCCCCCCTGCCAATGCAGGAGACACTGGAGACCCAGGTTAGACACCCAGGTTGGGAAGATCCCCTGAAGGAGGGCATGCCAACTCACTCCCATATTCTTGCCTGGAGAATCTTATGGACAGAGGAGTCTAGCAGGCTATACTCCACGGGGCTGCTAAGAGTCAGATGGACTTAGCACGCATGCAAGCTGCTTCCATTGTCTTTCTCTGCTGGGTGCCAGAATCTTGACTGCAGTTGTCAATGTAAGACTATGGCTGATTCAGACACTATACAAAGTTCTACACAGAGTAGATCCTTCAACCTGTGACATTAAAATGATAGCAAGGATTAAGACTGATTTCGCTACACTAAAGAATCAGAATCCCAACCAGTTTACTTAACAATTAACGTTAAAGGGGAGAGGAATAAATTGGGAGATTGAGATTGACATATATACACTACTATATATAAAACAGATAACTAATAAGGACCTGCTGTATAGCATAGGGAACTCTACTCAGTCATCTGTAATGACCTATATGGGAATGGAATCTTCTTTTTCTTTTTTTTTTTTTATTTTCTTTTTTTCTTTTTTTTCTTTTTTTTTTTTAATTTTCTTTTTTGCTGGGAATAGAATCTTAAAAGAGTCGATATATGTATCTGTGTGACTGATTCATTTTGCTGTACACCTGAAACTAACACAGCATTGTAAGTCAACAATACTTCAGTAAAAATTAATAAAAAATTAGCCTAGAGAATAAATAATATATAGGCTTTGTTAAAGTTAGCTCGCCATGCTTCAATGGAAGTTTAGTATACTTTAATCGTGCTATGCTCTGTTTTGATTTCTCCATACATGATGATAACACTCTCTTTGCCCTCAGCCTAACTATAATGCATCAACAGATCCTACTCTCCTACTCTTACCAGATTGTCAGAGAAATATCATTGCAAATGCTTGTAAATTTTTTTAATTTCTAAACAGTCCTTGTTACTGTTGTTCAGTCACCCAGTTATGCCTGACTCTTTGCAGAACACCCATAGACTGCAGCACGCCAGTCCTCTCTGTCCCTGACCATTTCCTGGAGTTTGCCCAAGTTCATGTCCATTGCATCAGTGATGCTTTCTTCTCCTTCTTCCCTCAGTTTTTCCCAGCAGCAGGGACTTCTCAGCTGTTCACATCAGGTGACCAAAATACTGGAGCTTCAGCATCAGTCTTTCCAATGAATATTAACGACTGATTTCCTTTAAGATTGACTGTCTTGATCTCCTTGCTGCCCAAGGAATTCTCAGGCATTTTCTCCAGCACCGCATTTTGAAGGCATCAATTCTTTGGCACCTGATTTGTTTATGGTCCAGTTCTCAGAACCATACCTGACCAGTAAGAAGACCATAGCCTTGCTATACAAACTTTTGTTGGCACAGTGTGATGTCTCTGCTTTTCAACACACTTTCTGTAACAATAAAAACGGATTAAAGGGAATCAGAATCCCAACCAGTTTACTTAACAATTAACGTTAAAGGGGAGAGGAATAAATTGGGAGATTGAGATTGACATATATACACTACTATATATAAAACAGATAACTAATAAGGACCTGCTGTATAGCATAGGGAACTCTACTCAGTCATCTGTAATGACCTATATGGGAATGGAATCTTCTTTTTCTTTTTTTTTTTTTTATTTTCTTTTTTTCTTTTTTTTCTTTTTTTTTTTTAATTTTCTTTTTTGCTGGGAATAGAATCTTAAAAGAGTCGATATATGTATCTGTGTGACTGATTCATTTTGCTGTACACCTGAAACTAACACAGCATTGTAAGTCAACAATACTTCAGTAAAAATTAATAAAAAATTAGCCTAGAGAATAAATAATATATAGGCTTTGTTAAAGTTAGCTCGCCATGCTTCAATGGAAGTTTAGTATACTTTAATCGTGCTATGCTCTGTTTTGATTTCTCCATACATGATGATAACACTCTCTTTGCCCTCAGCCTAACTATAATGCATCAACAGATCCTACTCTCCTACTCTTACCAGATTGTCAGAGAAATATCATTGCAAATGCTTGTAAATTTTTTTAATTTCTAAACAGTCCTTGTTACTGTTGTTCAGTCACCCAGTTATGCCTGACTCTTTGCAGAACACCCATAGACTGCAGCACGCCAGTCCTCTCTGTCCCTGACCATTTCCTGGAGTTTGCCCAAGTTCATGTCCATTGCATCAGTGATGCTTTCTTCTCCTTCTTCCCTCAGTTTTTCCCAGCAGCAGGGACTTCTCAGCTGTTCACATCAGGTGACCAAAATACTGGAGCTTCAGCATCAGTCTTTCCAATGAATATTAACGACTGATTTCCTTTAAGATTGACTGTCTTGATCTCCTTGCTGCCCAAGGAATTCTCAGGCATTTTCTCCAGCACCGCATTTTGAAGGCATCAATTCTTTGGCACCTGATTTGTTTATGGTCCAGTTCTCAGAACCATACCTGACCAGTAAGAAGACCATAGCCTTGCTATACAAACTTTTGTTGGCACAGTGTGATGTCTCTGCTTTTCAACACACTTTCTAGATTTGTCATAGCTTTCCTGCCAAGAAGTAATTGCCTTCTGAGTTCATGGCTGTAATCACCATCTGCAGTGGCTTTAGAGCCCAAGAAGAGGAAATCTGTCACTGCTTCCACCTTTTCCCTTTCTATTTGTCATGACATAGTAGGGCTGGGTACCATGTTCTTTATGTATTTATTTATTTTTTATAAATTTTATTTATTTATCTTTTGGGGGGTGGGGTGGGGAGGGAGGGGGATGGGCGGGACATTTCTATTGGTCTTCCATTTCTCTATTTTCATCCGTCTTTGTTCTTTGGCTCCTGTGGGCCTCCCATCGCGGTGGCCTCTGTTGTTGCAGAGCACCGGCTCTGGGCGCATGTGCACCAGAGCTCTGGCTCGGTAATTGGACACATCGGTCCAGCCACTCCGCAGCACATGGGATCTTCCCAGGCCAGGGATCAAACCGGTGCCCCTTGCACTGCAAGGCGGTGTCCTTACCCACTGGACCACCAGGGGAATTCCCTGTCATGTTCTTTAATATCTATTTTTAAGCCGGCTTTTTAACTCTCTTCCTTCTTCCTCATCATGAGGTTCTTAGTTCTTCTTTGTTTTCTGCCATTTGAGTGGTATCATCCACGTAACTGAGGCTGTTGTTGTTTCTCCTGCCTATCTTGATTCCTGCTTGTAGCTCATCCCAACCCAGCATTTCATTTTAGTGTATAAGTTAAATAAACAGGGTGACAACAGACAGCCCTTTTTGTTCACGTTCTTCATGCAAGTGATGCTTTGTTCTCCTTCTTCCCTCAGTTTTTCCCAGCAGCAGGGACTTCTCAGCTGTTCACATCAGGTGACCAAAATACTGGAGCTTCAGCATCAGTCTTTCCAATGAATATTAACGACTGATTTCCTTTAAGATTGACTGTCTTGATCTCCTTGCTGCCCAAGGAATTCTCAGGCATTTTCTCCAGCACCGCATTTTGAAGGCATCAATTCTTTGGCACCTGATTTGTTTATGGTCCAGTTCTCAGAACCATACCTGACCAGTAAGAAGACCATAGCCTTGCTATACAAACTTTTGTTGGCACAGTGTGATGTCTCTGCTTTTCAACACACTTTCTAGATTTGTCATAGCTTTCCTGCCAAGAAGTAATTGCCTTCTGAGTTCATGGCTGTAATCACCATCTGCAGTGGCTTTAGAGCCCAAGAAGAGGAAATCTGTCACTGCTTCCACCTTTTCCCTTTCTATTTGTCATGACATAGTAGGGCTGGGTACCATGTTCTTTATGTATTTATTTATTTTTTATAAATTTTATTTATTTATCTTTTGGGGGGTGGGGTGGGAGGGAGGGGATGGGCGGGACATTTCTATTGGTCTTCCATTTCTCTATTTTCATCCGTCTTTGTTCTTTGGCTCCTGTGGGCCTCCCATCGCGGTGGCCTCTGTTGTTGCAGAGCACCGGCTCTGGGCGCATGTGCACCAGAGCTCTGGCTCGGTAATTGGACACATCGGTCCAGCCACTCCGCAGCACATGGGATCTTCCCAGGCCAGGGATCAAACCGGTGCCCCTTGCACTGCAAGGCGGTGTCCTTACCCACTGGACCACCAGGGGAATTCCCTGTCATGTTCTTTAATATCTATTTTTAAGCCGGCTTTTTAACTCTCTTCCTTCTTCCTCATCATGAGGTTCTTAGTTCTTCTTTGTTTTCTGCCATTTGAGTGGTATCATCCACGTAACTGAGGCTGTTGTTGTTTCTCCTGCCTATCTTGATTCCTGCTTGTAGCTCATCCCAACCCAGCATTTCTCATGATGTGTTCAGTGTATAAGTTAAATAAACAGGGTGACAACAGACAGCCCTATTGTACTCCTTTCTCAGTCCTGAACCAACAAGTTGTTCCATACAGAGTTCTAACTGTTTCTTCTTGATCCACATACAGGTTTCTCAGGAAACAGGTAAGATTGTCTGGTACTCCCATCTCTTTAAGACCTTTCCACAGTTTGTTATAATCCATGCTGTCAAAGGTTTTAGTGTAGTTGATGAAGTAGATGTTTTTCTGGAATTCTGTTGCTTTCTCTATGATCAGCAAATGTTGGCAATTTGATCTCTGGTTCCTCTGCCATTTCTAAACCCAGCTTGGACATCTGGAAGTTCTTGGTTGTCTAATGCTGAAGCCTAGTTTGACCATGACCAGCATGGCAGATGAGTGCAACTCTCCTCTGGTTTGAACATTCTTCAGTACTGCCTTTCTTGGGAATTGGAGTGATGATTGACATTTTCTTTCTTTTTTTGTAAATTTTTTTTGGGGGGGTGGAGTTGGGGTGGGGTGGGAGGGAAGGGGGCAGGCAGGCCACTTCTATTGGTCTTTCTCATTTATTCAGTTTCATCCATCTTTGTTCTTTGGCCCGTGTGGGCCTCCCATCACAGTGGCCTCTGTTGTCGCAGAGCACTGGCTCTGGGCACGTGCACTCCAGAGCTCCGGCTCGGTAATTGGACACATCGGTCCAGCCGCTCCACGGCACGTGGGATCTTCCCAGGCCAGGGATCGAACCGGCTTCCCTTGCATTGCAAGGCAGTGTCCTTACCCACTGGACCACCAGGGAAGCCCTGATTGATATTTTCCAGTCCTGTGGTCACTGCTGGGTCTTCCAGATTTACTGACATATTGAGTGCAACACTTTGATAGTGTCATCTTTAAGGGTTTTGAATGGCTCTTCTGGGATCCCATTGCATCCACTAGCTTTATTGACAGTAGTACTTCCTTAGGCCCCCTTGACTTCATGCCCCAGAATGTCTGGCTCTGGGTGACTGGCCACATCATCATGGTTATCCAGTTCATTAAGGTCTTTTTGGTGTAGTTCTTCTGTATTCTTTCTGTCTCTTATTGATCTGTTCTACTAGGTCTCTACCATTTCAACCCTTTATTTTGCCCATATTCGGACAAAATGTTTCCTTGATATTTCCAGTTTTCCTGAAGAGATCGCTAGTCTTTTCCCTTCTGTTGTTTTCCTCTGCTTTTATGCACTGTTCATTGAAGAAGGCCTCCTTGTCTCTTCTTTCTATTCTTTGGAACTCTGCATTTAGTTGGGTGTAACTTTCCTCTCTCCCTTACTTTTTGCTTCTCTTCTTTCTTTAGCTACTTGTAAGACCTCCTTAGATAACCACTTTGCCTTCTTGCCTTTTACTTTTTGCTTCTTTCCTTTTTTTCCCTTGTGCAAAGGTTTTAGTGTAGTTGATGAAGTAGATGTTTTTCTGGAATTCTGTTGCTTTCTCTATGATCAGCAAATGTTGGCAATTTGATCTCTGGTTCCTCTGCCATTTCTAAACCCAGCTTGGACATCTGGAAGTTCTTGGTTGTCTAATGCTGAAGCCTAGTTTGACCATGACCAGCATGGCAGATGAGTGCAACTCTCCTCTGGTTTGAACATTCTTCAGTACTGCCTTTCTTGGGAATTGGAGTGATGATTGACATTTTCTTTCTTTTTTTGTAAATTTTTTTTGGGGGGGTGGAGTTGGGGTGGGGTGGGGAGGGAAGGGGGCAGGCAGGCCACTTCTATTGGTCTTTCTCATTTATTCAGTTTCATCCATCTTTGTTCTTTGGCCCGTGTGGGCCTCCCATCACAGTGGCCTCTGTTGTCGCAGAGCACTGGCTCTGGGCACGTGCACTCCAGAGCTCCGGCTCGGTAATTGGACACATCGGTCCAGCCGCTCCACGGCACGTGGGATCTTCCCAGGCCAGGGATCAAACCGGCTTCCCTTGCATTGCAAGGCAGTGTCCTTACCCACTGGACCACCAGGGAAGCCCTGATTGATATTTTCCAGTCCTGTGGTCACTGCTGGGTCTTCCAGATTTACTGACATATTGAGTGCAACACTTTGATAGTGTCATCTTTAAGGGTTTTGAATGGCTCTTCTGGGATCCCATTGCATCCACTAGCTTTATTGACAGTAGTACTTCCTTAGGCCCCCTTGACTTCATGCCCCAGAATGTCTGGCTCTGGGTGACTGGCCACATCATCATGGTTATCCAGTTCATTAAGGTCTTTTTGGTGTAGTTCTTCTGTATTCTTTCTGTCTCTTATTGATCTGTTCTACTAGGTCTCTACCATTTCAACCCTTTATTTTGCCCATATTCGGACAAAATGTTTCCTTGATATTTCCAGTTTTCCTGAAGAGATCGCTAGTCTTTTCCCTTCTGTTGTTTTCCTCTGCTTTTATGCACTGTTCATTGAAGAAGGCCTCCTTGTCTCTTCTTTCTATTCTTTGGAACTCTGCATTTAGTTGGGTGTAACTTTCCTCTCTCCCTTACTTTTTGCTTCTCTTCTTTCTTTAGCTACTTGTAAGACCTCCTTAGATAACCACTTTGCCTTCTTGCTTTTCTTTTTTGGGATGGATTTGTTTGCTGTCTCTTGTACAGTATTACAGACCTCCATCCATAGGTTTTCAGGCACACTGTTTTCTAAACCTAATCCCTTGAATCTTTTTGTCACCTCCACTGTATATTCATGGGGGATTTGACTTAAGTTGTACCTGGCTGGCCTAGTGGCATTTTTTAGTTTAAGTAAGCCTGGATTTTGCTATGAGAAATTGATGATCTGAGCCACAGTCGGTCCAGGTCTTATTTTTGCTGATTGTATACAGTTTCTCCATCTTCAGCTACAAAGAATGTGATCAGTTTGATTTTGATATTGACCATTGGGTGACATCTATGTGTAAAGTTGTCTCTTGTACTATTTGAAAAGGGTGTTTGCTACGACCAGTGCATTCCCTTGGCAAAATTCAGTTAGCCTTTGCCCTGCTTTATTTTGTACTCCAAGGTGAAACTTGTCTGTTACTACAGGTATCTCCTGACTTCCTACTTTTGCATCCAATCCTGATGATGAATAGAATGTCTTTTGTAAGTGTTAATTCTAGGGGGTCTTCTTCTAGGTCTTCATAGAACTGGTCAGCTTCAGCTTCTTCAGCATCGGTGGTAGGGGCATAAACTTAAAATACTGTGTTGAATGGCTCGTCTTGGAAATAAACCTAGATCATTCTGTTGTTTTTGAGGTTGTACCCACGTACTGCATTTTGTATTCTCTTGTTGATTATGAAGGTCACTCCCTGCTTCTATGTGATTTTTGCCCATAGTAGCAGATACAATGGTCATCTGAATAAAATTCACCCATTCCTGTCCATTTTAGTTTACAGATTCCTAAGATGTCAATATTTATTTTTACGATCTTCTGCATGACCATTTTCAGTTTACCTTGATTCATGGACCTAGCACTCCTTACCCTGCCCCATACACAGCCATAGGCCAGCTCTAAGCCCTCGGCTTCTCCATCCAGGAACACTCTCACCACTCCCTTATCTATCTACCTCAAAGCACATAAAGGTCAATTCATTCCAAGCAAACCACAGAAAAATATTCTAACATACACATCGAATCACTCTTTCTGACCCCATGGGCTATAGCTGCCAGGCTTCTCTGTGGGATTCTCCAGACAGGGATGCTGGAGCCGGTAGCCATTCCCTTCTCCAGGGGATCTTTCTGATCCAGGGATCAAATCCAGGTCTTCTTCACTGCAGGCAGATCCTTTACCACCTGAGGCACCAGGGAAGCCCAATCATTCACTTCCCCTATTGTAATCCATCCAAATGAAGCTCCTAAATGGTCTGGTCCCCAATTCTTCGGTTTCCTACTAATTACACGTGTGACAGCTCCCTCATACCTCCACCTCCCAGAAAACCTTGGAACAGTTCTTGGTTCCTTTTGGAAATCTATGAGCTTCTGGGTAATCTGGCTCCTGCCCTGCCTGGTATCTCATATTTGGAAATGGAATATGTGGCTTCATACTAATATGCTATTTAAGAATGTTCACATGACCTTTGCTAGTCCCATCAGAGTGAATCTAGGACTATGGCTGGAATATCTTATACAAAGTCTCTGGCAATGAGGTAAATGCACCTGGGATGCTAGATGCCAATGTAGCACCATGAAGAAAGAAGTCCATTGAGGGCAAATATGGCCTCTGTGAGGTACACGTTTGGGCTGGCATAAAACCATGGGCCTCAGGGTTTCCCTGGTAGCTCACTGATGAAAGAATTCACCTGCCAATGCAGGAGATGTGAGTTCGATCCCTGATCCAGGACGATCCCACATGTTGTGGAGCAACTAAGCCTGTGAGCCATGACTATTGAGCCCGTGCTCTTGAGCCTTGGAAGTCGCAACTATTGAGCCCATGTGCCACAACTATTGAAGCCCATGTGTCCTAGATAGAGCCTGAGTTCTGCAACAAGAAGCCTGTTCACCTCAACTAGCGAGTAGCCCTCAGTCCCTGCAACTAGAGAAGAGCCTGCAGCAGCAGTGAAAACCCAGAATAGCCAAAAATAAAATAAATAAATGAATGAATGCATTTCTTTAAAAAAAGAAAAAAAACCATGGGCCTCTGCATGAAATTATGCCTGAGGGCTATGTTACTTTGAAATGCTTTTATTATATGAATAAATTCCTTTCATTATTTAAATTGAGATGTATATAAATGGATATATACCCTGTATTCATGGAGTGGAGGACTAAATATTGTTAAGGTGTCAATTCTTCCCACTTTTGATCTACAGATTCAACACATCCCAATCAAAATCCCAGCAAGGTATTTTATGGATATCTTGTTGACAAATTCCAAAGTTTGTGTGAAAAGACAAAAGATAAAAACTAGCCAACAAAATACTGAAAAAGGATGAAGTTGGGGGCCTGAAACTATTTGATTGTAAGACTTATTATAAACTATGGTAATTAAAGCAGTGTGGTATAGGTTTAGAAATAATACACATAAGATTAATAGAATGGAAGAATCCAGAAATAGATCTACTCAATATAGGCAACTTATCCTGGATAAGCAAAAGAAACAAAGGCCAATGGAGGGGAAAAAAGATAGTTGTTTCACCAAACCATGCTGGAACAATTGAACTTCCATACAGAAAAAGAAAAATCTGAACACACGCCTTACACCAGTCACAAAAATTAACTCAAAATGGATTCTTGTGAAGAAAAATAATTTTCCTCTCCTCACACATACAACAGTTCTGCAGCCGGAAGTGTTTTCCACACTAAGCAATTCTCCAACACCTGTGGGGTGACTTACAACTCAATTTAATACTGATGCTAGGCAGACTCAGCACAGACCCTGTGAGGCAACCTACACCCACTTCAGATGCCAGCTCCAGGTCCAAGATGTCACCTGTGCTGCTGACCTACTGGCTGTAAACCAGTTTCCACAAACCCCTCCTAAGGTTTCAGTCATGTGAGTTTAAACAGCCTTCTCCTGAGGTACAATAATTTTCCAGAAGAGCTCAGAGAACTCGAGGAAGCACTTATGTTTACAGGCTTATTGCATAATAAAAGACACAGGTGAATAGCCAGATGAAGAGATATGCAGGGTGAGGTCTAGAAGGGTTGCAGGATTGTTTGAGCAGCAGTGAAAACCCAGAATAGCCAAAAATAAAATAAATAAATGAATGAATGCATTTCTTTAAAAAAAGAAAAAAAACCATGGGCCTCTGCATGAAATTATGCCTGAGGGCTATGTTACTTTGAAATGCTTTTATTATATGAATAAATTCCTTTCATTATTTAAATTGAGATGTATATAAATGGATATATACCCTGTATTCATGGAGTGGAGGACTAAATATTGTTAAGGTGTCAATTCTTCCCACTTTTGATCTACAGATTCAACACATCCCAATCAAAATCCCAGCAAGGTATTTTATGGATATCTTGTTGACAAATTCCAAAGTTTGTGTGAAAAGACAAAAGATAAAAACTAGCCAACAAAATACTGAAAAAGGATGAAGTTGGGGGCCTGAAACTATTTGATTGCAAGACTTATTATAAACTATGGTAATTAAAGCAGTGTGGTATAGGTTTAGAAATAATACACATAAGATTAATAGAATGGAAGAATCCAGAAATAGATCTACTCAATATAGGCAACTTATCCTGGATAAGCAAAAGAAACAAAGGCCAATGGAGGGGAAAAAAGATAGTTGTTTCACCAAACCATGCTGGAACAATTGAACTTCCATACAGAAAAAGAAAAATCTGAACACACGCCTTACACCAGTCACAAAAATTAACTCAAAATGGATTCTTGTGAAGAAAAATAATTTTCCTCTCCTCACACATACAACAGTTCTGCAGCCGGAAGTGTTTTCCACACTAAGCAATTCTCCAACACCTGTGGGGTGACTTACAACTCAATTTAATACTGATGCTAGGCAGACTCAGCACAGACCCTGTGAGGCAACCTACACCCACTTCAGATGCCAGCTCCAGGTCCAAGATGTCACCTGTGCTGCTGACCTACTGGCTGTAAACCAGTTTCCACAAACCCCTCCTAAGGTTTCAGTCATGTGAGTTTAAACAGCCTTCTCCTGAGGTACAATAATTTTCCAGAAGAGCTCAGAGAACTCGAGGAAGCACTTATGTTTACAGGCTTATTGCATAATAAAAGACACAGGTGAATAGCCAGATGAAGAGATATGCAGGGTGAGGTCTAGAAGGGTGTTGAGCACAGGTGATTTTGTCCCCTTGGAGCTGGGGTGCATCACCCTCCAGGCCTATGGCTATATTCACTGGTCCAGAGGCTCTTTAAGTTGTATACTTTGGAGATTCTTTTGAGACTTTGTCAAGTAGGCATGATACATCCACTTCATTTCTAGTCCCTCCCTTCTTATCTCCAGAGAATGGGGGAACAGGCCTGCAAGTTCAAGCTTCTAGTCCCGTCTTACCCTTTTGACTGACCAGCCTCCCCACCCAGGAGTCCACCAAAGGTTCTCTCATTAGCACAAAAGATGTTATCAACCAGGAAATTACAAAGGGCTCAGGAACTCTGTGCTAGAAACTAGGGATACATATATATGCATATATGTTTACTGCAGCATTATTTATGATAGGTCAAGATATGGAAAAAACCTAAGTATCATCCATCAATGGACGAATGGATAAAGAAACTGTGGTATGTATACCATGGAATATTACTCAGTCATAGAATGTAATGACACATGGATAGACCTCAGGGGCATTATGCTAAGTCAGATAAGTCAGACAGAGGAAGACAAATACCATATGATCTCACTTATATGTGGAATCTAAAAACAAAAAGGGTCATAGATACAGAGAATAAATTGATGGTTGCCAGAGGTTGGGTTAGTGGGTAAGAGAAATTAATAAACTGTTTTTATGGTTTTTTCTTTTTAGTTTAAATATATTGAATTAAAGCCTTTCAAAACTTCTATTCTGAAGACTGTTAAGAGAATCAAAAGACATGTCACAACTGGAAAATATTTGCAAATTTGATACAGGATTTTCATTTAAAAATACAAAGAACACTTAAAACTCGCCAATAAGACTAATCTGGGATCATACACATCTGTACAACAAACACTGTAAAAGTAAAAAGCAAAATAAAAATTTTTTTTTAAAAAAAAGCTTGCCAATAAGAAAATAACCCACCAGGAAAAAAAAGGGCTAAAGATCTGAACAGACACCTCATCAAGGAAGATGGCAAATGTGTCTTTGCAAGGGGACTCATCATCGTTTGTCATAAGAGAAGTTCATGCAATAACAGTGAGAGACCACACACGTCTCTCAGAATGGCTAAAATCCAAAACCCTGGCAACACCAAATGCCAGGGAGCATGCAATGCTACGGGCACTTTCACTCATGCTGACTGGGAATGCAAATGGTACAAGCCCTTTGGCAAACATCTTTTCTGTCTCTTCCAAAGCCAAACATAGTCTTACCACACTATACAATTCAGCAATCTAGTTTTCTTATATTTGTAGTGTTTATTTAGGCAAAAACATCATCACCCGGTCAGTCCGGAGTCGTGGATCTGGGGAATCTGCACCTTTCACCAGTTTCCAGGTGGTGCGGACACTCCTGGTCACATCCTGAGAACTACAGTCTTGCTCTAGAATGATTAGTCTATACGCAGTTGACTGGCAACACTGACATCCTTCTAGACGTTCCCAATCACAGTCACATGCTTGCTCAGAACTTCCCAACTCTCCATTACTCTGAAGGTGCAAGACCAAATTTCCTCCTGTGTCTCTAGGTCTTTGTTTTTAGAGCTTCCTATCCCATCTCCAAAACTCACCACCACTGTAACTTCCAAGTCTACTGAAGTATTTCTTGTTCCTTTAATGTGCTCCGCTCTTCTCATCTCTGGGGGATGCTATTTAAAGTCTCTGGGAAATTCTTTTGCTTCTCCCAACACTTGTTCACTGTGCAGAGTCCTCCTCATCTCCAGAATGCTTGTTAGACGACACTTCATCCAGGGCTCATCCTGGATCCCTTAAACCAGCTTGAAGCCCACCAGATGTGCTCTTGTGACCCATGCTGGCTCCAAGGATCACCCATCACATTCGATGGCACTTGCCTGTTTGCTTGCCTGACTCTCTCCCTCTAGATTTCAGTTCTCTCTGGGCAAGACTTTGTCTTATTTACCATTGTATCTCTAGTTACAGCGCCTGGAGCACAGTATATGTGTAGCAGGTGTTTGCTGAATGAATTTGTGCTCCTCCCCATTCACTTCACACCATTGCTGAAATGACAAGCAGAGAACACAGTCGATGGTCCCTGCCTCTAGCAATTCCAGAGAAGGCTGGCAGGAAGACAAACACAGAGAAAGGGAAACCTGTATATGGTTAACTGTTAAGAGTGGATGCAACAGAAGTTTAGAGAGAAGGGACATCATGCTTGATGGGTTGTTTGGAGGAGACCAAATGAAGACCTTGAATCTCCACATTTTCTTTTCATGACTTTTCTAGTTGAAGACAAAGGGTGTTTTGTGAGCCTTTGAGCAAAGCAGTAAGCTATTTATTTAAGATCGCTCTTTCCTGAGACTGGCAGCTATCATATGAAGAGAGGCTTGGCAACTTGCCCTGTGACCTTACTGTTGTGAGGTCAATGTGTATAATTTCTATCAGTTATTATTACTTTTGCATCAGTTCATATCTGGTCCCAGGAAATGCAGACAGACACCAAATTCCAGTTTTGCAGTTTTATTGCACCAAGGAGGTGAGCAATGGTTCCTCCAAAATCTAGTGTAGTGAATTGCTCTAGTTGAAAAAGACATAATAATAGTGTTTTCTTTCTAAGATATTTAAAGGCACAAATTTTCACTCAATTTAAGTCATATATTATAAAGTGTGAAACTACTCAGATTCTAAGAATCCTGCGTCCTATGATAAAGGCAGCTTTAAAAAACCTTTATAACAAACATTAAATTTTAATAATAAACATTTTAACAAATACTCCAAATGTTGACCTGGGATTTTTATTTAAAAGTTCAAATTTTCTGATAGTAATGGCTATTAAAATAGTATATAGCAAAGATGTAAGTTTCTCCTATGTGAGAAGCAGTTTTGGCTCTGCTCTCACTGGTCCATGTGACCATCAGACCATAGAATTACTCCCACCCATGTGCTTGCATAACAACCAAATAAACATTAAGCATGTTTAACATATACTGCTGCAGCTTCCCTGATTATCTCTGTGAAGCACCTAGATAAAAACCAAGACTCCAGAGAAAATCTTCTGGGGAGAAAAGTGAATTGCTACAAGACGAGGAACGCAGGACATTTAAAAAAAGACCATAGTAAGGAGGTTTATGAATGTTTGTGGGAGGCAGTTCTGAACATAAAGGAAAAAAGGGGCACTTCACACCATTGCTGAAATGACAAGCAGAGAACACAGTCGATGGTCCCTGCCTCTAGCAATTCCAGAGAAGGCTGGCAGGAAGACAAACACAGAGAAAGGGAAACCTGTATATGGTTAACTGTTAAGAGTGGATGCAACAGAAGTTTAGAGAGAAGGGACATCATGCTTGATGGGTTGTTTGGAGGAGACCAAATGAAGACCTTGAATCTCCACATTTTCTTTTCATGACTTTTCTAGTTGAAGACAAAGGGTGTTTTGTGAGCCTTTGAGCAAAGCAGTAAGCTATTTATTTAAGATCGCTCTTTCCTGAGACTGGCAGCTATCATATGAAGAGAGGCTTGGCAACTTGCCCTGTGACCTTACTGTTGTGAGGTCAATGTGTATAATTTCTATCAGTTATTATTACTTTTGCATCAGTTCATATCTGGTCCCAGGAAATGCAGACAGACACCAAATTCCAGTTTTGCAGTTTTATTGCACCAAGGAGGTGAGCAATGGTTCCTCCAAAATCTAGTGTAGTGAATTGCTCTAGTTGAAAAAGACATAATAATAGTGTTTTCTTTCTAAGATATTTAAAGGCACAAATTTTCACTCAATTTAAGTCATATATTATAAAGTGTGAAACTACTCAGATTCTAAGAATCCTGCGTCCAATGATAAAGGCAGCTTTAAAAAACCTTTATAACAAACATTAAATTTTAATAATAAACATTTTAACAAATACTCCAAATGTTGACCTGGGATTTTTATTTAAAAGTTCAAATTTTCTGATAGTAATGGCTATTAAAATAGTATATAGCAAAGATGTAAGTTTCTCCTATGTGAGAAGCAGTTTTGGCTCTGCTCTCACTGGTCCATGTGACCATCAGACCATAGAATTACTCCCACCCATGTGCTTGCATAACAACCAAATAAACATTAAGCATGTTTAACATATACTGCTGCAGCTTCCCTGATTATCTCTGTGAAGCACCTAGATAAAAACCAAGACTCCAGAGAAAATCTTCTGGGGAGAAAAGTGAATTGCTACAAACAGACGAGGAACAGCTGAGAGTGACATGCAGACACAGGACCAAGGATGCTTGCAGATGAAGAAGCCCTTCTGGAGAAATGATCTGAGGGAGCATAGTAAGGAGGTTTATGAATGTTTGTGGGAGGCAGTTCTGAACATAAAGGGAAATAAAAGACAAGGGGTGGATTTTTTGGAGTGGGCGAGGGAGACAAAGCCTGCAGTCAGAATATAGGCTTGGGCAGAGCTGTGCATGAGCTACATGTAGGAGGCTGGGGGGTCAGAAATGCACACAGATGCCAAGTGAGTCAGGCCTGTGTGAAGCTAGGAAGGCTGAAAAAAGGGAGAGAATAAGAATTCAGCAAGCCAGAACTGTTGGAGCAGGTGATTTGTGACTGGAGAGGAAGGAGCAGAGGTGAACAGTGAGAATGAGCTAGGGAACGACTCATGATACTTATGATGCACAAAAGGGAAGTGTGCACATTGATTTTGTAAGATCTATGCTATATGCTCTTTAGGGAAGTAGTTGTAAGGGGTCAGGAGGGTCAATCAACTCATTTTTAATGCTAAAGGAAAACCACACAGTTTACAAATGAAACTCAAAGATGGGTTCTTAATGCCATTGATAGGTGGGATGAGAGGGAGGGTGTTCCTAAAGACCCAGATCAAGCCACGTCAAAGGGAAGAGAATTTCTTAATGATGAATAGGAAAAGTATGGTTTTATATATGAAACAATAACTTTGGAGCATGTAAAATTTATTAATTGGATTGACCTTGTCAAAGCAATAGTGTGTATATCTATGCCGTACACATTTACGTCTATAAAATATAGCATAAGAATATGAAATATACTTTGGCAACAAAGTGAAAAAACACTTAACTGAATGCATTCTCCTAATAAAAAACAGTATAAAGGAACAGTCTTCACAGCCTCAGCTCAAGGGCCATACACAAATAGGAGTGGATAGTCAGAGAAGTGAATGTTAGCTTCTTCCACCAATTCATTTGCTTCTGAGGCTTAAAATATTGAATATGTTTTTTTCTACTGTACTTTATAAGAAAGTTAGTTTTAAAGCCTAAAAAACTGAAAAAAATTGACTTAAACAGAACTACTCTTTTCTGGAAAGTGTTGTAATTTATAAAAGCAATATACTTTTTTTCACAATACTGCATAAGCTTATATTCAGTTGACGTTGCTTAACTGTCATTTTTAGGTTTCATGTTGTTCAGTTGCCCTCAGTCTTTCCCAGCATCAGGGTCTTTCCTAATGAGTCAGTTCTTCACATCAGGTAGCCAAATCATTGGAGCTTTAGCTTCAGCATCAGTCCTGAATATCCAGGGTTGATTTCCTTTCGGATAGACAGGTTTGATCTCCTTGCAGTCCAAGGGACTCTTTAGCACCAGAATTTGAAAGCATCAATTCTTCTATGCTCAGTCTTCTTTATGGTCCAAATTTTGCATCTGTACATAGCCAGTGGAAAAACCATAGTTTTGACTATATGGACCTTTGTCAGCAAAATAGTTGGAAATGTCCAAATGAGACAGACTTCAAAATTACAGTCAGCCCACACTCTGTCTGTGAAGTGTGCTTTCTCTGAATCTGAATAAATCCATTTCTTACCTAAAAAAATAAAATAAAATTACAGACAGAGAATATTGTGAATTCTTGAAGTGGTTTTTGAGAGGGAGCTAAATGTTTTCAATCCCTTTGATTAGCTCTTCTTACAGTAGACCCAGATGTAGATTCAGGTAAACACTTGGTTAACGACCTTGTTCAAAGTCACTGCATAATATTTCAGTCCTGGGGCTGGACTTCTAATTTCAAAGTCCATGTGTGTAGTCTGTCCCCTGAGCTAAGTCACCATTAATAGACTTGTTAGATACTCTGGGTTTTCAAATCTGGTTTTAAAATTTGGTGTGATTAAACCAGGAAAACAGGTAACACATGGAATTTGGATGGTTCGCAGCATTTTTAATGCTGACTAAAACCCGAGATGCATCAAATTCAGAAAAATCCAGCTTTTCAATGCTTTATTTTGGCCAATGAACTGTTGAAAACTTTGGTGTTCAGTTAGTTGCCAACACTGAAAAATTAGAAAAATGTCATGTAGCTAGTTTTCCAGCTTCTTTTTAAAAGTTTAAAGATCTGATCTAATTTATAAAAGCAATATACTTTTTTCACAATACTGCATAAGCTTATATTCAGTTGACGTTGCTTAACTGTCATTTTTAGGTTTCATGTTGTTCAGTTGCCCTCAGTCTTTCCCAGCATCAGGGTCTTTCCTAATGAGTCAGTTCTTCACATCAGGTAGCCAAATCATTGGAGCTTTAGCTTCAGCATCAGTCCTGAATATCCAGGGTTGATTTCCTTTCGGATAGACAGGTTTGATCTCCTTGCAGTCCAAGGGACTCTTTAGCACCAGAATTTGAAAGCATCAATTCTTCTATGCTCAGTCTTCTTTATGGTCCAAATTTTGCATCTGTACATAGCCAGTGGAAAAACCATAGTTTTGACTATATGGACCTTTGTCAGCAAAATAGTTGGAAATGTCCAAATGAGACAGACTTCAAAATTACAGTCAGCCCACACTCTGTCTGTGAAGTGTGCTTTCTCTGAATCTGAATAAATCCATTTCTTACCTAAAAAAATAAAATAAAATTACAGACAGAGAATATTGTGAATTCTTGAAGTGGTTTTTGAGAGGGAGCTAAATGTTTTCAATCCCTTTGATTAGCTCTTCTTACAGTAGACCCAGATGTAGATTCAGGTAAACACTTGGTTAACGACCTTGTTCAAAGTCACTGCATAATATTTCAGTCCTGGGGCTGGACTTCTAATTTCAAAGTCCGTGTGTGTAGTCTGTCCCCTGAGCTAAGTCACCATTAATAGACTTGTTAGATACTCTGGGTTTTCAAATCTGGTTTTAAAATTTGGTGTGATTAAACCAGGAAAACAGGTAACACATGGAATTTGGATGGTTCGCAGCATTTTTAATGCTGACTAAAACCCGAGATGCATCAAATTCAGAAAAATCCAGCTTTTCAATGCTTTATTTTGGCCAATGAACTGTTGAAAACTTTGGTGTTCAGTTAGTTGCCAACACTGAAAAATTAGAAAAATGTCATGTAGTTAGTTTTCCAGCTTCTTTTTAAAAGTTTAAAGATATGATCTAATATATAGCATATGAATATAGACAGCAATATTTTATTAAAAGCATTTCCAGTGGCTCAGTGATAAAGAATTCGCCAGAAATGTAGGAGACATGGGTTCCATCCCTGGGTTGGGAAGATCCCTTGGAGAAGAAAATGGTAACCCATTCCAGCTTTCTTGCCTGAGAAACCCCATAGACTGAGGAGCCTAATGGGCTACAGTCCGTGGGGTCACAAAGAGTCAAAACACAACTGAGCAACTAAACAACAGCATTGTATTATAATCATCAAAGTTGTTAAGAGACTAGAACTTTATTTCAACCACTAAAAAGAAAATGATAGTTATGTAAGGGGGTGGAAGTGCTAATTAGCACTGCAATGATAGTCATTCTACAGTGTAAAATGTATCAGATTGACAGGTTGTGTACCTTAAATTTACTCAATGGGCTTCCCAGGTGTCTCAGTGGTAAAGAACCTGCTGGCCAACCCAAGAGATGCAGGAGACACGGGTTCAACCCCTGGATCAGGACGACCTCCTGGAGTAGGAAATGGCAACCTACTCCAGAATTCTTGCCTGAAAAGTTGCATGGACAGAGGAGCCTGGTGAGCTTAGTCCATGGGGTGGCAAAGAGTCAGAGGCGATTTAGAGACTAAGTTACTAACAGCAACATAGTTGATTTACAATGTTTTGGGTGTGCAGCAAAGTGCTTCAGTTTATATGTGTGTGTGTGTGTGTCGGAAACACACACACACACACACACATGCATCATATGTCTTCCCTAGTGGCTCAGCTGATAAAGAACCGCCTGCTAATGCAGGAGACACAAGTTCAATCCCTGGGTCAGGAAAATTCCCTGTAGACGGTAATGGCAACCCATTCCAGTACTCTTGCCTGAATCCCATGGACAGAGGAGCCAGGAGGACTACAAGGGTCAGACACAACTAAGCAACCAACACACATACACACGATGGATTTGGGGAGAATTACTGGAGAAATGCTCTGTGTACTCACTGCAGTTATGTTGGTGACCCATCATCCAATGTATCGGTTTTAATTTTTGTTGACTTGGTGTCACCTTTAAGAAACAGATACCAAATCCAAAGTCATGAAGCTTGCTCCTATGTGGTCTCCTATAAGCATACAGTTTTAGCTCCTAAATTCAGGCTCTCCGTTCATTTTGGATAAAGTTTTAAATTTCACGTTACGCAGAAGGAACCTCTCAATTCAGATACTCAATTTTGTGTGCCTGCGAGTGTAAGGAGGGGTATCTACCATACGGTACGTTACATTTAGCTGTTGTTCGTGAGTTTTTATTAGATTCCAAAAGATTGAAGAATAAAAGGAAATTTTAAAATCCTTAAAGAAATTCTCTAAGGAAATAAAACATACTGAGGCAAACATACTGGTGAAACATTTGATGTGCGACAGTGTGATCGTCACAAGCAGTCACACACTGCCATCTGGTGGTCAAAGGAGGAATGGCAGGGTTCCCTGTTTCTGTGGCCAAAGAAGCCACAATTGAAACTCAGACCTCTTCACAGGATTGCAGATAGATAAAATCAACTTTGTAAGATTCAGTGTTTAAGAGGTACTTTCCAGTGGAAGTAATCTTTGTCTTTTTATTTCACACTATGGAAACTAGCTTTTCTTTAGACTACTTTTGCTCAGTAGCTGGACACATGGGTCCAGCCGCTCTGCGGCACGTGGGATCTTCCCAGGCCAGGGATTGAACCGGTGCCCCTTGCACTGCAAGGTGGTGTCCTTACCCACTGGACCACCAGGGAAGCCCAAGCAAGTGGATTCTTAACCGCTGGATCACCTGGGAAGTCTGAGATAACATTTTAAATTTGAAATTTAAGAATATCAAGTAGGACCCTGCTGTACTTAGATACAAAAATCCTCAACAGAATATTAGCAAACCAAATTCAAGAATGTATTAAAAGAATTATACACCATGGTCTAGTGGAATTGATTCCAAGGATGTAGGATGATTTAATATGTGCAAATCAATGTGATACAAACACACAAATAAAACAAAGAATAAACGTCATATGATCATCTCAATAGATGTAGAAAAAACTTCTGACAAAATACAACATCTGTTTACGGTATCAGTCCTCAACAGAGTGGTTATACATTGACTATATTAAAGGCCATATAATCCCACAGATAACAGCATACTCAGTGGTGAAATGCTGACAATTTCTCCTGACAGATCAGGAAAAACTCTCACCACTTTTATTTTATTATTTATCAGAGACAGATTTTATTTTCTTGGGCTCCCAGAATTATTGCAGATGGTGATTGCAGCCATAAAAGTAAAAGACATTTATTCTTTGGGAAGTACGCTATGACAAACCTAGACAGCATATTAAAAAGCAGAGACATCACTTTGCTGACAAAGGTCCATATAGTCAAAGTTATGGTTTTTCCACAGTCATGCATGGACGTGAGAAGGCTGTCCCTTGAACTGCAAGGAGATCAAACCAGTCAGTCTTAAAGGAAATCAACTCTGACTATTCCTTGGAAGGACTGATGATGAAGCTGAAGTTCCAATACTCCAGCTGTCTGAGGCAATGAGCTGACTCATTGGAAAAAATCCTGCTGCTGGGGAAGACTGAAGGCAGGAGAAGAGGGATACTGAGGATGAGATGGTTGGATGGCATCACTGACTCAATGGGCATGAATTTGAGCAAACTCTGCGAGATGGTGAGAGACAATGAAGGACAGGGAAGCCTAGCATGCTACAGTTCATGGGGTCACAAAGGGTCAGATTCAACTATATAACAACAACATGAGTGATCACCAGCCGCCTGCACGGGGCCCCACAGGTGCGGGCTTGCACTGCAAGGTGGTGTCCTTACCCACTGGACCACCAGGGAAGCCCAAGCAAGTGGATTCTTAACCGCTGGATCACCTGGGAAGTCTGAGATAACATTTTAAATTTGAAATTTAAGAATATCAAGTAGGACCCTGCTGTACTTAGATACAAAAATCCTCAACAGAATATTAGCAAACCAAATTCAAGAATGTATTAAAAGAATTATACACCATGGTCTAGTGGAATTGATTCCAAGGATGTAGGATGATTTAATATGTGCAAATCAATGTGATACAAACACACAAATAAAACAAAGAATAAACGTCATATGATCATCTCAATAGATGTAGAAAAAACTTCTGACAAAATACAACATCTGTTTACGGTATCAGTCCTCAACAGAGTGGTTATACATTGACTATATTAAAGGCCATATAATCCCACAGATAACAGCATACTCAGTGGTGAAATGCTGACAATTTCTCCTGACAGATCGGGAAAAAACTCTCACCACTTTTATTTTATTATTTATCAGAGACAGATTTTATTTTCTTGGGCTCCCAGAATTATTGCAGATGGTGATTGCAGCCATAAAAGTAAAAGACATTTATTCTTTGGGAAGTACGCTATGACAAACCTAGACAGCATATTAAAAAGCAGAGACATCACTTTGCTGACAAAGGTCCATATAGTCAAAGTTATGGTTTTTCCACAGTCATGCATGGACGTGAGAAGGCTGTCCCTTGAACTGCAAGGAGATCAAACCAGTCAGTCTTAAAGGAAATCAACTCTGACTATTCCTTGGAAGGACTGATGATGAAGCTGAAGTTCCAATACTCCAGCTGTCTGAGGCAATGAGCTGACTCATTGGAAAAAATCCTGCTGCTGGGGAAGACTGAAGGCAGGAGAAGAGGGATACTGAGGATGAGATGGTTGGATGGCATCACTGACTCAATGGGCATGAATTTGAGCAAACTCTGCGAGATGGTGAGAGACAATGAAGGACAGGGAAGCCTAGCATGCTACAGTTCATGGGGTCACAAAGGGTCAGATTCAACTATATAACAACAACATGAGTGATCACCAGCTAGCTCTGAGGTCCATACTGGCTTCGGCCGTCCTTGTCCAGATGGTGTCACTGTTGGGCTGAATGGCTACTGCAGACCAAGTGGATGAATTACCTCCTTTAGATTCATTCACCGCTTTCATTGTAGAGTATTTGAAGTCCTACCCAGAGTAATTAGGCAAGAAAAGGAAATAGAAGGCATCCAAGGTGGAACAAAAGAAGTAAAACTGTCACTGTTTGAGTATGCCATGATATCATATGAGACCGTAAAACTTCACCAGATGATAACTATCAGAACCAACAAATTCATCAAGGTTGTAGGATATGAACTCCGTACACAAAAATCTGTTGCATTTCTCTACACTAATAATAAACTATCAGAAAGAGAAACGAAGACAGTACTATTCACAATTGCATCAAAAAGAATAAAATACCTTGAAATAAATTTAACAGAGGAGCTGAAAGACATTGCACAAAGTCATGGAGTCTGAGGCCACACAGCCTGGGTACAAATTCCAGCTCACTCACTGGCCTGCTGGGGGACCCTGGGAAAGTCACACAATGGTTCATCTTTCTCAACTGTAAAATGGGCAGAAAACCAGAATATCCTCACAGGGTCATGAGGCTCTAAGGAAATGCTTGTTTAGACCAGGGGTTGGAGGGCCTCCAACAGTCTCTCTTTGTGCAAAACTGTCCTGGAGCTAGGCCTTCCTGACTTTGGATGGGGATCAAGGGTGAAGCCTGGGAGGCAGATGGGGCTGGATGAGGACCCAGGCAGAAAAGCCAAGAGGCTGCACTAAGAGCTCGCTATTGGTGCGGGTCAGGGAGGGGAGGCCTCGGAGTAGGGCCCACCCAAAGGCCCAGGGGTGCGTGATCAGAAGCCACAGCAGGGGCACAGCCTTCCTGGAAAAGATGTGTCTCTCTGGCCACCCTCAAACACGATGGGGTGCTGCTCCCAGAGTTTTTTATCTCCCTACCAGGAAAGGAGCTGGCAGGAGGGAGGGAATTCATTATTAACCACAGGTACCTCTTGTCAACATGACACAAGGAGGGATGAGGCAGGGGATGAGAAACTCAAGCAGCGAGCACCTCTCAGGTCTTGGGGAGAAAGGAATCAAAAATATCTCCCAACCAGATAGGCAGAGCCCAAAGGAGGCAGATGAATGGAAAAGCAGTCTGTGGGGTTTAATCGCTCCACTGCCAGCTCCAGAGCTGCAGGATGCAATCCACCAGCCCTACTGTGCACAGCCAGACCCCAAGAGGAAGACTCTGCCTTAGGAACTCCCTGCCAGACTCCATGCTGGGGTCACTCAGCGTGGTCGCACGGTCATTACACTCAGCTCCTTCTCCAGGTTCACATCCCCTTCCTCATAAAAGCCTCCACGGTCACTGTACAGTCACCGCATAGGGCTTTCTGGGGCACTGGTGAAACTAGAAACTGCAGTGGTTAAAAAGAGGGGAGCACACAGACAGGAGCATGAGTGTGGGGTGCTTTTCAAACTACCAAAGTCCTGAGGTCCCTAAGACTTAGGATTTTGAAAAAGTCTTCTTAATATGTAAATGGAGAAGGAGGCCCATTTAGTAAACATCCAACTGGAAAATAAAGCTGGATCCCCACCTCAGAAAATACCACCAAACCAATTACAGAGACACTAAGAACCTACCCTTGCAAGGGAAAACTTTATAACTTTTAGAACAATTTTTCTTGAGGGAGTATCTTTAAAAAAAAAAAAAAGTAGTATATTTACGGAGCTATGTTAGTTTCAGGTTATGAGAAAGAAATTCAGTTATTTGGTGCCTCAGTGTCTAAAGTACTTCCTCAGACAAAATTCGCACACCTCTTTTGGGAGATCCCTGGGCAATGCCCACTACTCAGAGCAACCAACAGTCCTGAAACCCAACAGCAGCACATGGTGGTGCTCAGTGGATGTTTGCTGACTGAATAAATGATTGTAATCAGATACTAAAGCTGATTATAATAATTATGGCAAGCCTTGGGGCTGGGAGGGGATCCCCAATCCTGTGAAGAGGATGTGAGCAGGGACCGCCCAGGAACACAGCACAGCAGGTCCCTCAGCTGCACCCGCACCCCTGCTCCCGGGCATCACACTGCCCCACTCGAAAACACGGCCAACAGCTCACAGTTTCCTAGAGAGGATGGTCACATGACCTCCACCTGACCAATCAGCATGTTCCATCCTCCCTGGACCCGGTAATTGACTCAGCACGAAGAAGTGACCCGTGGGGCCAAGGGTGAGGCATGTGCTGGAATCCTGGGGAAGAGGAGCTCTATGTCTGTTAGGAGCAAGGGAGCACTAAGGCCAGCCTGTGGCAGTTGGAGAGGAAGTGAGGTCAGCCTGTGCCAGTTGGAGGGACCATGAAGTCAGCCAGCGGCAGTTGGAGGGAAGTGAGGTCAGTCTATGGCAGTTGGAGGGATGTGACATCAGCTTGTGGCGGTTGGTGGCTGTTTGGCTCCCATAAAGGCAGAGAGCCCTGCAAGAGGAGGACAGCAGGAAGCAGAGATGAGAGGTGGGGAAAGATCATTCCTGCTGACAGCCCTGAGATCCAGGTACAGTCCAGCCAGAAGCTCTCTGCCTGTGGACTTGGTTAGGTCACTCTCTCCTGCTTGTTTGTGAGCCTGCTTGAGTCCCTTTGGGTCTGATGTCCAGCTGGCTAACTGGAGAGCCTGGATAACAGCTGGGCTTCGTCTAGCTTCAGGGAAGAGCTTACGGATAACACTGCACAACTCCAGTTTAATCTGGAGGTCTGAATAATCTCAAGTGGCATCTGTTGAGGCCAGCCATTAATTCTAGGATTCCCCAAATGAGTCCCCACAGGGTTCGTCCTGTTAAGGTAGCAGCACCTTTCCCCAATTAGAGGACAAAACAAAGGCTCAGAGAAGGGGGTAACTGGGCTATAGTGAGGAAGTGTGCAGCCAGACATAAGCCCCAAATCCTGCTCCTTGAACTCTGGGAACCCACATGATGTGGCTTGTCCATGTGATGGAGTTAAGGTACCCCACCCTGCTGGCTACTTTGGGAGCCTGAGAATTGGCAACTGCCATATGGCTGCTTTGAAACTCAAGCAGTTCACACTGAAGGAAGGAGGGGACCTGACTTCACCAGACCCCCTATTACACACACACCCTCTGGCTCCGCCAAGACCTGGACCCCTTTCTCCAGCTTTGGCTGACATAGTCATGCTCATGTGAATGAGGGACTGTTCAGTAGCCCCCGTCTGGAGCTGCAATAGGGAAGTCTCCCTCTCCCATACCTGTGGACATCACCTTCCTTTGGGTCTTGTGGGGTGGGGGGGGCTTCTCCCCTGCTGCACACCAGAAGCCTTTTCTGGAACATACAGAAAACCCTTGGAACAGGATGCAGACATCCTGTCGTTTCCATGTCTCCCTTGAAACTCAGCTCCTGTCCTCCTTCCTCCACGTTGCAGCCTCCGGTGGTGCCACAGGGGAGGCCCAGCTGACCTGAATCGACTGCGCGGCACAGGAAGGCGGGTGAGAGGTGAGATCTGACAGCTGGGAAGCTCTGTTTACAAGGGGCCTTGGTCTTCCTGCTGCAGAGGCTGGAGAAGCCCCTGGCGTCCAGAAGCAGTGCTTGGGCCAAAGTGAATCCAGAAGCCCTTTGATGGCTGGAGGCGCCCGGCCAGGGTAGAGGTGGGCCAAGGCCCCTGAGGTTCTGAAGGCCCACTCTGCACAGGCTCAGGGAGCACAGGGAAGAGAAGGCAGAGGCCCGCCCTAGAGGTGCTCGTGGACACCCGGCCAGGCAGCCAGGGCCCCATAGCGCCTGAGCTGCTTTCATGGGTGAAGGCTTGGGGGCAGAGGCAGAAACTCAAGTCAGCTGGGGAACTGCTTAAGGACAGAGAATTTTCAGCTGAGAACTGAAGGCTGTAACAGTTCCATCTTTGGCTGAGGTCACAGAAATCCCTACTGAGGGGAGCTTAAACAACATAGGCGTCTAATGTTTGATGTTTAAAGACCGTGTGAGAGAGAAGGTCCAGAGCTAGTCTGGTGGCCCAACAATGTCATCAGATGCCACCCCGCTCTCTACTCCACCATTAGCAGAATGTGGCTGTCCCTCGCTCATGGGTCCAAGGTAGCTGCCTCCACTCCAGTCCACCTCTGCATAGTTGACCGTCCAGAGCAAGGGCACCTTATCCCCTGCCCGTCTGTCTTTTCAGAAAGGAACGTCTCTCACAGAAGTCCCTGCAGACTTCTTCTAGTATCTCACTGGCCAGAACTGGGGCATGAGTCCTTGTCCTGACCAGTCACTAGTGGGGGAAGCAGTTGCCATGACAGGTGTGGACCCCCCTTGATCCTCCACACTGCGCATCTGCAGGAAGAAAGTGGGTTGGGCTGGGCAAAGCCTCAGGGTGAGCAGCCGGAGCCATCCTGCAATAAAGGAGAAACGACAGAGAGACCGGGGCTCAGAGGCACGGGAGCAGGAGAGCGGGAGCGGCAGCACGGGCAGAGGCGCCGGACGAGCTGGGCGCTGGGGCGACTGGAGGCTCACGGCTGCGGGAACACAGCCGGGTAGGAGAGGCGACAGGGCTGCACGCGGTGTGTTCCGCCTGGAGCCGGGCAGGCCCTGGGCCACGGGGAGCTGCTAAGAGGAGCTGGGCAAGAGCCCGAGGGCAGGAGCAGAGGGGACATCTCAGGGCACGAGGGCCCCTGCGCTGAGGAGCGGAGCAGAGCCTCTCTGTGACAGGCAGTCATATAGACTCCGGAGAGCTGTTCAAGCAGACACCTGTGACTGCCGGGAGGGAGAGGCGCGGCCCTGGTGGACGAGGGGCTAGAGATGGCTTCCTGTTCCTGGAGGCTAGGAGGCACACTCAGCCGGTTCTCACACAGCTCTGCCGTCACACCTGCTGCGCCCACCCCTCTCTCCTCCCCCCGCCGGGTCTCAGGGTCCACACACCCCAGCACGCCTGCAGCCACCCAGCACGTTGTGTTGTAATTTACACAGTGGGTCCCAGGCCTGAGGACAGGGTGACGGGGTTTATAGAGGGGGAAACAGGCTGGACGTGGGTGAGCGCCTCGCTGGCGAGTCGGGGGATGGGATCCCAACCCATCAGCC
The DNA here is from genome assembly GCA_022376925.1 of Tragulus kanchil. Taxonomy (NCBI): domain Eukaryota; kingdom Metazoa; phylum Chordata; class Mammalia; order Artiodactyla; family Tragulidae; genus Tragulus; species Tragulus kanchil. The sequence goes on from JAIOJX010000005.1 coordinate 152,803,849, forward strand.
CCGCGGGGATGTCAGAGCAGCAGCCTCCCCACCACCACCCAGGATGGCTGCTCCACCAAGGGGCTCTGCGCCGTGCTCGCCCAGCAGTGGACCTGGGGGCTGAGGACTGGAGGGGGGGGCTTTGCTCCACCTGATGCTCACCCCTGAAGCGGGCACACGAGTGACCCCACAGAAGTGTCATTCCTTCCTCACGGCCTGGGCCTCCTGGGACTGGCAACAGGGGTGCCCTGACCCTTGGGACCACAGCCCCAGGAGCACACATGGCCGGGTGGGCCCATGGATGAGAGGACAGCAGCCCTAGGAAAGGCTCCCCAATTCCCAGACAGTCACCGCCTGGAATTGATGTCAGGTGGTCACTTCCAGCCTTAAAGGGCAAAGTGCTACCACGCAGGGGCCTGATTATATTAAAGTGTGTGCTCAGTTGCTTAGTCGCGTCTGGCCCCACAGACTGTAGCAAGCTCCTCTGTCCATGGATTTTCCAAACAAGAATACTAGAACAGGTGGCCGTTTCCTCCTCCAGGGGATCTTCTTGACCCAGGATCGACCCTGCCTCTCTGAGTCTCCTGCCCTGGCAGGTGGATTCTTTACCACTAGACCACCACTTGCCATCCCACAGTCAAGTGCTTTTCTCAGCCACCTTGTCTCCCCAGGCCCTCAGCTTTGATTTCTCTCTAGGACCAAGTTCTTAGCTTCAAACTGAGCCCCATTATGCATATAAATACTCTCCTTTTCATGTCCTTCAGTATCAGAAGCAACCGCCAGCTCCCCTCCCTCCTCTGTCAAGGCCTCCACACAGGCCAGCAGGGCTCTTTCCAGGCAGTTCTGCAGACTGGTGGGCTGAGAGTTGAGAATGCGAGGTGAGGAGGGGCTGCCCCACAGGGCAGGGTGGGCCGGCAGGTGGGGATGAGTCCCCTGTGGTCCCTCCGCCGGCTGAAGTGTCAGCAGCAGGAGAGCAGCAGCCAAGGGTCGAGCGGATGAGAGCAGGTGGGCTGAGTGTGCTGGCCCCGCAGCCTCTGGACGGTGGCCCTGGAGCGGGACCACCCGTGCAGAAGAGGGGAGGGTCCCGGGCCTGGGCCTGCCTTCTAGAGGTCGGGGCTGAGAGGTGGCTTTGAAATCAGAACCCTGGGGCTCAAAGCTGGGTCCCACCACTTCGTTATGCAAAGCGAAACAAGCCTCTGTTTTCTCATGGGGAAAATAAGAATGTTGAAGTCTGTCCCTCTTGGGGTGGGGAGGGAGCAAGTGGGGTGACAGGCAGTGCGCAGGCGCTGGCTGGCCCGGGGTGCCCCGCTGCTGCCACTGTGAGACCGTGGTCTTCCGGGGCGGGATCAGCACCCTTTTCCCACAGAGGGCGGGGTGAGGCTCGGAGGGACCTGTGCTCTCTGACGCAGCTACCGCCCTCTGCTGCTGAAGAGCAACCGCAGCCTCAGCCATAGCTCCTCCAGGCTCTCCCCACTGCTGTGAGATACAGACCATTAGAAATAACTGGCTCAGAACATTTAGTTTTAGGTGCCCAGCATCATGATTTGATACATGTACATACTATGAAACGAACACCACACGCATTCTGTGACCATCCATCACCACTCACAAGCTATTAACTTGTGATGAGAGCCGAGGACAGAGCAGGGCAGTGAGTTCCGGTGGGGTGGGGGCACGGGCAGGGCCGGGGCAGGGACAGGCTCTCAGCAGAGCAGGGTCTTGAAGGGCCAGGCGCTGGGCTGGGAGCAGAGGGCTCCTGGGGGAGGCCCAGCCGCGGAGGGCCTGGGGCTGTGATGCTGCGGGGGAAGCAGGCTCCTGTGTGGAGGCGGGAGCAGCAGGAAGGGCAGGAGGACCCGGGGATCTCTGGTCTCCACTCCTCCTGTGGGACCCAGGCCCTGCCAGCTCGGCCCCTCCTCTCTCCGTCCCACCTCTTGCAGCGTCTGAGGCCCAGCCCTGAAGCGTCTCCTCCTCCAAAGTCTGTGCTTCCGTCCTGTCCAGTCTCAGCCCAGACCGGAAGGCATGGTGTGGTGTGCTCACGGAATGGTCGCTAAGTTTGTCACCACTGAGGGGCACCATTGTGACATGGCTCCCAAGTTAAAAAAAAAAAATCAAAACTGAACAAAATCCCAGATGGTTAGTGGCCTGAATGAGCTTGAGGGTGAGAGCAGGTCCCTGTGGTTCCCGTGGATGGCAAAGCCCTGGTCCGAGAGGGATGGAGAAAGGGAGCTTGATGGACACGTGGCCCGTGTTTAGTCCTTTCATCCACGTGATGTTTTACCCTCATCACATTTTTCTGAGCCTCTTTCTGCATCGGGGCCCAGACCCTCGGATCTCACAGCCTGTAGAAGTAATCAGTGTGAGCACAGCTCTGGGCGCCCCAGGTGGGGCCAAAGGGACTGCAGGAGGGGTTGGGAATCAAGGAGGACTTCGTGGAGGAGGTGACATCCGAGCTGGGTCTCCAAGGACGAGTCCTCCGCCACTGTGAGCCTGGCACAGGGCAGGAACCAGACATGTGGTGAATGAATGAATGAATGAACAGGCACCCCACTAACACAGACTGAGGGGGGCAGTGGCCCAGGCCAAGGCACGAAACACGGGGCTCTCTAGGGGACAGAGGGCCGGGCTGCCGTGTGAGGCTGCCTCACCTTTTATGGGCATCTTGCTGCCCCCACGGCCTGTGCTCTGGCCCACTGGGAGCCCTTGTCTGTCCTCTCCTCGGGAATCTGGCTTTTCCTTCCCAGCAAACCAGTCACCTCCTGGTCCCCGTATGTACCTGCTCCTGTCTTATGGGGGCTGTGAAGAGGAGGGGTTGGTCGGTGTGCAGACCAGGGCTGAAGGAGAGGGGGATGACGGGGACCCCCACCAGACGTGGAACCCTGGATGGGGAGGCTTGGGAGAGCGGGGAAGGGGCTGTGCCTTGGGACGCCAGCATCCCTCTGGGGGTGGCTCCCAGGTCTGAGTGGTTTCATGGGGAGGAGGCCACCGTGGGCTGAACTCTCTTTGGGACACACTGACCGAGAGAAGTCCAGGGGCCACCAGGACAGAGATATCCAGAAGGAGGTAGAAGTGAAGGACAGAGGCACAACCGAGGTCAGGAGCTCGAGACCCAGATGAGCGGCCCAGGGGTGCAGCGGAAGGGGGCCTGAGGGCATCGGGATGGTCACTGACTGGGGCTCTCAGGGTGCAGACTGTCAGGCTCACCGCACAGCCTCCCGGGGCCAAACCCAGCTGGGCCCAGGGAGGCCACTCCGTAAACAGCCACTCTCCTTACCCAAATTCACCCGTTTCCACTTTAAATTACCGGACTAGAATCTGCTAAGTTCTGCACTTTGGTGGCCCAGACTCAGGTTTATAAACAAAGGCAACATACAGGGAGGAACAAAAACTAAGAAGCCGCAGAGATAAATAGGACTCTGGACATGCAGAGCACTGTGACCCCAGGGCCTTCGCACCAGCCGTCCTCTCCGCCTGGCCCTCTCCCTCTGCACTGCTTGCTCTCTAAACACCTCCAGGAGTTTGCTCAGATGTCCTTCCTGAGTCTGTTTGGCTCCGAGGAACATCTCACCACCTGACTTTACATAGTATTTATTTTCCTGTCTCCCCCCAGGCTGCGTGCTGTGTAAGAATTGAGACCTGCTGCTTCACGACCGCTCTGCCCAGTCTGGCGCCACCCAGCACACAATAGGGCCTCAGTGAACGTACTCTGGGCGTGTGGACGCTGAGGCCATGGACAAACACGTTCCAGGAAGTGCAGGTAAAAGTTGCCGATTCGCTACTTGCTGAGCCTCCTGTATGCCCGGCGCTGACCGGGTTGGGGCAGGCCTGGCGCTGAGTGAGGCACACAGGGAGCACGGAGCATGTCTGAGGACACGTGCTGGGGGAACACACAGGCCGGGAGAGTCAGGGGTGCAGGGCGCAGGGGAGAAGACTGAGGGGGACAGAGGCCGAGAGAGACCAAGCCCTGCAGGCCCTGGGGCCGCTGTGAGGACTGTCCCGCTGGGTGCAGAAAGGCACGGCTGCCGTGGAGGACGGGGCGGGTGCTGAATGCCGGGCAGGAATGAAGCAAGTGAGCCTTGGGGAGACTTTTCCCTGGAGACGGTGTAGGCAGGGAAGACTCCTCTGAGGAGGTGACATTTGAGCGGAGCCTCGTACAGACTGTTTCTACCTTCTGTAAGCTTGAAGCTTTGCTTTTGCAAGACAGTCCCTGTTTGAGTCACCTTGACTTGACTCCTCCCCTTGTCAGCCCCCACCTCCTGTCCCCAGGAGGAATCCTTCCAGGGCGTGCGTGCGTGCGTGCGTGCGTGCGTGTGTGTGTGTCTGCCTTGCAGCATTTGTGGGAGCTTGGTTCCCAGACCAGGGATCGAACCCAGGATCCTGGCAGTGAGAGCATGGCGTCCTAACCCCTGGACCACCAGGGAACTCCCCCACGGCCCACTTCTCGAATACAATCCAACCCCCTCTTCAGTTGGGCTCATACTCCAAGCCACTGGCCACCTGGCCAGCTCTCCAGGGTCAGGTACCAGGACTCGTGGGATCCCCTCAGCCCAGAGCCCATGAATCTGCTCCATCCGCCAGTCCTCAGCCTGCTCACCCTGCCTGCCATTCCCTCCTCAGCCACGTGGTGCAGGCTCCCGTCCGGCCACAGCCCGGACTCCGCCTCCAGACCTCCGTGAGCCGCCCTCTTGGCGAGGCCCCTCCTTCAGAACTGTGAGTAGAACTTTCTTTTCACTGATGGTGGCCTCCGGATCTGCGGGCCTTCCTGAACCTCAGCGTATCTACTAAACATTCTATTTAAAGCAGCCTACAAGACAGACACTTAGAGTAGAACGAGTGAATGTACCATTGTATAATATGCACTAGAATTCCTCTTCCCTTAAAAGCACAGACTCCATCAGGGTGGAGGGCCCATAGACATCACGTGGACAGGACCGGACTCCCACGGGATCCTAACTGCCCTTCTGCCCACACGCAGGGCTCAGGCCCAGGCTCGACCAATCCCAGTCTCTGCCCCAACACTGAGCGGAGTTTGGTCAGTTTTCCATATTAAGCTTTGACTCTGGTCAGCTTAGCAGGAAAGCTGTTGGTTCCAATCTCATCTTAGGGTGATGATCGAGTAACACCGCGTGTGTGACGGCCCGCTCGCTGAGTGATGGGTTAGAATCCACAGACGTCTGCCTGGAAAGTGTCGCTGAAACGTCTTTCCAAACTAGCTGTGTCTCTGGGAGGGAGCAGGGGTGGTGCCCCTGGAAGGCATCGGCTCCGGACGCGTGCAGTCGTTAGATTTCCAGAGAAGCGCCCGAGGGCAGAGTGGGCTTGAACGGAGCGTGGCGGTCACCCGTGGAAGGGAGGGTGGAGACATCAGTCAGCCGCGGTTCTCGGAGCAGCCGGACACAGCGCGGCCCCGGGAGAGAGCCCCTCCAGGGTGAATGTCCTGCTGAGGAGGAGACTCAGCAGCTGGAACTCAGGGCCCACGGCTGAGGCGCGAGCAGACGCTGGCCTCCCTCCAGGTGGACCTGGAGGCTAACAGTCAGGGCTGGTTCCAGAGGCTCCTGGCCCGGAGGCCCTTGGTCCCAGAGGTGTCGCCTTGTCCCCTGGGGCAGGATGAGCTCCAGCCTCAGAGCTCATGTCCCAGCGAATGACACAGGGAGGAGCGGAAAGGGCCTGCTTTTCTCTCCTAGGACAGCTTCCAGAGGCTGTGCAAATCCCTCCCTTTCCTGGCTGGAGGGAGAACTTGCTCACACAAGCAGCCTCAGTGCAGAGGAGGCGGGAACTCTGTAGCCCTGGGCAACCGGGTGACCGGCTTCTCAGGGGGTGTCTGGCGCTCCGGGGAGTGGACAGGCTACCAGAGTCACCTGGATGCTTTGGCCCCACCCCTTCTACTGAACCCTCCCATCACCCGACCCCGAACACCTGAGCTCGTGTTTTATGAGCCTGTCCATTAGATCAGTTGCGTTAAGGAATTCGTTCAGGAACCGGCGAGGGCTAGTGGCTGCTTTTCCTGACTTGTGCTGGCAGATGGCTGGCAGGGCTCCGTCACTGACACTGAGGCTCTCCCCACTCCTCCCTGCAGGGCCCACTGGGCACCAGCAACAAGAGACATCTTCTCCAGTGGAAGGCACCCGTGCCCCACCCTGCGCGTGGATGCCCTGCTCTTTAGTGCAAAATCCTCACCCTCCCTGAGGGACGGAGACGGATACACAGGGTGACCAGAGGCAGCTGTGGCCCTGTCGGCCCAGACCCAAGCTCACAGAAGAGGAGACAGTCTTGTGAGCACAACATCCGTTCTCAAAGCCTCCTGCTTTCCAGCCCTGCAGTGGGGGTGCTCCAGTTGGAGACTCAGAGCACGTGCACCAATGGGGGCGGTCCTGGAGGCCAGGGGGGCTGGTCGCGGCCCCCTCTCCCCCAGCCTGGCTCCTGAACTCTGTTCTCTGTCTGCCTGACACACCCGCTTCCTCCTGCCCGATGCCTGCTCTCCAGTCCCTGCGGTCAAACCCACGCCTCGGGACCACTCCCCCACCATGGGGAAGCGGAGAGCCCCCTCCTGCACAGGGACGTGACCCCAGCGCACACCGGCCTCCACGGGCATTTATCATTTATGGGCATCTCAGTTGTATTTGACACAGGCTGCAGGGACCAGAAGTTCCCCTGGCCCTTCTTGAAAGTGGTGGGTAGTCTACGGCCATACCACCCTGAACGCGCCCGATCTCGTCTGAAAGCGGTGGGTACTGTTAGTGCCGGAAAGTCATACGCACTTTCTGCATCTCTGCCCTGCAGTGCGGCACGCGTTGGTGTTGGGGTCCTTGTGCTAATTCCCTGAGGTCATTTTTCCGTTCAGTTGTTCAGATTTCCTCCAAGTCCTACATGACGGCACGCTTCTCAGGCTGGAAAATGCACAGCCCCAGTTCTGGGCAGGGAGGATGCAAACCAGGGTGTGATACAGCTTTCTAGACCATCAGGTTTATTCACAGGAATTGAAAGAAACAAATTGTTACCAGGAACTCTCCCGTCTCCCACCCACAGAAGAAGTGGGGAGGGGCAAGTGCTGCCTCTGGAGTTTCACCCAGGTGGGGGCCGACGGGTGGGCCTACGTGGTGCCCCTGAGCTGCCCAGGGTTTTGGACAAAATACTGCTGAAGGCCTCATAGCCTCCTGATTTGAATCTCTAGCAGAGAACGCTCCCATTGCCCCCTTGACTGGCTGGACTCATGGCCTGAATGTTTCTTCTTGGAACATCCATGGGCTTTCCACGGGGTCACTTTGTTTCCAGGTGTCTTGCTCTACCGGCTGAAACAAAGGTCTCTCACAATCAAATTCCAGAATGCCCAGCCCCTCCCCCAGCCCGCCCCTCTCTCTGGCCGTGGCCGGAGGGCGCGCCTCGGGGCAGTTTCTCACTGTGGTTGTAGCTGTGATGAGAACAGATGATCTCCTCTGAGCTTCAGTCCTGCTGCTCGTGCAGCAGCGGGACGGGGAGGCCTCCTGTCCACACTAGGTGGCCAGGCTTCCTCCAGGCTGGGTGGAGACAAGCAGGCTCCCTGGTCTTCAACCTGGACGCCTGGTTCTTCTGCAGTAGTACACTCTCTCCCTGGCTGAGCCACGTGGATAGGAGTGTGGGCACCTCAGGGCTTGGGGAAGCCTCAAGTTAATGGCTGCTGAGGTGGGCGGGAGGGGAGAGCTGCACTGTGATGGTGCAGCCCACTCCTGGGGGCTCCTCTGGGCTCACGCTGTCCTGCCTGCCACCTGTTCCTGAGTCTCGGGTCGGGTGAATCAGGATTGTCACCCACATGTCCTCCTCACAAGGTGGCTCACAGAATGGCCTGAGTGGCTCCTCCTGAGCCAGGTTCACCCATGGATGCTGCCAAAGATCATCGAAGGTGTTTTTGTCATTGGGGTGGATGATCACTCTATTTTAATGAATTTCTTCTTGGATGAGAGGTACAGGGGCGTGGGGTATTATTCTAAGAGGGTCCACATTCACAGCTTCGAGCAGTCCTGTCCCACAAAGGGCAGGGTCCCGGTCACCATGGAGCAGAGAACTGCTACTCCTATGCTCCATATGTCCGCTGGTAGTCCTCGTTACTTGGCCCTTCAAAGGGTTCTGGGGCGGCGCTAGTGGGGCTGCCGTAGAACGTGCTGAGTTTCCCACTGACGGCACACTCGGAGCTTCTCCTACATCTGTGATTTTGACATACTTCTTGGTGTCAAAGAGGAGGTTCCTTGGCTTCAGGTCTGTACACAACACCCCTCTGGTGACAGTGATACAGGGCAGAGACCAGCTGCCGGGACAGGCCTCAAATCTCAGCCTCTGGCTTAAGGCTGCAGACCTCCAAAGGGCTGCTGCACCTGTTCCCCCGGCTGAGGTCTTCTGTCACCAGACACAAGGAGGTCTCTGTATCAGTCACGGCCACTTGTCTGATGATGTGCGAGTAGTTTCACGTCTTCACACTTTTTACTTCCAGAAAAGTTCTGGAGGCGGGAGGAGCTCTGCTGTCTCTTCCTAATGACCTTTATTTTACGGCCACCTCTATCTCAGTCAGAATGCACTGGGCTACTTTTTTTTTTAACTTTTTAATTTTCTTTCGTTTTTTTATTTTTCTTTTTTTTCTATTTTTCTTTTAATCTTTAGAAATAATGTTTATTTACCTAATGAAATAAAAGCTGTACTTACAACAGGGGGAAGAATGAACTGGTTCAAGCCGTGGAAACGTCATAAGAATAGAAACGTCCAGTAGACCATTTTGCCTTGCTTGCTCGGTAGTCTGGTCAGCCCAAACAACCACTTTTTCCCTCTCTACCAAATGTTCAATTTCTTTGAAGTCAGACTCAAAGGTAGCATTTAACAGGCCAGAGTCTTTTTTTTTTTTAAGATTTATAGATTTATTTATTTCGGTGGGGGGAGGCGTGGGCAGGGAGGGGAGCAGGCGGGCCACTTGTATTGGTCTTTCATTTGTCCATTTTCATTCATCTTTGTTCTTTGGCTCCTGTGGGCCTCCCATCGTGGTGACCTCTGTTGTTGCAGAGCACCACCTCTGGGCGCATGCGCTCCAGAGCTCGGGCTCAGTAATTGGACACATCGGTCCAGCCGCTCCACGGCACACGGGATCTTCCCAGGCCAGAGTCTTTTAATGGTGTTGGGGTCATTGTGCTAATTTCCTGAGGCCATTTTTCTGTTCAGTTGTTCAGATTTCCTCCAAGTCCTACATGACGGCACGCTTCTCAGGCTGGAAAATGCACAGCCCCAGTTCTGTGCAGGGAGGATGTAAACCAACGTGTGATCCTTTCCTCTGGGCTATCAACCTTATTAACAGGAATATGAAAACCCAAGGAGAGGACAAGAACTCTCCCCCGCCCCCACCCACAGGGAAGACAGAAGAGTGGGGGAGGGGGAAGTGCCTGAGGAGAGACAGTCCCTCCTCTGGAATTTCACCCAGGCAGGGGCCAAGGGCTGGACCTGCAGCCTGCTCCAGACCATCCCACGAGTAGGCCAGGGTTTGGGCTAGCATACTTCCGAAAGGTCATACCGAAAGTGGCCGGTACCCTCCTGATTTCAGTCTCTGGCAGAGAACACGCCCATCTCGATGGGCTCCCAAGCAGCATGGCCTGACCTTTCTTCTTGGGTCATCCATGGGCTTTCCACGGCATCACTTTCTTTCCATGCCTCTTGATGGGCAGTCCACAGCAGAAGTACTTCACGACAACCCACTGCTTTTTGTGGTGGTGGTCAGAGGCAGTGCCTAGGAGCACACTCTCAGTCTGCCCAGTTGGTGACTTTGGGGGCTGGACATATGTAGGGAGCAGCTGGCTCCCTCTGGGGCTTCAGTCCTGCTGCTGCTGCTGGTGGTGGAGGGGTGGCCCGGGGGTGGCAGTCCTGTCCTCCAGTCTTGGGTGCAGGGCTGCCGGGCTCCCTGGTCCTCTCCCTGGACTCCTAGTTCTCCTGCAGGGCCACGCCCTCTCCTGTTGAGCCATGCAGGGATGGGTGTGGGCACTGCGGAGCTTGGGGAAGGCTCCACATAAGGGCTGCTGAGGTGGGCAGAAGGGGAGTGCTGGCGCCCACCTTGTGGGTTCGTCCGAGCTAGCACCGTCATGCCTGCTGCTCTTTCCTGCGTCCTACGTCGAGTCCTCACCACTGGCACCCCGGGTCCTTGTCACAGGGTGGCACACCGAATGGCCTCGCTCACTTGGCTCAGGCTCACCCATGGGTGCCTCATCACCTCAGTTAAGGTGCTTCTGTTAAGAAGGTTGAGGATCCTATTTTTAAGCAAATTTCTTGTCTGTGATGAGATACAGGGAGATGGGATATTGTCCTAAGAGGGTCCACAGCCACAGCTCCGAGCAGTCCTGTCCCCCAAAGGGCAGGGTCCCAGTCACCATGGAGTACAGAACTACTCCGAGGCTCCACGAGTCGATGGTAGGATCTGGAAGAGGTGTGGGGCAGCGTAAGTGGCGCTGCCACAGCACGTGTCAAGCTCCCGTCTCTCATCACACTCATTGCTGAGGCCCAAAATCAGTCATTTTCACATATTTCTTGGTGTCAAAGAGGAGGTTCCCTGGCTTCAGGTCCATGCACAATGCCCCTCTCATAGCAGTGCTGCAGGGCAGAGATGATCTGATGGAACAGACCCCAGCTTGTCTTGCACAGGTCCCCCCCACGGAGGTCTATCACAAAGAAGAAGGTCTCCTCTGTGTGAGTTACCTTCTAAAGTTTCACAGTGTTGAAATGATTTAGAGCCTCCAGGCTGTTCACTCCCCGGAAAAGCTTTGAAGGTTTGAAGCGCTCTGATGACTTTTCCCATTGACCTTTCAGCCACCTCTGTCCCAGTCAGAATGTACTGGGCTAATTTCACTGTAGTAAATCGACCCTTCCCAATAGTGTGAAGGATCTCATAGTTTGCAATGCAATCCCCGCTTTGTAGTAGAGATGGCCATGAGGTCTGACATGGTAATCTGCTAACTACGCTGACGGCCAGCACTAACTGGCAATGCTAACTATGCTAACTAGCAATGTCACTACAGTCCTGCAGCAGGGAGTCCTTCAGATTGAAGTTGAAGGACCCTGGACAGTAACTCAAATCACTATGAAAAGATATTTGGTAAAAGTAGACGGGCAATTAGAGAAACTAGCCCTGGGGCTTCCATGGTGGGCCCGGTGGTTAGGAATCTGTGTTGCCAATGCAGGGGCCTAGGTTCAATCCCTGGTCAAGGAACAAGATCCCAGATACCACAACTAGGATCCAGTGCAGCCAGATAAATTTTTTTAAAAGCTAGTCCTATTTTAACTTTGGTTTGTAGCTCTACATTTTGTTTTCTCTTTGAAGAGATTAATAAAAAAATTGTAAAGAATTTTTCTGCTTTTGGACATATGATGCAAAAGATTCAATTTTGTGACATCAGTAACTGAAAGGAGGTGGAATCAGAGATGTATGGGAATAGAGGCTTTTTATGTTATTAAAATTAAACTGGCTTACATTGGAGTGTTGCAGTTTTAAGTTATTTGTAATCTCTTGGTAACCACAAAATAAAAGAATATGAGAAAGGAATTAAAATGTTTTCACTACAAAAAATTAACAATGCAAAGGAAGGTGATCATGCAGGCAATGAGGCACAAACAAGTCATAAGGCATACAGAAAATAGCTAAATGACTATTACTGGTTATTCAGACAACTATGCCTTCAGAATCAGTAATTACATATAAGTAGATTAAACTCTCCACTTAAAAGATTAGCAAAATGGATAAAAGTATATGATGCAACTCTTCACTGTCTATAAAGAGACTGACTTTAGGTCCAAAGACAAAAAACATGGAGCATGAAAGGACAGAAAAAGATGCATTGTGCTGTGCTACGTCACTTCAGTCGTGTCTGACTCTGTGACCCTATGGACCATAGCCTGCTCGGCTCTTCGGTGCTGAACCCTCCTTGAAACGACAGTGTTTGGAGAGCTTCCGAATTGGTGAGGTTTGGAAATTTGGAGAGTGCAGCCCTCAGAGGGCACAGAAGTTCTGTGTCATCTCCCCACACCCTGCCTCTGCTCCTCTTTCATCCATGGTCCCTGACCTTTTCGAATCACTGCTGACAGAGTGAGCACACCGGTTCCCTGAGCTCTGTGAGCCATTCCAGCAAACTAGCCAACCCGGAGAGAGGGTCATGGGAGCCCGGTTTACAGCCTGATGGTCAGAAGTCCAGGTGACAACCTAGGCTGGCTGTTGGCAACTCAAATGGGGGGAGGCTCGTGGGACAGAGCCCTTAACTCTCTCCAGCTAGACAGTGTCAAGGCCAGCCTCCTCCAGTCTTGAAGCCTCTGAGCGCATTCTCCTTCCTGCCTGGATGCTCCCCGCTGCTCTCACTCAACAACTGGGTTCCTAACTGGGGAGGGGTGGGAGGTGGGGCGCATCGACCAGGCCTCCCTCCCTGTTCACGCCTCTCAGTGCAGCCTTTCCACGTCTCTCCCAGCAGGGGTCAACCCGCAGCTGTAGCTTTGATCTCTTGGTAGAATGGTTTGATCAATGCTTCCCTGCTCCTGGGTCTGCATGGGGCCTGGCACACAGACATGCCCCGTTTTTAGAAAAGACACTACCCCTGACCTTGAAGATAAAGTACCATTTGACCCAGACATTCTGCACCTGGTGTAAATGCCAGTGAAACACGGGACACACTCGAGCCATCCGTCCTGGCACACTGAGCTGGAACAGGCCTTCGAGTCTCATCAGGAGAGTGAATGCACGTGGCCCATCCACACAAGGGGCACGGAGCAGCAGCCACAGGCACACTCGACCTGCCACCTGAGGCAGCAACGAGCAGGCAGCCAGTGCCCAAAGAGGGCCGCTGTCGCAGTCCATCTGAATGACATATGAGAGAAAAACCCAGTGCCTTGGCTGAGAGATGCCTACCTGGGAATCAGACTTGAGACTGAGCAGAGACAGACTGTCACAAACGTCAAGGCACCGTCACCCTGGGGAGAGGGCTGTTTTCAGGAGGGACACACTGGAAACGCCCAGTTGCTGACTCAGGATGAATACCCATGTCTGCATGGAGGGGCTGAGCGCGCTCTAGCGGAGCTGGGAACTCTATGGGTACAGATGAGTTTTGTTTGTCTCCTGTGTGCACATAACCAGTTTCAATGGGAAAAAATGAACAATTGTTCAACAAAGTGGTGGACTGTTATTTCTAAAAGGAGGACAGAACCTCCAATTTGCTCTTCAAACACCCAGGCCCCTCATCCCAGGGGGGATGCGCCTGGGCTCCCCTGGCAGCACCCACCCCCTTGATCTCACTGGTAGCAAAGGAGTGACCAGCAGGTAGTTACCTGTTACCTGAGTGTAAACACCATTGGCAGAAACACTCTGCCAGCATTTCCAGGAGAGCATCCTCCCCCACCAGCATGGCCTCAGTGCCCGGACGCTGGCACATGGCATAGACCAGGACGGCCCCCAGGCCTGTGACGAGGCCAGACACGACCCTGCAGCTAGAGACTCCACTGCTGTGCTAAGGTCAGTTCTTGGGACCGGGAACGTGGGATCCTCCTTCACCCCCACCGCCACCCAGGACCACGGAAGCAACTTGTCTGTATCTGTTCACTGCTCTGTCTTCCCCTGCAAGGACCAGGGGTGTGTTAGCTACGCCAGAGGGTGTCCGGTGCTGAGACTGGCAGAAGCTCCCTGCTAAATGGCTGAGGGGTAGTAACAGACGGCCTGGCAACCGCATGATCCTGAGACGTCGTGTGTCCGAGAGGCCGAGATGCACAGGGAACTGGAGGGACTCTGAGCAGACCTTCCTGGTCCCTGCCCAGCTCCGCCCCTCACTGCCTGCTAAGAGACCCCAGAATGGCACTCCACCTCCAGATTCTCTTCCTTGGATCAGGGGTGACAGGAGCAGCCCCAAGAATGTGGAAGGGGACACGGCACTTCGCTCACCCACTACCTGGAGGTGTCACTGAGGATGTGAGCCCCTTCCACTGGGCTGCGCTCGCGGCAGCCCTGCAGGGCAGAGAGGGAAGGGAGACGTCTGTGGAGGGTGATGCAGGACCTGTCACTGAGCAGGATCCAGAGAAATGTCTATCGCCTGCGTCCACGACGGAGCTGGCCAGACCTCAAGTGCTAATAGCAGAGCCACAGTTATACCAAGGACAGCACCCTCACAGGACACCCGTGCAGTCCTAGGGCAGAGAGAACAATGCGTGAAGCACAGAAGGGTAGAAGAACTGTGATGTGACACCTGTGTGTCACAGGGCAGCAGGTGGTGGGGGCATCCCGGGGCGTTCTGCTCTCCTGTCCATCCTGGGTTCTGGACGAGACCCGTAAACACAATGACTTTCCAAACGGCTATGGATGATTGTGAGGTCACAGAAGCAGCCTCTTGCCTGTGTGACCCACCCACAGGGGACTGTCCCAGCAGGTCTTCCAGAGCCATAAGGAGGCTTTACCTGAGTACACACTCAGGTCAGAGATGACTTAGTTTAAGCTGCCCCAGACAACTTGGAGATAAAGATTCTGGCACAAGGAGTGTAGTTGGGAGATGAAGACAAGGGTGTAGGGAAGTGAGAAGAAGAAGAAAAGGTGTGAGTACTTATGGTGGTTATCAAACTGCCCGTCACTGGTGAACCCCCACGACAGAAAACCCCACTGCAGGATACCCCCACCATAAGACCCCCCATTGCAGGATCCCCCCACTGTGGACAACAGGAATCAGTCCTCCTGTGAGTCTGAGTGTCGGCTCAGAGAGGTGACTGGGGCCCTGCCTGAGTTTGCTGCTGAGACTCCCAAGCCTTCTCCTTCTGTCCATGGGATTTTTCAGGGAAAAATACTGGAGTGGGTTGCCATTTTCCTTCTCCAAGGGATCTTGCCTATGCAGGTACTGAACTCGTGTCTCTGGTGTGTGTTGCAATACAGGTGGATTCTTTACCATCTCAGTCACCAGAGCAGCCCTGTCCTTACCGTGAGACCACAGTAAGTGGGCCACCATGTGGACTTCAGAGGGTACCATGTGATTCTTCTGTCATCTTGTCTTGCTTCTGTGGTGGATCCTGCAGGTTGACTCATTCAACACGTGTACTACCCCCTACTTCCGTGCCTTCGTCTCTAGAAAATCTGACATCTACATTTCCCAGACCCCTGTGCAGGTCAGGTTCTGCAGGTGGCCTCGGCTTCTCTGGACAGATGCTCACCTGAGATCTCAAAGGTGGAAGCGAGCGACACAGGGTGGTGGAGGGATGAAACTCCTGGCTGGCAGGGAACAGAGGGTCTGGGTCTCCCCTAGCAGCCGCCCCAGCGTCTGGGGCTGAGCACAGATGGGAGTTTCCATGACAACAGTACCCGCTGGGGCTGCGTGACCGTCTCAGCTGGGCCGCCCTTGGCTGTGGGGCCTCCATTCTCAGTTCCCTGGGAGTCCCGGCCGCTCAGTCTTAACACCCAGGAATGAGTCACTCTCTGCTCAAACCACAAAGATTCTGTCGTCTCTAACTAATCACTGTAACTGATACAAATTCAACAAATTCAGATTCTGAAATCACCTCCATTGTTTCTCCTGTGGGGAAGAAATAAAGAAAACTCAAGGAAAATAAGTACAAATCATCTATGATCCTGCTATCTGGAGGTAATTGCTGTCACATTTTTGCATGTTTTCTGTTTTTCTCTATGCTCAAAATGACATAGTTTGCCTTATTCTCTGCTGGCTTTGCTCACTTCACGTGGAATACAAGTGGCTTTGTCCATGTAACCTTCAGCTCCCTAGACCGATCCAGGTTCTATTCACTTATTTAAATCACCATATTGATGTGTAATGAACATAGCAAAGGCTGTACACAGGCTTCCCTTTTGGTCCATTGAGTAAAGAGTCGGCCTTGCAGTACAAAGGGCACTGGTTTGATCCCTGGCCTGGGAAGATCCCACATGCCATGGAGCAGCTGGACCGGTGTGTCCAATTACAAGCCAGCGCTCTGGAGTGTGTGCGTGCTGAGCCGGTGCTCTGCAGTGAGAAAGGCCCCTGCAATGGGAGGCCCACACATGTCAAAGAATAAAAAGATGGATGAAAATAGATATGAATACAAAGAGAGGCATGATGGGGAAAAGAAAAAAAAGACCCAGCACAGTCAAAAATAATTCAAATTTTTTATAAAGAAGAAAAAGCTGTACACATTGAATGTATACACCCTGATGACTCTGGGTATGAGGATACATCTGTGAACCCACCACCAGTCTATGCCATGAATATATCCAACACATTAGTGTTCCCTCCCCTTTCTTTGCTTATTTGTGGTAAGAACACTGAGCCAAGAGATTTACCATCTTAGCCAAGTTCTGAATATATAGTATGGTTTTATTAACTACAAGCACTGTGCTGTACAGATCTCCAGAACTTACTCATTTGTAACAGCTGACACTCTGCACTCTTTGATCATCACCTCTCTCTCCGCTGCCCTCTCCCCAGCCCCTGGCAATCTCTTCTAAGGCTTTTGCTACTTTAGATTCCTCATGTAAGTGGTACTATGTAGGATTTTCCTTCTGTATCCGGCTTACTTCACTTAGCCAGGTTCATCCATGCTGTTGCAATTGGCAGGATTTCCTTCTTTTTATTAAAGGCTGGATAATATGCCATTTTGTGTATATATTACATTATGCTTTAGCCATTCTTCAGGCAATACACATTTAGGTTGCTTCCATGCTTTGGCTGTTTGAACAATGACACAGTGAACAGGGAGTGCAGATACCACTTTGAGATCCTGATTTCAATTCTCCTGTGTATACACACAGAAGTGGGGCTGCCGAATCAGTTGCTCAGTCATGTCCAACTCTTTGTGAGACTTGTTCAGTCGCTTAGGTGTGTCCAACTCTTTTTTTTTTTTAAAGATTTATTTATTTATTTTTTTGGGGGGGGGGGGGGTGGGGGGGGAGGGGAGCAGGCGGGCCACTTCTATTGGTCTTTCATTTGTCCATTTTCATCCATCTTTGTTCTTTGGCCCGTGTGGGCCTCCCATCGCAGCGGCCCCTGTTGTCGCAGAGCACCAGCTCTGGGTGCATGCGCTCCAGAGCTCTGGTAGTTGGACACATCGGTCCAGCCGCTCCGTGGCACATGGGATCTTCCCAGGCCAGGGATCAAACCGGTGCCCCTTGCACTGCAAGGCGGTGTCCTAACCCAATGGACCACTAGGGAAGCCCATGTGTCCAACTCTTTGTGACCCCATGGACGGCAGCATGCGAGGCTTCCCTGTCCTTCACCGTCTCCTGGAGCTTACTCAAATTCATGTCCATTGCCCCAGTGATGCCATCCAACCACCTCATCCTCTGTCGTCCCCTTCTCCTTTTGCCTCCAATCTTTTCCAGCATCAGGCTCTTTTCCAATGAGTCAGCTCTTCACATGAGGTGGCCAAAGTATTGGAGCTTCAGCATCAGTCCTCCCAGTGAATATTCAGGGTTGATTTCCTTTAGTATTGACTGGTTTGATCTCCTTGCAGTCCAAGAACTCTCAAGAGTCTTCAACACCACAATTCAGAAACATCCATTATTTGGCACTCAGCCTTCTTTATGGTCTAACTCTCACATCCTTACATGACTACCGGAAAAACCATAGCTTTGACTGTATGGACCTTTGTAGGCAAAGTAATGTCTCTGCTTGTTAATACACTGTCTAGGTTTGTCATAGCTTTTCATTCAAGGAGCCAAGTATCTTTAATTTCTTGGTTGCAGTCACCCATCCATAGTAATTTCAGAGCTCAAGGAAATAAAATCTGTCACTATTTCCATTGTTTCCCCATATATTTCCCATGAAGTGATGGAATCAGATGCCATGATCTTCGTTTTTTGAATGCTGAGTTTTAAGCCAGCTTTTTCACTCTCCTCTTTCATCTTCATCAAGAAGCTCACTTTCTGCCATTAGGGTGGTGCCATCTGCATATCTGAGGCTATTTATATTTTTCTCAGCAATCTTGATTCCAGCCTGTGCTTCATCCAGCCTGGCATTTCACATGGTGTACTCTGCATATAAGTCAAATGAGCAGGCTGACAATAGACAGCGTTGATGTGCTCCTTTCTCAGTTTTGAACCAGTCTGTTGTTCTATACTCAGATCCAGCTGCTGTTTCTCGACCTGCGTACAGGTTTCTAAGGGCTCTCTTTTCAATATTTGTTTGACTTTCATGTCAGGATTATTCTGGCTTCATAAAATGAGTTTGGAAGTGTTCTTCTTCCATTTTTGGAATAGTTTAAGAATTAGTGTTTCTTCTTTAAAGGTTTGGTAGAATTGCCTGCGAAGACTTGGCCCTGAGTTTTTCTTTGTTGAGAAGTGCTTGGTTCAGTCTCCTTATGTATTATAGGTCTGTTCAAGCTTTCAGTTTCTAGGCCAGCAGCCCCAGTAGGACAGCCTGTGTTTGTTTCTACTCTGCTTTCCGCAAGCCCTGTCTCCATTTAGGTGTTAACTCCAGGCTCCATGACTCTTGACGTATGTGTGGTACTTACAGTTCTAACTGGCTTTACCACTGAGTGTGGGGTGAACTTATCCCTTCAGATTTCAAGACACTCCGCTGCCCTAGGTGAGGTAGTGGTCTCCTGTGACTACTTTTGCTGCCTGCCCTCTGTCTCCTTATCTTATGCCAATAGAGCCTCTTTCTTCCTGGGAAGACCCCACCACCACCACCTTTTCCTAGTCACGTGGTTTGGGGGAAGTTAACTCTATCTAAGATCAGAATCAAAAATGAAGTGTATAACCTAGATCTGGGCAATGAACAGGCTTCATCTCCTTCATTCTCAATAACCTGTTTGAGGGTGGACATGTGACTTGGTACCAGGAAAGCTGTGCCAGGTCTTACAACACAACTGTTGTGAATGAGAAGCTCTCTTCCCTCTGGGGTGGGGGTGGGGTCCAGGGCCACTACATCAGCTAACTGACCAGAAAGTGAGGCCAACATGGGAAGCAGAGATAAGGTAACTTCTGGTATCATGATTTCAGGCCCTGGGTCAAGCTGGACCTGAGGCTGACTTGATTCTGATGGGGATTGGCCACGTGGAGCTAGCACCAAAACCATCAAAGCAAAACTCTTTTGATTCCAGGATGTTCCACTGCTCTGGGTGAGTTAGTGGATACCTGTGGCTACTTTTCCTGCATGGACACTGAAGCTTTTGTGTGTCCATGTGTCCACCACAAGCTAAGGAGGAAAGAGGGCTGCAGAAAGAGAAACCCCAAGAGTATGCCTGCTCCCCCCACACGTGCCCATGGGCATGTTGGCACAGACAATCCAGCCAGAATAGTGAGAATCTGATGGGGACTGGAGAGCTGCAGCCAACGGAAAAGAGGGCTACTCCCATCAGACGGAGGTATTCTCATGTTACTGGTATCTCTGCAGGATACTGAGTGAGCTTTGAAACAAAAATAACAAACACGTTGGGCAAGTAATAAGTATAAAACTTAATGCTAGTGTGAGTCACAACAGCATTTAAACATGGTGCAGCCTCTACACAACCTCGCGCCTTTCATCTCTCCCTGGTACGTAAGTCTTCAGTGCTGTCACTGCCTTTTTCTTGCACATGTACAGAGCTTTTACATGCACCTACAAAACGATGTTGGGGAGGGGAGGGGGGCAGGTAATCTAGGGATGAGAGGTGACCAGGCCAAGGTCCAAACAACCTACTAGGGCAAAACATTTGCTTACTAAAACCCTGGGTTTGACTCATCACCAGAAGCAGGTTTTCTGGGAAGCCTACAGAGGCTAATACCACAGAGCTTTCACTGGATCAGCCCCTTCTTAGTCTGCACTCAAAATTCTAAATACTTTTAAAAAAAAAGAAAAAGAAACACACCACCCCAAACTAGGTAAGTTTTATGCTTTAGGTTGCACAAGGTGTGACTCAGCCCTAACCGCCCCTGACCCAGGGCTGTTTCCCACTTTTTTTCCCCCATCACCTCTCAAGAACCCCAAACTCAACAGCACTATCATATACTTGAAATCCGTTCTGAAAGGTCTTTGCCTCTGTGTATCATTGCTTTTCCTCATGTGCATTTTTCCCCCTATTTTTGATCATCTAGACACTTGGTACACAAACATCTACAGAGACCCATTCTGTGAGATGCTTTCATGCCTCTTTCAAGGTCTTCTGCTTCATCTTCAAAATAAAACCAAAACCGCCTACTTCTCCCTGGGCCAATGCTTGGGAGGTCCCAGTTGGCTGAAGGGGAGAAGCCTCTGAGAAGCTCCCTAGACATCTATCAGTTACCCACCAGAGCAGCCCCCACCTCCTGCCCAGGCAGTGCCAGTCAGTTGAGAGGGGACTGTGTTTCATAGGTAAATAGCACCACATCCTCACATGTACTTCTTTTTTTTGTTTTTTTTGGGGTGGGGGGCGGGGAGAGGTGGGTTGGGGAGGGAGGGGGGCGGGTGGGCCACTTCTATTGGTCTTTCATTTATTTATTTTCATTCGTCTTTGTTCTTTGGCCCATGTGGGCCTCCCATCTCAGTGGCCTCTCTCGTCACAGAGCACTGACTCTGGGTGCATGCACTCCAGAGCTCCGCTCGGTAATTGGACACATTGGTCCAGCTGCTACGCGGCACATGGGATCTTCCCAGGCCAGGGATCAAACCAGCACCCCTTGCACTGCATGTACTTATGTCAGTCAGTAGCTGTCACTTCACAGCGAGCATCTGCAAAGCCCAGCTTGGTATCTGGTCCTGAGCAGGATGTTAACAAAGCTCAGCAGGGAGCCACCTGCTCAGGGTGGCCTCCGTCTCCCAGAGGGACGAGGCACAGGTTGGGGCAAGTGTCCCAGGCAAAGGATCAGGGGGTGGGGCAGTGAGAGAGGCTTCTGGGAGGGGACCTGAGGGCAACCACCTCCTGGAGCAGAGCACGGAACGAGCCTTCACTCCTTCAGAACCTGGAGATGGATGCAGGCGCCACCCCACGTTGGCTCACTAGCTGGATCTCTTTACAGAAGTCACGTCGGTGGACTGGGCACAACCTGCCTGTCCAAGTCA
Organism: Tragulus kanchil; assembly: GCA_022376925.1. NCBI lineage: Eukaryota > Metazoa > Chordata > Mammalia > Artiodactyla > Tragulidae > Tragulus > Tragulus kanchil. Next base: position 152,824,776 of record JAIOJX010000005.1, read on the forward strand.
CATTTTGACACCTTCTTCTCCCCCTTCCCTAGCCAAGTCCTCCAGGAACAGCGGGGACTCAGCCTCCAGCCTGCTGACCCTGGGTGGGCGGAGCCGGATCTGGGACAACTGGCAGCAGAGCACGGTTGGTCCCAGGTCTCTGGCTTCAGGGCAGTGAATGGACGGGGAGGATGTGTATGAGGGGGGGGTGGTATTCCCTGTCATAGGAGTTATGTCTTCAGGTTTTCAACATTTTCTTCACATATATGATGGGTGATATCTTCTCTGATTCCACAGGTGGCTGCTTTTTCACTCTGTCTCTTGTGTGCTTCGGTTCTCAGAAGCTTTAGCTTTTGATAGAGTTCACAATGCCTATTTTTACTTCTGTGACTTGTGCTTATGTCTTCATACCCAGGAAGTCCTCACCAAATGCAATGTCATGACGATTTCTTGCTGTGTGTCCTTCTAGGAATTTTATAGCTCTGTGTGTCACATTGAGATTTTTGATCCATTTTGATTTAATTTTTCCTTATGGTGTATATTTTTAAATAGAGCATTATTCGAAATAAACTGAGCTACAGCCTCTTTAAAGGTATGGTTCTAATAAGCATAATCAAAGCAGCCAGGCCCAAAGAAAGGCCTTCTGTATTATCCCACGTAAATCAACTTCAACAACAAGCAAAATTAATTCTAAAATTCCCTTGGGGAAGAGGAAACCGTGAGCTGGGATGGGTGTGTCGGGGGAGGGGCGGTGCCCAGATGGTCGGTCATATACTGTTTCCTGTGTGCTGGTTCCCAGTTGCGTTCTCTTAGGCTAAGTCATGACATAATGCACATATGCTTTCCAGACTTTGGGGGATATAGGCTATGCTTCAACTTGAAAATTCCTTCAGATGAGTATAAGCCTGTTTTCTAGTTATTCCCAAGGCCAGAGGGCATGGTGGTTGGTGCTAGACTCTGGAAGTACAAGCTGATGGTTAATATCCTGTATCTAAACTCACTGTCGCAGAAACCCTGGCCAAGGGACTACCTCTCAGGACTATAGATTCTTTACGTGCGAAATGGGTTGATTATACATCTCCGTCTAGGTTATGGAGAGAGCCAAGTCCTTGCTGACATGCAGCAAGAACTGAAAGAGCTGAATCAATAGTCTGCAGGTGGTGGGGTGAGGACAGCGCTGGCCGTCTAACAGAGCTCCCGCTTGCCGTCTGCAGGCCTTCAGGGACAGCACATGTGCACGTGCCACTGCCATGGCATCTCCAGAGCAGAGCAGCTCGCATTTCTGGAATCTCAGATTCAGTTTTAACAAGGAATCTCTGATTCCATTTTTTTAAAAATTATATTGTAATATAGTTGATTTACAATATTGTGTTAGGTTCAGGTGAATAGCAAAGTGATTCAGTTATATATACTTATGTATTTGTAAACATTATATATTTTTATACTGATAAATGTGATATATAGCATACGATATACATATATTTGGGGTTTTTCCATTATAGATTATTATAGGATATTGACTATCGTTCCCTGTCCTTGCTGATGACCTATTTTATATATATTTCGGTGTGTATATTTTAAGCCCAAACTCCAAATTTATCCCTCTTCCCCTTTCCCCTTTGGTAACCGTAAGGTTTTGCTGTTATTCTTTTTATTTTGGCAGCTTCACTGCAGCTCGTGGGCTTACTTGCCCCACAGCAGGTAGGCTCTTAGTTCCCGGACCAGGGATTGAACCTGTGTGCCTTGCATTGGAAAGCAGATTCTTAATCACTGGAAAATCAACCCCATAAGTTGGTTTTCTATGTCTGTGAGTCTTTCTCTGTTTTATAAGTATGCTCATTTGTATCATTTTTTAGATTCCACATGTAAGTAGTATCAGATGATATTTTTCTTTGACTTATTACACTTGGTGTAAATACCTAGGCCCATCCATTTTGCTGCAAATAGCATTATTTCATTCTTTCTCATAACTGAGCAGTATTCCATTGTGTATATACATCATGTCTTCTTTATCCACTCATCTGTCAATGGACATACTTAGGTTGTTTCCATTCTGGACTATTGTAAATAGTACTTTGGGGAACATTGGTGTCTTTTGCTTTCCCAGTGGCTCAGTGGTAAAGAGCCAGGTTTGATCCCTGGGTCAGGAAGATCCCCTGGAGGAGGGAATGGTAACCCAACCCCGTATTCGTGCCTGGAGAATCCCAGGGACAGAGGAGCCTGGTGGGCCAATGCTTGGGGGGTCCCAGTTGGCTGAAGGGGAGAAGCCTCTGAGAAGCTCCCTAGACATCTACCAGTTACCCACCAGAACAGCCCCCACCTCCTGCCCAGGCAGTGCCAGTCAGTTGACAGAGGACTATGTTTCATAGGTAAAATAGCTCCACATCCTCACATGTACTTCTTTTTTTTGTTTTTGGGGTGGGGGCGGGAGAGGTGGGTTGGGGAGGGAGGGGCGGTGGGCCACTTCTATTGGTCTTTCATTTATTTATTTTCATTCGTCTTTGTTCTTTGGCCCATGTGGGCCTCCCATCTCAGTGGCCTCTCTCGTCACAGAGCACTGACTCTGGGTGCATGCACTCCAGAGCTCCGCTCGGTAATTGGACACATTGGTCCAGCTGCTACGCGGCACATGGGATCTTCCCAGGCCAGGGATCAAACCAGCACCCCTTGCACTGCATGTACTTATGTCAGTCAGTAGCTGTCACTTCACAGCGAGCATCTGCAAAGCCCAGCTTGGTATCTGGTCCTGAGCAGGATGTTAACAAAGCTCAGCAGGGAGCCACCTGCTCAGGGTGGCCTCCGTCTCCCAGAGGGACGAGGCACAGGTTGGGGCAAGTGTCCCAGGCAAAGGATCAGGGGGTGGGGCAGTGAGAGAGGCTTCTGGGAGGGGACCTGAGGGCAACCACCTCCTGGAGCAGAGCACGGAACGAGCCTTCACTCCTTCAGAACCTGGAGATGGATGCAGGCGCCACCCCACGTTGGCTCACTAGCTGGATCTCTTTACAGAAGTCACGTCGGTGGACTGGGCACAACCTGCCTGTCCAAGTCACATTTTGACACCTTCTTCTCCCCCTTCCCTAGCCAAGTCCTCCAGGAACAGCGGGGACTCAGCCTCCAGCCTGCTGACCCTGGGTGGGCGGAGCCGGATCTGGGACAACTGGCAGCAGAGCACGGTTGGTCCCAGGTCTCTGGCTTCAGGGCAGTGAATGGACGGGGAGGATGTGTATGAGGGGGGGGTGGTATTCCCTGTCATAGGAGTTATGTCTTCAGGTTTTCAACATTTTCTTCACATATATGATGGGTGATATCTTCTCTGATTCCACAGGTGGCTGCTTTTTCACTCTGTCTCTTGTGTGCTTCGGTTCTCAGAAGCTTTAGCTTTTGATAGAGTTCACAATGCCTATTTTTACTTCTGTGACTTGTGCTTATGTCTTCATATCCAGGAAGTCCTCACCAAATGCAATGTCATGACGATTTCTTGCTGTGTGTCCTTCTAGGAGTTTTATAGCTCTATGTGTCACATTGAGATCTTTGATCCATTTTGATTTAATTTTTCCTTATGGTGTATATTTTTAAATAGAGCATTATTCGAAATAAACTGAGCTACAGCCTCTTTAAAGGACAGGTATGGTTCTAATAAGCATAATCAAAGCAGCCAGGCCCAAAGAAAGACCTTCTGTATTATCCCACTTAAATCAACTTCAACAACAAGCAAAATTAATTCTAAAATTCCCTTGGGGAAGAGGAAACAGTGAGCTGGGATTGGTGTGTCGGGGGAGGGGCGGTGCCCAGATGGTCGATCACATACTGTTTCCTGTGTGCTGGTTCCCAGATGCGTTCTCTCAGGCTAAGTCATGACATAACGCACATATGCTTTCCAGACTTTGGGGAATACAGGTTATGCTTCAACTTGAAAATTCCTTCAGATGAGTATAAGCCTGTTTTCTAGTTATTCCCAAGGTCAGAGGGCATGGTGGTTGGTGCTAGACTCTGGAAGTACAAGCTGATGGTTAATATCCTGTATCTGAACTCACTGTCGCAGAAACCCTGGCCAAGGGACTACCTCTCAGGACTACAGATTCTTTACGTGCGAAATGGGTTGATTATACATCTCCGTCTTGGTTACTGAGAGAGCCAAGTCCTTGCTGACATGCAACAAGAACTGAAAGAGCTGAATAAATAGTCCGCAGGTGGTGGGGTGAGGACAGTGCTGGCCGTCTAACGGAGCTCCCGCTTGTCGTCTGCAGGCCTTCAGGGACAGCACATGTGCACGTGCCACTGCCATGGCATCTCCAGAGCAGAACCGCTTGCATTTCTGGAATCTCAGATTCAGTTTTAACAAGGAATCTCTGATTCTATTTATTTTTAATTTATATTGTAATATAGTTGATTTACAATATTGTGTTAGGTTCAGGTGAAGAGCAAAGTGAGTCAGTTATATATACTTATGTATTTGTAAACATTATATATTTTTATACTGATAAATGTGATATATAGCATACGATATACATATATTTGGGGTTTTTCCATTATAGATTATTATAAGATATTGACTATCATTCCCTGTCCTTGCTGATGACCAATTTTACATATATTTCAGTGTGTATATTTTAAGCCCAAACTCTGAATTTATCCCTCTTCTCCTTTCCCCTTTGGTAACCGTAAGGTTTTGCTGTTATTCTTTTTATTTTGGCAGCTTCACTGCAGCTCGTGGGCTTACTTGCCCCACAGCAGGTAGGCTCTTAGTTCCCAGACCAGGAATTGAACCTGTGTGCCTTGCATTGGAAAGCAGATTCTTAATCACTGGACCACCAGGGAAGTCCCCATAAGTTGGTTTTCTATGTCTGTGAGTCTTATAAGTATGCTCATTTGTATCATTTTTTAGATTCCACATGTAAGTAGTATCAGACGATATTTTTCTTTGACTTATTACACTTGGTGTAAATACCTAGGCCCATCCATTTTGCTGCAAATAGCATTATTTCATTCTTTCTCATAACTGAGCAGTATTCCATTGTGTATATACATCATGTCTTCTTTATCCACTCATCTGTCAATGGACATACTTAGGTTGTTTCCATTCTGGACTATTGTAAATAGTACTTTGGGGAACATTGGTGTCCGTTGCTTTCCCAGTGGCTCAGTGGTAAAGAGCCAGGTTTGATCCCTGGGTCAGGAAGATCCCCTGGAGAAGGGAATGGTAACCCACCCCCGTATTCGTGCCTAGAGAATCCCAGGGACAGAAGAGCCTGGTGGGCTACAGTCCATGGGGTCGCAAAGAGTCAGACACAGCTGAGAAACTCTTTCACTTTCGCTTCTGTGAATGTGGATGCACGATAAAGCATCTACAAGATGTTAGCAGTCATCATCACCAAGACATATATGGGATATCGGGATCATATGGTAAGTCTATTTTTAGACAGGTTCTTTATACATATGCAATCTTAGAGAAAGCTGGCTTGGTGCAATAATGTTTTTCAGAATCTGACCCTGAGAACTTATGAAGTGTTTCTACGAATTCTTAGGAGAAAGCTTTAAATTAACTAGGTAAATTTAACTTATGTCAACTTTTTTCTTTTGGTTTTGTGTTTTCCAGGTGAATTACCACCACACATGCATTCACTGTGGTATCCCAAGGATAAAAGAACAAGGTGAACAAGGAGGGTCTTGGAATACAGGAATAGATTCAGATCCTTATTACCCTTTCCCTCCTCATGTTGTAACCATTACTCTCCCCCAACACCCAGTACACCGTCCAATCAGCAAATGATCCATAAGACGCCTATCCCACTCCTTGGACCCTGGCTATAAAAATGGATCAAAGACCCTGTTCAACATTGGTTCTCCCTGACTATCAGGAAGCTGGCCCACTGCTCTAACAGAGTCTCCGACTCTAATAAACTTTATTCTCCTCTCCTTATGCTTTATGTTTGGAAATTCTTCTCCAACCTGCACATGGACCACAACATTTTGGGTGGCCCATTCAGGGACTTGGGCTTTCTTCCCCCACCTCCATGCCTCTCCTTTCTCATAGGGATCCTCTGCAAACAGGCCAGTGGCTGTGGAATTAACTTAGGAACCCTGCCTAGGGTTCCCCTCTGGTGTGTTCCAAAGGCCCCACTGCTCACTGTGCCCCAGTAGCTGCTGCCCAAACAGGTGAGGCTTTCTCCTTCTGACTTCTTTCTAAGTAAGGACTAGGCCAAATAATATTGTGTGGGCACGTGTCAGGCATTTCAAAGCCATCAGGGTGCCCGCCACATGAAAACTCCCGTGTGAGGATAAGGGGGTCATGAAACAGATCAGGCCACAAAGGCATCCACCCCCAGCTAGACAACGTCCGCGCATGGTGTCAGGCGCATAGTGGTTGAAGCAAAACATAAAGCCCATCCTCCCCTGGTCACCGCCTCCAGGACAGGATTTTAAGGCAGATTCCTCAGCCTTTCTTCCCTGTCACTTTTACTTCTTTCCCTTTCCGTCTGGATTGATTCACAGGAAGTATTAATTTGAGGTATTAAAGCTTTCCTCTAGGCAGTTAGATAAGAGGCATAAATATTTACAGATCAAATCAGCTGCCCTTTTAAGTATTTCCTAAAATGTCATATAAAAAGAAATGCTATCCAAGTAAAAAAGAAGTTCCGCCCGAGCCCACCCGCCCGCCCCATCCATTTCAAGAGGTGCGTCTTCCGCAGAGCCTCCCTCTCAGGTGGGTCACGGTGTGTGCCAGAGTGTCTCTCCGGGCCTGGGTCTCGGATCGGGCCCCGTCCCCCCCCCCCGGGCCCTCAGCCTCTGTGCAACCTCTGCCAGTCTCTCTGTGTCTCCCTGCGTCTCCCCGTGTCCTTCTCTCCCTCCGCGTGTGTGTTTGTGTGTGTGTGGGGGGGGGCGGTAGGGGGATGTCTGCCTGTCTGTCTGCCTGTCTGTCTGTCGGCCTGCCTGCCTGCCTGCCTGCCTGTGTTCCTGTCTGTCTGTCTCCATCTCCCTCTCTCCGTCTTCGTGTCCGTCTCTCCTAAGATAAGATCCAGCCTCCGTTCCTCTGGCCCGGGCCCCTGCCACTGGCTGTGGCTGTGGCTGTGGCCGTGGCCGTGGCCCACGGGCTTGCGCCGGCTGGCTCTCCGTTGCCGAGGGGGCGTGTGAGTGGGGGTGTGGGTGTGCGTGTGCCTGCCTGGCGCTCCACTGCTGTGTGAGGAAGGAGCGCTCCGGCTGCGGCGCCCCGGAGACGGGGCGGGGGGTCTGGGGACCGCCGTCGGGTGTGCGCGCGGGGCCCAGGTGGGGGGGGACTCTGTGCTGGGCGGGGGGCCTTGGCGGGGCGAAGGGGCGGGACTGACGGCCTGCGGTCGGCCCCGCGCTGGCGGCTCTGGCTGCGCGTCGGGGGCACGTTGGTGCCGGGCGGGGTGGGCGCTCCGGGCCCCGGGCCCCGAGGGCCGACGCCTCCGCGGCCACGTGCCTCTGAGGAGCGGGCGGGATGTGGCGACGCCGAGCCGGCCCGGGATGTGGAGAGAGGCCCAGGGTGGGAGAGCCCCGAGCCGTCGCATCTGCGGCCCTCCGGCGCGGGGCGCGGGGACGGGCGGAAGGGCCGGGCCGGGCCGCGGCGGCCGGCCGGGGGGGGGGGGGGTGCGGCTGGCGGCCGTGGCCGGCAGGGGGGCTTTGGGCCGCGGGTAGGGCGGGGGCAGGTGCAGAGGCGCGCTGTGGGCAGAGGTGCGAGCGGCTGGTGGCCAGGGGGGCGTGGCTCGGGGCTCTTGGGGCGCCCGGCAGGAGCCCGCCTCCGTCTACGGCCATACCACCCTGAACGCGCCCGATCTCGTCTGATCTCGGAAGCTAAGCAGGGTCGGGCCTGGTTAGTACTTGGATGGGAGACCGCCTGGGAATACCGGGTGCTGTAGGCTTTTTGCCTGCCTCGCCCGTGGTCCCCGCCACCCACCGCCCAGCCCCCCGCCGCTGCTGCCCCCGCGCCCGCCGGTGGGAGGCTTCTCCTTTGATTCTTCCGGGTAAGGACTACGCCAAATAATATTGTGTGG
>JAIOJX010000005.1:152833266-152855000 GCA_022376925.1 Tragulus kanchil
TATAGAACAACAGACTGGTTCAAAACTGAGAAAGGAGCACATCAACGCTGTATATTGTCAGCCTGCTCATTTGACTTATATGCAGAGTACACCATGTGAAATGCCAGGCTGGATGAAGCACAGGCTGGAATCAAGATTGCTGGGAAAAATATAAATAACCTCAGATATGTAGATGGCACCACCCTAATGGCAGAAAGTGAGTTTCTTGATGAAGATGAAAGAGAAGAGTGAAAAAGCTGGCTTAAAACTCAACATTCAAAAAACGGAGATCATGGCATCTGATTCTATCACTTCATGGGAAATATATGGGGAAACAATGGAGATAGTGACAGATTTTATTTCCTTGAGCTCTGAAATTACTATGGATGGGTGACTGCAACCAAGAAATTAAAGATACTTGGCTCCTTGAAAGAAAAGCTATGACAAACCTAGACAGTGTATTAAAAAGCAGTGACATTACTTTGCCTACAAAGGTCCATATGGTCAACGCTATGGTTTTTCCGGTAGTCATGTAAGGATGTGAGAGTTAGACCATAAAGAAGGCTGAGTGCCAAATAATGGATGTTTCTGAATTGTGGTGTTGAAGACTCTTGAGAGTTCTTGGACTGCAAGGAGATCAAACCAGTCAATACTAAAGGAAATCAACCCTGAATATTCACTGGGAGGACTGATGCTGAAGCTCCAATACTTTGGCCACCTCATGTGAAGAGCTGACTCATTGGAAAAGAGCCTGATGCTGGAAAAGATTGGAGGCAAAAGGAGAAGGGGACGACAGAGGATGAGGTGGTTGGATGGCATCACTGGGGCAATGGACATGAATTTGAGTAAGCTCCAGGAGACGGTGAAGGACAGGGAAGCCTCGCATGCTGCCGTCCATGGGGTCACAAAGAGTTGGACACATGGGCTTCCCTAGTGGTCCATTGGGTTAGGACACCGCCTTGCAGTGCAAGGGGCACCGGTTTGATCCCTGGCCTGGGAAGATCCCATGTGCCACGGAGCGGCTGGACCGATGTGTCCAACTACCAGAGCTCTGGAGCGCATGCACCCAGAGCTGGTGCTCTGCGACAACAGGGGCCGCTGCGATGGGAGGCCCACACGGGCCAAAGAACAAAGATGGATGAAAATGGACAAATGAAAGACCAATACAAGTGGCCCGCCTGCTCCCCTCCCTCCCTACCCCACCCCCGCCAAAATAAATAAATAAATAAATCTTAAAAAAAAAAAAGAGTTGGACACACCTAAGCGACTGAACAAGTCTCACAAAGAGTTGGACATGACTGAGCAACTGATTCGGCAGCCCCACTTCTGTGTGTATACACAGGAGAATTGAAATCAGGATCTCAAAGTGGTATCTGCACTCCCTGTTCACTGTGTCATTGTTCAAACAGCCAAAGCATGGAAGCAACCTAAATGTGTATTGCCTGAAGAATGGCTAAAGCATAATGTAATATATACACAAAATGGCATATTATCCAGCCTTTAATAAAAAGAAGGAAATCCTGCCAATTGCAACAGCATGGATGAACCTGGCTAAGTGAAGTAAGCCGGATACAGAAGGAAAATCCTACATAGTACCACTTACATGAGGAATCTAAAGTAGCAAAAGCCTTAGAAGAGATTGCCAGGGGCTGGGGAGAGGGCAGCGGAGAGAGAGGTGATGATCAAAGAGTGCAGAGTGTCAGCTGTTACAAATGAGTAAGTTCTGGAGATCTGTACAGCACAGTGCTTGTAGTTAATAAAACCATACTATATATTCAGAACTTGGCTAAGATGGTAAATCTCTTGGCTCAGTGTTCTTACCACAAATAAGCAAAGAAAGGGGAGGGAACACTAATGTGTTGGATATATTCATGGCATAGACTGGTGGTGGGTTCACAGATGTATCCTCATACCCAGAGTCATCAGGGTGTATACATTCAATGTGTACAGCTTTTTCTTCTTTATAAAAAATTTGAATTATTTTTGACTGTGCTGGGTCTTTTTTTTCTTTTCCCCATCATGCCTCTCTTTGTATTCATATCTATTTTCATCCATCTTTTTATTCTTTGACATGTGTGGGCCTCCCATTGCAGGGGCCTTTCTCACTGCAGAGCACCGGCTCAGCACGCACACACTCCAGAGCGCTGGCTTGTAATTGGACACACCGGTCCAGCTGCTCCATGGCATGTGGGATCTTCCCAGGCCAGGGATCAAACCAGTGCCCTTTGTACTGCAAGGCCGACTCTTTACTCAATGGACCAAAAGGGAAGCCTGTGTACAGCCTTTGCTATGTTCATTACACATCAATATGGTGATTTAAATAAGTGAATAGAACCTGGATCGGTCTAGGGAGCTGAAGGTTACATGGACAAAGCCACTTGTATTCCACGTGAAGTGAGCAAAGCCAGCAGAGAATAAGGCAAACTATGTCATTTTGAGCATAGAGAAAAACAGAAAACATGCAAAAATGTGACAGCAATTACCTCCAGATAGCAGGATCATAGATGATTTGTACTTATTTTCCTTGAGTTTTCTTTATTTCTTCCCCACAGGAGAAACAATGGAGGTGATTTCAGAATCTGAATTTGTTGAATTTGTATCAGTTACAGTGATTAGTTAGAGACGACAGAATCTTTGTGGTTTGAGCAGAGAGTGACTCATTCCTGGGTGTTAAGACTGAGCGGCCGGGACTCCCAGGGAACTGAGAATGGAGGCCCCACAGCCAAGGGCGGCCCAGCTGAGACGGTCACGCAGCCCCAGCGGGTACTGTTGTCATGGAAACTCCCATCTGTGCTCAGCCCCAGACGCTGGGGCGGCTGCTAGGGGAGACCCAGACCCTCTGTTCCCTGCCAGCCAGGAGTTTCATCCCTCCACCACCCTGTGTCGCTCGCTTCCACCTTTGAGATCTCAGGTGAGCATCTGTCCAGAGAAGCCGAGGCCACCTGCAGAACCTGACCTGCACAGGGGTCTGGGAAATGTAGATGTCAGATTTTCTAGAGACGAAGGCACGGAAGTAGGGGGTAGTACACGTGTTGAATGAGTCAACCTGCAGGATCCACCACAGAAGCAAGACAAGATGACAGAAGAATCACATGGTACCCTCTGAAGTCCACATGGTGGCCCACTTACTGTGCTGGGTCTTTTCTTTTCCCATCTCCCCTTTAAAATTTTTTTTTCCCGACATGTGTGGGCCTCCCATTGCAGGGGCCTTTCTCACTGCAGAGCACCGGCTCAGCACGCACACACTCCAGAGCGCTGGCTTGTAATTGGACACACCGGTCCAGCTGCTCCATGGCATGTGGGATCTTCCCAGGCCAGGGATCAAACCAGTGCCCTTTGTACTGCAAGGCCGACTCTTTACTCAATGGACCAAAAGGGAAGCCTGTGTACAGCCTTTGCTATGTTCATTACACATCAATATGGTGATTTAAATAAGTGAATAGAACCTGGATCGGTCTAGGGAGCTGAAGGTTACATGGACAAAGCCACTTGTATTCCACGTGAAGTGAGCAAAGCCAGCAGAGAATAAGGCAAACTATGTCATTTTGAGCATAGAGAAAAACAGAAAACATGCAAAAATGTGACAGCAATTACCTCCAGATAGCAGGATCATAGATGATTTGTACTTATTTTCCTTGAGTTTTCTTTATTTCTTCCCCACAGGAGAAACAATGGAGGTGATTTCAGAATCTGAATTTGTTGAATTTGTATCAGTTACAGTGATTAGTTAGAGACGACAGAATCTTTGTGGTTTGAGCAGAGAGTGACTCATTCCTGGGTGTTAAGACTGAGCGGCCGGGACTCCCAGGGAACTGAGAATGGAGGCCCCACAGCCAAGGGCGGCCCAGCTGAGACGGTCACGCAGCCCCAGCGGGTACTGTTGTCATGGAAACTCCCATCTGTGCTCAGCCCCAGACGCTGGGGCGGCTGCTAGGGGAGACCCAGACCCTCTGTTCCCTGCCAGCCAGGAGTTTCATCCCTCCACCACCCTGTGTCGCTCGCTTCCACCTTTGAGATCTCAGGTGAGCATCTGTCCAGAGAAGCCGAGGCCACCTGCAGAACCTGACCTGCACAGGGGTCTGGGAAATGTAGATGTCAGATTTTCTAGAGACGAAGGCACGGAAGTAGGGGGTAGTACACGTGTTGAATGAGTCAACCTGCAGGATCCACCACAGAAGCAAGACAAGATGACAGAAGAATCACATGGTACCCTCTGAAGTCCACATGGTGGCCCACTTACTGTGGTCTCACGGTAAGGACAGGGCTGCCCTGGTGACTGAGATGGTAAAGAATCCACCTGTATTGCAACACACACCAGAGACACGAGTTCAGTACCTGCATAGGCAAGATCCCTTGGAGAAGGAAAATGGCAACCCACTCCAGTATTTTTCCCTGAAAAATCCCATGGACAGAAGGAGAAGGCTTGGGAGTCTCAGCAGCAAACTCAGGCAGGGCCCCAGTCACCTCTCTGAGCCGACACTCAGACTCACAGGAGGACTGATTCCTGTTGTCCACAGTGGGGGGATCCTGCAATGGGGGGTCTTATGGTGGGGGTATCCTGCAGTGGGGTTTTCTGTCGTGGGGGTTCACCAGTGACGGGCAGTTTGATAACCACCATAAGTACTCACACCTTTTCTTCTTCTTCTCACTTCCCTACACCCTTGTCTTCATCTCCCAACTACACTCCTTGTGCCAGAATCTTTATCTCCAAGTTGTCTGGGGCAGCTTAAACTAAGTCATCTCTGACCTGAGTGTGTACTCAGGTAAAGCCTCCTTATGGCTCTGGAAGACCTGCTGGGACAGTCCCCTGTGGGTGGGTCACACAGGCAAGAGGCTGCTTCTGTGACCTCACAATCATCCATAGCCGTTTGGAAAGTCATTGTGTTTACGGGTCTCGTCCAGAACCCAGGATGGACAGGAGAGCAGAACGCCCCGGGATGCCCCCACCACCTGCTGCCCTGTGACACACAGGTGTCACATCACAGTTCTTCTACCCTTCTGTGCTTCACGCATTGTTCTCTCTGCCCTAGGACTGCACGGGTGTCCTGTGAGGGTGCTGTCCTTGGTATAACTGTGGCTCTGCTATTAGCACTTGAGGTCTGGCCAGCTCCGTCGTGGACGCAGGCGATAGACATTTCTCTGGATCCTGCTCAGTGACAGGTCCTGCATCACCCTCCACAGACGTCTCCCTTCCCTCTCTGCCCTGCAGGGCTGCCGCGAGCGCAGCCCAGTGGAAGGGGCTCACATCCTCAGTGACACCTCCAGGTAGTGGGTGAGCGAAGTGCCGTGTCCCCTTCCACATTCTTGGGGCTGCTCCTGTCACCCCTGATCCAAGGAAGAGAATCTGGAGGTGGAGTGCCATTCTGGGGTCTCTTAGCAGGCAGTGAGGGGCGGAGCTGGGCAGGGACCAGGAAGGTCTGCTCAGAGTCCCTCCAGTTCCCTGTGCATCTCGGCCTCTCGGACACACGACGTCTCAGGATCATGCGGTTGCCAGGCCGTCTGTTACTACCCCTCAGCCATTTAGCAGGGAGCTTCTGCCAGTCTCAGCACCGGACACCCTCTGGCGTAGCTAACACACCCCTGGTCCTTGCAGGGGAAGACAGAGCAGTGAACAGATACAGACAAGTTGCTTCCGTGGTCCTGAGTGGCGGTGGGGGTGAAGGAGGATCCCACGTTCCCGGTCCCGAGAACTGACCTTAGCACAGCTGTGGAGTCTCTAGCTGCAGGGTCGTGTCTGGCCTCGTCACAGGCCTGGGGGCCATCCTGGTCTATGCCATGTGCCAGCGTCCAGGCACTGAGGCCATGCTGGTGGGTGAGGATGCTCTCCTGGAAATGCTGGCAGAGTGTTTCTGCCAACGGTGTTTACACTCAGGTAACAGGTAACTACCTGTTGGTCACTCCTTTGCTACCAGTGAGATCAAGGGGGTGGGTGCTGCCAGGGGAGCCCGGGCGCATCCCCCTGGAATGAGGGGCCTGGGTGTTTGAGGAGCAAATTGGAGGTTCTGTCCTCCTTTTAGAAATAACAGTCCACCACTTTGTTGAACAATTGTTCATTTTTTCCCATAGAAACTGGTTATGTGCGCACAGGAGACAGACAAAACTCATCTGTACCCATAGAGTTCCCAGCTCCGCTAGAGTGCGCTCAGCCCCTCCATGCAGACATGGGTATTCATCCTGAGTCAGCAACTGGGCATTTCCAGTGTGTCCCTCCTGAAAACAGCTCTCTCCCCAGGGTGATGGTGCCTTGACGTTTGTGACAGTCTGTCCCTGCTCAGTCTCAAGTCTGATTCCCAGGTGGGCATCTCTCAGCCAAGGCACTGGGTTTTTCTCTCGTATGTCATTCAGATGGACTGCGACAGCGGCCCTCTTTGGGCACTGGCCCCCCGCTCGTTGCTGCTTCAGGTGGCAGGTCAAGTGTGCCTGTGGCTGCTGCTCCGTGCCCCTTGTGTGGATGGGCCACGTGCATTCACTCTCCTGATGAGACTCGAAGGCCTGTTCCAGCTCAGTGTGCCAGGACGGATGGCCCGAGTGTGTCCCGTGTTTCACTGGCATTTACACCAGGTGCTGGGTCAAATGGTACATTATCTTCAAGGTCAGGGGTAGTGTCTTTTCTGAAAACGGGGCACGTCTGTGTGCCAGGCCCCTTGCAGACCCGGGAGCAGGGAAGCATTGATCAAACCATTCTACCAAGAGATCAAAGCTACAGCTGCGGGTTGACCCCTGCTGGGAGAGGCGTGAACAGGGAGGGAGGCCTGGTCGATGCGCCCCACCTCCCACCCCTCCCCAGTTAGGAACCCAGTTGTTGAGTGAGAGCAGCGGGGAGCATCCAGGCAGGAAGGAGAATGCGCTCAGAGGCTTCAAGACTGGAGGAGGCTGGCCTTGACGCTGTCTAGCTGGAGAGAGTTAAGGGCTCTGTCCCACGAGCCTCCCCCCATTTGAGTTGCCAACAGCCAGCCTAGGTTGTCACCTGGACTTCTGACCATCAGGCTGTAAACCGGGCTCCCATGACCCTCTCTCCGGGTTGGCTAGTTTGCTGGAATGGCTCACAGAGCTCAGGGAACCGGTGTGCTCACTCTGTCAGCAGAGATTCGAAAAGGTCAGGAACCATGGATGAAAGAGGAGCAGGGGCAGGGTGTGGGGAGATGACACAGAACTTCTGTGCCCTCTGAGGGCTCCACTCTCCAAATTTCCAAACCTCACCAATTCGGAAGCTCTCCAAACTTTGTCGTTTCAAGGAGGGTTCAGCACCGAAGAGCCGAGCAGGCTATGGTCCATAGGGTCACAGAGTCAGACACGACTGAAGTGACGTAGCACAGCACAATGCATCTTTTTCTGTCCTTTCATGCTCCATGTTTTTTTGTCTTTGGACCTAAAGTCAGTCTCTTTATAGACAGCGAAGAGTTGCATCATATACTTTTATCCATTTTGCTAATCTTTTAAGTGGAGAGTTTAATCTACTTATATGTAATTACTGATTCTGAAGGCATAGTTGTCTGAATAACCAGTAATAGTCATTTAGCTATTTTCTGTATGCCTTATGACTTGTTTGTGCCTCATTGCCTGCATGATCACCTTCCTTTGCATTGTTAATTTTTTGTAGTGAAAACATTTTAATTCCTTTCTCATTTTGTGGATATTCTTTTATTTTGTGGTTACCAAGAGATTACAAATAACTTAAAACTGCAACACTCCAATGTAAGCCAGTTTAATTTTAATAACATAAAAAGCCTCTATTCCCATACATCTCTGATTCCACCTCCTTTCAGTTACTGATGTCACAAAATTGAATCTTTTGCATCATATGTCCAAAAGCAGAAAAATTCTTTACAATTTTTTTATTAATCTCTTCAAAGAGAAAACAAAATGTAGAGCTACAAACCAAAGTTAAAATAGGACTAGCTTTTAAAAAAATTTATCTGGCTGCACTGGATCCTAGTTGTGGTATCTGGGATCTTGTTCCTTGACCAGGGATTGAACCTAGGCCCCTGCATTGGCAACACAGATTCCTAACCACCGGGCCCACCATGGAAGCCCCAGGGCTAGTTTCTCTAATTGCCCGTCTACTTTTACCAAATATCTTTTCATAGTGATTTGAGTTACTGTCCAGGGTCCTTCAACTTCAATCTGAAGGACTCCCTGCTGCAGGACTGTAGTGACATTGCTAGTTAGCATAGTTAGCATTGCCAGTTAGTGCTGGCCGTCAGCGTAGTTAGCAGATTACCATGTCAGACCTCATGGCCATCTCTACTACAAAGCGGGGATTGCATTGCAAACTATGAGATCCTTCACACTATTGGGAAGGGTCGATTTACTACAGTGAAATTAGCCCAGTACATTCTGACTGGGACAGAGGTGGCTGAAAGGTCAATGGGAAAAGTCATCAGAGCGCTTCAAACCTTCAAAGCTTTTCCGGGGAGTGAACAGCCTGGAGGCTCTAAATCATTTCAACACTGTGAAACTTTAGAAGGTAACTCACACAGAGGAGACCTTCTTCTTTGTGATAGACCTCCGTGGGGGGGACCTGTGCAAGACAAGCTGGGGTCTGTTCCATCAGATCATCTCTGCCCTGCAGCACTGCTATGAGAGGGGCATTGTGCATGGACCTGAAGCCAGGGAACCTCCTCTTTGACACCAAGAAATATGTGAAAATGACTGATTTTGGGCCTCAGCAATGAGTGTGATGAGAGACGGGAGCTTGACACGTGCTGTGGCAGCGCCACTTACGCTGCCCCACACCTCTTCCAGATCCTACCATCGACTCGTGGAGCCTCGGAGTAGTTCTGTACTCCATGGTGACTGGGACCCTGCCCTTTGGGGGACAGGACTGCTCGGAGCTGTGGCTGTGGACCCTCTTAGGACAATATCCCATCTCCCTGTATCTCATCACAGACAAGAAATTTGCTTAAAAATAGGATCCTCAACCTTCTTAACAGAAGCACCTTAACTGAGGTGATGAGGCACCCATGGGTGAGCCTGAGCCAAGTGAGCGAGGCCATTCGGTGTGCCACCCTGTGACAAGGACCCGGGGTGCCAGTGGTGAGGACTCGACGTAGGACGCAGGAAAGAGCAGCAGGCATGACGGTGCTAGCTCGGACGAACCCACAAGGTGGGCGCCAGCACTCCCCTTCTGCCCACCTCAGCAGCCCTTATGTGGAGCCTTCCCCAAGCTCCGCAGTGCCCACACCCATCCCTGCATGGCTCAACAGGGAGAGGGCGTGGCCCTGCAGGAGAACTAGGAGTCCAGGGAGAGGACCAGGGAGCCCGGCAGCCCTGCACCCAAGACTGGAGGACAGGACTGCCACCCCCGGGCCACCCCTCCACCACCAGCAGCAGCAGCAGGACTGAAGCCCCAGAGGGAGCCAGCTGCTCCCTACATATGTCCAGCCCCCAAAGTCACCAACTGGGCAGACTGAGAGTGTGCTCCTAGGCACTGCCTCTGACCACCACCACAAAAAGCAGTGGGTTGTCGTGAAGTACTTCTGCTGTGGACTGCCCATCAAGAGGCATGGAAAGAAAGTGATGCCGTGGAAAGCCCATGGATGACCCAAGAAGAAAGGTCAGGCCATGCTGCTTGGGAGCCCATCGAGATGGGCGTGTTCTCTGCCAGAGACTGAAATCAGGAGGGTACGGGCCACTTTCGGTATGACCTTACGGAAGTATGCTAGCCCAAACCCTGGCCTACTCGTGGGATGGTCTGGAGCAGGCTGCAGGTCCAGCCCTTGGCCCCTGCCTGGGTGAAATTCCAGAGGAGGGACTGTCTCTCCTCAGGCACTTCCCCCTCCCCCACTCTTCTGTCTTCCCTGTGGGTGGGGGCGGGGGAGAGTTCTTGTCCTCTCCTTGGGTTTTCATATTCCTGTTAATAAGGTTGATAGCCCAGAGGAAAGGATCACACGTTGGTTTTACATCCTCCCTGCCCAGAACTGGGGCTGTGCATTTTCCAGCCTGAGAAGCGTGCCGTCATGTAGGACTTGGAGGAAATCTGAACAACTGAACAGAAGAATGGCCTCAGGAAATTAGCACACTGACCCCAACACCATTAAAAGACTCTGGCCTGGGAAGATCCCACGTGCCGTGGAGCGGCTGGACCGATGTGTCCAATTACTGAGCCCGAGCTCTGGAGCGCATGCGCCCAGAGGTGGTGCTCTGCAACAACAGAGGTCACCGCGATGGGAGGCCCACAGGAGCCAAAGAACAAAGATGGATGAAAATGGACAAATGAAAGACCAATACAAGTGGCCCGCCTGCTCCCCTCCCTGCCCACGCCTCCCCCCACCGAAATAAATAAATCTATAAATCTTAAAAAAAAAAAAGACTCTGGCCTGTTAAATGCTACTTTTGAGTCTGACTTCAAAGAAATTGAACATTTGGTAGAGAGGGAAAAAGTGGTTGTTTGGGCTGACCAGACTACCGAGCAAGCAAGGCAAAATGGTCTACTGGACGTTTCTATTCTTATGACGTTTCCACGGCTTGAACCAGTTCATTCTTCCCCCTGTTGTAAGTACAGCTTTTATTTCATTAGGTAAATAAACATTATTTCTAAAGATTAAAAGAAAAATAGAAAAAAAAGAAAAATAAAAAAACGAAAGAAAATTAAAAAGTTAAAAAAAAAAGTAGCCCAGTGCATTCTGACTGAGATAGAGGTGGCCGTAAAATAAAGGTCATTAGGAAGACAGCAGAGCTCCTCCCGCCTCCAGAACTTTTCTGGAAGTAAAAAGTGTGAAGACGTGAAACTACTCGCACATCATCAGACAAGTGGCCGTGACTGATACAGAGACCTCCTTGTGTCTGGTGACAGAAGACCTCAGCTGGGGGAACAGGTGCAGCAGCCCTTTGGAGGTCTGCAGCCTTAAGCCAGAGGCTGAGATTTGAGGCCTGTCCCGGCAGCTGGTCTCTGCCCTGTATCACTGTCACCAGAGGGGTGTTGTGTACAGACCTGAAGCCAAGGAACCTCCTCGTTGACACCAAGAAGTATGTCAAAATCACAGATGTAGGAGAAGCTCCGAGTGTGCCGTCAGTGGGAAACTCAGCACGTTCTACGGCAGCCCCACTAGCGCCGCCCCAGAACCCTTTGAAGGGCCAAGTAACGAGGACTACCAGCCGACATATGGAGCATAGGAGTAGCAGTTCTCTGCTCCATGGTGACCGGGACCCTACCCTTTGTGGGACAGGACTGCTCGAAGCTGTGAATGTGGACCCTCTTAGAATAATACCCCACGCCCCTGTACCTCTCATCCAAGAAGAAATTCATTAAAATAGAGTGATCATCCACCCCAATGACAAAAACACCTTCGATGATCTTTGGCAGCATCCATGGGTGAACCTGGCTCAGGAGGAGCCACTCAGGCCATTCTGTGAGCCACCTTGTGAGGAGGACATGTGGGTGACAATCCTGATTCACCCGACCCGAGACTCAGGAACAGGTGGCAGGCAGGACAGCGTGAGCCCAGAGGAGCCCCCAGGAGTGGGCTGCACCATCACAGTGCAGCTCTCCCCTCCCGCCCACCTCAGCAGCCATTAACTTGAGGCTTCCTCACGCCCTGAGGTGCCCACACTCCTATCCACGTGGCTCAGCCAGGGAGAGAGTGTACTACTGCAGAAGAACCAGGCGTCCAGGTTGAAGACCAGGGAGCCTGCTTGTCTCCACCCAGCCTGGAGGAAGCCTGGCCACCTAGTGTGGACAGGAGGCCTCCCCGTCCCGCTGCTGCACGAGCAGCAGGACTGAAGCTCAGAGGAGATCATCTGTTCTCATCACAGCAACAACCACAGTGAGAAACTGCCCCGAGGCGCGCCCTCCGGCCACGGCCAGAGAGAGGGGCGGGCTGGGGGAGGGGCTGGGCATTCTGGAATTTGATTGTGAGAGACCTTTGTTTCAGCCGGTAGAGCAAGACACCTGGAAACAAAGTGATCCCGTGGAAAGCCCATGGATGTTCCAAGAAGAAACATTCAGGCCATGAGTCCAGCCAGTCAAGGGGGCAATGGGAGCGTTCTCTGCTAGAGATTCAAATCAGGAGGCTATGAGGCCTTCAGCAGTATTTTGTCCAAAACCCTGGGCAGCTCAGGGGCACCACGTAGGCCCACCCGTCGGCCCCCACCTGGGTGAAACTCCAGAGGCAGCACTTGCCCCTCCCCACTTCTTCTGTGGGTGGGAGACAGGGGAGAGTTCCTGGTAACAATTTGTTTCTTTCAATTCCTGTGAATAAACCTGATGGTCTAGAAAGCTGTATCACACCCTGGTTTGCATCCTCCCTGCCCAGAACTGGGGCTGTGCATTTTCCAGCCTGAGAAGCGTGCCGTCATGTAGGACTTGGAGGAAATCTGAACAACTGAACGGAAGAATGACCTCAGGGAATTAGCACAAGGACCCCAACACCAACGCGTGCCGCACTGCAGGGCAGAGATGCAGAAAGTGCGTATGACTTTCCGGCACTAACAGTACCCACCGCTTTCAGACGAGATCGGGCGCGTTCAGGGTGGTATGGCCGTAGACTACCCACCACTTTCAAGAAGGGCCAGGGGAACTTCTGGTCCCTGCAGCCTGTGTCAAATACAACTGAGATGCCCATAAATGATAAATGCCCGTGGAGGCCGGTGTGCGCTGGGGTCACGTCCCTGTGCAGGAGGGGGCTCTCCGCTTCCCCATGGTGGGGGAGTGGTCCCGAGGCGTGGGTTTGACCGCAGGGACTGGAGAGCAGGCATCGGGCAGGAGGAAGCGGGTGTGTCAGGCAGACAGAGAACAGAGTTCAGGAGCCAGGCTGGGGGAGAGGGGGCCGCGACCAGCCCCCCTGGTGCACGTCCCTCCAGGACCGCCCCCATTGGTGCACGTGCTCTGAGTCTCCAACTGGAGCACCCCCACTGCAGGGCTGGAAAGCAGGAGGCTTTGAGAACGGATGTTGTGCTCACAAGACTGTCTCCTCTTCTGTGAGCTTGGGTCTGGGCCGACAGGGCCACAGCTGCCTCTGGTCACCCTGTGTATCCGTCTCCGTCCCTCAGGGAGGGTGAGGATTTTGCACTAAAGAGCAGGGCATCCACGCGCAGGGTGGGGCACGGGTGCCTTCCACTGGAGAAGATGTCTCTTGTTGCTGGTGCCCAGTGGGCCCTGCAGGGAGGAGTGGGGAGAGCCTCAGTGTCAGTGACGGAGCCCTGCCAGCCATCTGCCAGCACAAGTCAGGAAAAGCAGCCACTAGCCCTCGCCGGTTCCTGAACGAATTCCTTAACGCAACTGATCTAATGGACAGGCTCATAAAACATGAGCTCAGGTGTTCGGGGTCGGGTGATGGGAGGGCTCAGTAGAAGGGGTGGGGCCAAAGCATCCAGGTGACTCTGGTAGCCTGTCCACTCCCCGGAGCGCCAGACACCCCCTGAGAAGCCGGTCACCCGGTTGCCCAGGGCTACAGAGTTCCCGCCTCCTCTGCACTGAGGCTGCTTGTGTGAGCAAGTTCTCCCTCCAGCCAGGAAAGGGAGGGATTTGCACAGCCTCTGGAAGCTGTCCTAGGAGAGAAAAGCAGGCCCTTTCCGCTCCTCCCTGTGTCATTCGCTGGGACATGAGCTCTGAGGCTGGAGCTCATCCTGCCCCAGGGGACAAGGCGACACCTCTGGGACCAAGGGCCTCCGGGCCAGGAGCCTCTGGAACCAGCCCTGACTGTCAGCCTCCAGGTCCACCTGGAGGGAGGCCAGCGTCTGCTCGCGCCTCAGCCGTGGGCCCTGAGTTCCAGCTGCTGAGTCTCCTCCTCAGCAGGACGTTCGCCCTGGAGGGGCTCTCTCCCAGGGCCGCGCTGTGTCCGGCTGCTCCGAGAACCGCGGCTGACTGATGTCTCCACCCTCCCTTCCACGGGTGACCGCCACGCTCCGTTCAAGCCCACTCTGCCCTCGGGCGCTTCTCTGGAAATCTAACGACTGCACGCGTCCGGAGCCGATGCCTTCCAGGGGCACCACCCTGCTCCCTCCCAGAGACACAGCTAGTTTGGAAAGACGTTTCAGCGACACTTTCCAGGCAGACGTCTGTGGATTCTAACCCATCACTCAGCGAGCGGGCCGTCACACACGCGGTGTTACTCGATCATCACCCTAAGATGAGATTGGAACCAACAGCTTTCCTGCTAAGCTGACCAGAGTCAAAGCTTAATATGGAAAACTGACCAAACTCCGCTCAGTGTTGGGGCAGAGACTGGGATTGGTCGAGCCTGGGCCTGAGCCCTGCGTGTGGGCAGAAGGGCAGTTAGGATCCCGTGGGAGTCCGGTCCTGTCCACGTGATGTCTATGGGCCCTCCACCCTGATGGAGTCTGTGCTTTTAAGGGAAGAGGAATTCTAGTGCATATTATACAATGGTACATTCACTCGTTCTACTCTAAGTGTCTGTCTTGTAGGCTGCTTTAAATAGAATGTTTAGTAGATACGCTGAGGTTCAGGAAGGCCCGCAGATCCGGAGGCCACCATCAGTGAAAAGAAAGTTCTACTCACAGTTCTGAAGGAGGGGCCTCGCCAAGAGGGCGGCTCACGGAGGTCTGGAGGCGGAGTCCGGGCTGTGGCCGGACGGGAGCCTGCACCACGTGGCTGAGGAGGGAATGGCAGGCAGGGTGAGCAGGCTGAGGACTGGCGGATGGAGCAGATTCATGGGCTCTGGGCTGAGGGGATCCCACGAGTCCTGGTACCTGACCCTGGAGAGCTGGCCAGGTGGCCAGTGGCTTGGAGTATGAGCCCAACTGAAGAGGGGGTTGGATTGTATTCGAGAAGTGGGCCGTGGGGGAGTTCCCTGGTGGTCCAGGGGTTAGGACGCCATGCTCTCACTGCCAGGATCCTGGGTTCGATCCCTGGTCTGGGAACCAAGCTCCCACAAATGCTGCAAGGCAGACACACACACACGCACGCACGCACGCACGCACGCACGCCCTGGAAGGATTCCTCCTGGGGACAGGAGGTGGGGGCTGACAAGGGGAGGAGTCAAGTCAAGGTGACTCAAACAGGGACTGTCTTGCAAAAGCAAAGCTTCAAGCTTACAGAAGGTAGAAACAGTCTGTACGAGGCTCCGCTCAAATGTCACCTCCTCAGAGGAGTCTTCCCTGCCTACACCGTCTCCAGGGAAAAGTCTCCCCAAGGCTCACTTGCTTCATTCCTGCCCGGCATTCAGCACCCGCCCCGTCCTCCACGGCAGCCGTGCCTTTCTGCACCCAGCGGGACAGTCCTCACAGCGGCCCCAGGGCCTGCAGGGCTTGGTCTCTCTCGGCCTCTGTCCCCCTCAGTCTTCTCCCCTGCGCCCTGCACCCCTGACTCTCCCGGCCTGTGTGTTCCCCCAGCACGTGTCCTCAGACATGCTCCGTGCTCCCTGTGTGCCTCACTCAGCGCCAGGCCTGCCCCAACCCGGTCAGCGCCGGGCATACAGGAGGCTCAGCAAGTAGCGAATCAGCAACTTTTACCTGCACTTCCTGGAACGTGTTTGTCCATGGCCTCAGCGTCCACACGCCCAGAGTACGTTCACTGAGGCCCTATTGTGTGCTGGGTGGCGCCAGACTGGGCAGAGCGGTCGTGAAGCAGCAGGTCTCAATTCTTACTCAGCACGCAGCCTGGGGGGAGACAGGAAAATAAATAATATGTAAAGTCAGGTGGTGAGATGTTCCTCGGAGCCAAACAGACTCAGGAAGGACATCTGAGCAAACTCCTGGAGGTGTTTAGAGAGCAAGCAGTGCAGAGGGAGAGGGCCAGGCGGAGAGGACGGCTGGTGCGAAGGCCCTGGGGTCACAGTGCTCTGCATGTCCAGAGTCCTATTTATCTCTGCGGCTTCTTAGTTTTTGTTCCTCCCTGTATGTTGCCTTTGTTTATAAACCTGAGTCTGGGCCACCAAAGTGCAGAACTTAGCAGATTCTAGTCCGGTAATTTAAAGTGGAAACGGGTGAATTTGGGTAAGGAGAGTGGCTGTTTACGGAGTGGCCTCCCTGGGCCCAGCTGGGTTTGGCCCCGGGAGGCTGTGCGGTGAGCCTGACAGTCTGCACCCTGAGAGCCCCAGTCAGTGACCATCCCGATGCCCTCAGGCCCCCTTCCGCTGCACCCCTGGGCCGCTCATCTGGGTCTCGAGCTCCTGACCTCGGTTGTGCCTCTGTCCTTCACTTCTACCTCCTTCTGGATATCTCTGTCCTGGTGGCCCCTGGACTTCTCTCGGTCAGTGTGTCCCAAAGAGAGTTCAGCCCACGGTGGCCTCCTCCCCATGAAACCACTCAGACCTGGGAGCCACCCCCAGAGGGATGCTGGCGTCCCAAGGCACAGCCCCTTCCCCGCTCTCCCAAGCCTCCCCATCCAGGGTTCCACGTCTGGTGGGGGTCCCCGTCATCCCCCTCTCCTTCAGCCCTGGTCTGCACACCGACCAACCCCTCCTCTTCACAGCCCCCATAAGACAGGAGCAGGTACATACGGGGACCAGGAGGTGACTGGTTTGCTGGGAAGGAAAAGCCAGATTCCCGAGGAGAGGACAGACAAGGGCTCCCAGTGGGCCAGAGCACAGGCCGTGGGGGCAGCAAGATGCCCATAAAAGGTGAGGCAGCTTCACACGGCAGCCCGGCCCTCTGTCCCCTAGAGCGCCCCGTGTTTCGTGCCTTGGCCTGGGCCACTGCCCCCCTCAGTCTGTGTTAGGGGGGTGCCTGTTCATTCATTCATTCATTCACCACATGTCTGGTTCCTGCCCTGTGCCAGGCTCACAGTGGCGGAGGACTCGTCCTTGGAGACCCAGCTCGGATGTCACCTCCTCCACAAAGTCCTCCTTGATTCCCAACCCCTCCTGCAGTCCCTTTGGCCCCACCTGGGGCGCCCAGAGCTGTGCTCACACTGATTACTTCTACAGGCTGTGAGATCCGAGGGTCTGGGCCCCGATGCAGAAAGAGGCTCAGAAAAATGTGATGAGGGTAAAACACCACGTGGATGAAAGGACTAAACACGGGCCACATGTCCATCAAGCTCCCTTTCTCCATCCCTCTCGGACCAGGGCTTTGCCATCCACGGGAACCACAGGGACCTGCTCTCACCCTCAAGCTCATTCAGGCCACTAACCATCTGGGATTTTGTTCAGTTTTGATTTTTTTTTTTTTTTTTTAACTTGGGAGCCATGTCACAATGGTGCCCCTCAGTGGTGACAAACTTAGCGACCATTCCGTGAGCATACCACACCATGCCTTCCGGTCTGGGCTGAGACTGGACAGGACGGAAACGCAGACTTTGGAGGAGGAGACGCTTCAGGGCTGGGCCTCAGACGCTGCAAGAGGTGGGACGGAGAGAGGAGGGGCCGAGCTGGCAGGGCCTGGGTCCCTAAGAGAGTTCAGCCCACGGTGGCCTCCTCCCCATGAAACCACTCAGACCTGGGAGCCACCCCCAGAGGGATGCTGGCGTCCCAAGGCACAGCCCCTTCCCCGCTCTCCCAAGCCTCCCCATCCAGGGTTCCACGTCTGGTGGGGGTCCCCGTCATCCCCCTCTCCTTCAGCCCTGGTCTGCACACCGACCAACCCCTCCTCTTCACAGCCCCCATAAGACAGGAGCAGGTACATACGGGGACCAGGAGGTGACTGGTTTGCTGGGAAGGAAAAGCCAGATTCCCGAGGAGAGGACAGACAAGGGCTCCCAGTGGGCCAGAGCACAGGCCGTGGGGGCAGCAAGATGCCCATAAAAGGTGAGGCAGCTTCACACGGCAGCCCGGCCCTCTGTCCCCTAGAGCGCCCCGTGTTTCGTGCCTTGGCCTGGGCCACTGCCCCCCTCAGTCTGTGTTAGGGGGGTGCCTGTTCATTCATTCATTCATTCACCACATGTCTGGTTCCTGCCCTGTGCCAGGCTCACAGTGGCGGAGGACTGGTCCTTGGAGACCCAGCCCGGATGTCACCTCCTCCACGAAGTCCTCCTTGATTCCCAACCCCTCCTGCAGTCCCTTTGGCCCCACCTGGGGCGCCCAGAGCTGTGCTCACACTGATTACTTCTACAGGCTGTGAGATCCGAGGGTCTGGGCCCCGATGCAGAAAGAGGCTCAGAAAAATGTGATGAGGGTAAAACATCACGTGGATGAAAGGACTAAACACGGGCCACGTGTCCATCAAGCTCCCTTTCTCCATCCCTCTCGGACCAGGGCTTTGTCATCCACAGGAACCACAGGGACCTGCTCTCACCCTCAAGCTCATTCAGGCCACTAACCATCTGGTATTTTGTTCAGTTTTGATTTTTTTTTTTAACTTGGGAGCCATGTCACAATGGTGCCCCTCAGTGGTGACAAACTTAGCGACCATTCCGTGAGCATACCACACCATGCCTTCCGGTCTGGGCTGAGACTGGACAGGACGGAAACGCAGACTTTGGAGGAGGAGACGCTTCAGGGCTGGGCCTCAGACGCTGCAAGAGGTGGGACGGAGAGAGGAGGGGCCGAGCTGGCAGGGCCTGGGTCCCACAGGAGGAGTGGAGACCAGAGATCCCGGGGTCCTCCTGCCCTTCCTGCTGCTCCCGCCTCCACACAGGAGCCTGCTTCCCCCGCAGCATCACAGCCCCAGGCCCTCCGCAGCTGGGCCACCCCCAGGAGCCCTCTGCTCCCTGCCCAGCGCCTGGCCCTTCAAGACCCTGCTCTGCTGAGAGCCTGTCCCTGCCCCGGCCCTGCCCGTGCCCCCACCCCACCGGAACTCACTGCCCTGCTCTGTCCTCGGCTCTCATCACAAGTAAATAGCTTGTGAGTGGTGATGGATGGTCACAGAATGCGTGTGGTGTTCGTTTCATAGTATGTACATGTATCAAATCATGATGCAGGGCACCTAAAACTAAATGTTCTGAGCCAGTTATTTCTAATGGTCTGTATCTCACAGCAGTGGGGAGAGCCTGGAGGAGCTATGGCTGAGGCTGCGGTTGCTCTTCAGCAGCAGAGGGCGGTAGCTGCGTCAGAGAGCACAGGTCCCTCCGAGCCTCACCCCGCCCTCTGTGGGAAAAGGGTGCTGATCCCGCCCCGGAAGACCACGGTCTCACAGTGGCAGCAGCGGGGCACCCCGGGCCAGCCAGCGCCTGCGCACTGCCTGTCACCCCACTTGCTCCCTCCCCACCCCAAGAGGGACAGACTTCAACATTCTTATTTTCCCCATGAGAAAATAGAGGCTTGTTTCGCTTTGCATAACGAAGTGGTGGGACCCAGCTTTGAGCCCCAGGGTTCTGATTTCAAAGCCACCTCTCAGCCCCGACCTCTAGAAGGCAGGCCCAGGCCCGGGACCCTCCCCTCTTCTGCACGGGTGGTCCCGCTCCAGGGCCACCGTCCAGAGGCTGCGGGGCCAGCACACTCAGCCCACCTGCTCTCATCCGCTCGACCCTTGGCTGCTGCTCTCCTGCTGCTGACACTTCAGCCGGCGGAGGGACCACAGGGGACTCATCCCCACCTGCCGGCCCACCCTGCCCTGTGGGGCAGCCCCTCCTCACCTCGCATTCTCAACCTTCAGCTCACCAGTCGGCAGAACTGCCTGGAAAGAGCCCTGCTGGCCTGTGTGGAGGCCTTGACAGAGGAGGGAGGGGAGCTGGCGGTTGCTTCTGATACTGAAGGACATGAAAAGGAGAGTACTTATGTGCATAATGGGGCTCAGTTTGAAGCTAAGAACTTGGTCCTAGAGAGAAATCAAAGCTGAGGGCCTGGGGAGACAAGGTGGCTGAGAAAAGCACTTGACTGTGGGATGGCAAGTGGTGGTCTAGTGGTAAAGGATCCACCTGCCAGGGCAGGAGACTCAGAGAGGCAGGGTCGATCCTGGGTCAAGAAGATCCCCTGGAGGAGGAAATGGCCACCTGTTCTAGTATTCTTGCTTGGAAAATCCATGGACAGAGGAGCTTGCTACAGTCTGTGGGGCCAGACGCGACTAAGCAACTGAGCACACACTTTAATATAATCAGGCCCCTGCGTGGTAGCACTTTGCCCTTTAAGGCTGGAAGTGACCACCTGACATCAATTCCAGGCGGTGACTGTCTGGGAATTGGGGAGCCTTTCCTAGGGCTGCTGTCCTCTCATCCATGGGCACACCCGGCCATGTGTGCTCCTGGGGCTGTGGTCCCAAGGGTCAGGGCACCCCTGTTGCCAGTCCCAGGAGGCCCAGGCCGTGAGGAAGGAATGACACTTCTGTGGGGTCACTCGTGTGCCCGCTTCAGGGGTGAGCATCAGGTGGAGCAAAGCCCCCCCCTCCAGTCCTCAGCCCCCAGGTCCAGTGCTGGGCGAGCACGGCTCAGAGCCCCTTGGTGGAGCAGCCATCCTGGGTGGTGGTGGGGAGGCTGCTGCTCTGACATCCCCGCGGGGCTGATGGGTTGGGATCCCATCCCCCGACTCGCCAGCGAGGCGCTCACCCACGTCCAGCCTGTTTCCCCCTCTATAAACCCCGTCACCCTGTCCTCAGGCCTGGGGACCCACTGTGTAAATTACAACACAACGTGCTGCGTGGCTGTAGGCGTGCTGGGGTGTGTGGACCCTGAGACCCGGCGGGGGGAGGAGAGAGGTGTGGCGCAGCAGGTGTGACGGCAGAGCTGTGTGAGAACCGGCTGAGTGTGCCTTCCAGCCTCCGGGAACAGGAAGCCGCCTCTAGCCCCTCGTCCACCAGGGCCGCGCCTCTCCCTCCCGGCAGTCACAGATGGCTGCTTGAACAGCTCTCCGGAGTCTATATGACTGCCTGTCACAGAACGACTCTGCTCTGCTCCTCAGCGCAGGGGCCCTCGTGCCCTGAGATGTCCCCTCTGCTCCTGCCCTCGGGCTCTTGCCCAGCTCCTCTTACAGCTCCCCGTGGCCCACGGCCTGCCCGGCTCCAGGCGGAACACACCGCGTGCGGCCCTGTCGCCTCTCCTACCCGGCTGTGTTCCCGCAGCCGTGAGCCTCCAGTCGCCCCAGCACCCAGCTCGTCCGGCGCCTCTGCCCGTGCTGCCGCTCCCGCTCTCCTGCTCCTGTGCCTCTGAGCCCCGGTCTCTCTGTCGTTTCTCCTTTATTGCAGGATGGCTCCGGCTGCTCACCCTGAGGCTTTGCCCAGCCCAACCCACTTTCTTCCTGCGGATGCACAGTGTGGAGGATCAAGGGGGGTCCACACCTGTCATGGCAACTGCTTCCCCCACTAGTGACTGGTCAGGACAAGGACTCATGCCCCAGTTCTGGCCAGTGAGATACTAGAAGTCTGCAGGGACTTCTGTGAGACACGTTCCTTTCTGAAAAGACAGAGATGGGCAGGGGAAAAGGTGCCCTTGCTCTGGACGGTCAACTATGCAGAGGTGGACTGGAGTGGAGGCAGCTACCTTGGACCCATGAGCGAGGGACAGCCACATTCTGCTAATGGTGGAGTAGAGAGCGGGGTGGCATCTGATGACATTGTTGGGCCACCAGACTAGCTCTGGGCCTCCTCTCTCTCACACGGTCTTTAAACATCAAACATTAGACGCCTATGTTGTTTAAGCTCCCCTCAGTAGGGATTTCTGTGACCTCAGCCAAAGATGGAACTGTTACAGCCTTCAGTTCTCAGCTGAAAATTCTCTGTCCTTAAGCAGTTCCCCAGCTGACTTGAGTTTCTGCCTCTGCCCCCAAGCCTTCACCCATGAAAGCAGCTCAGGCGCTATGGGGCCCTGGCTGCCTGGCCGGGTGTCCACGAGCACCTCTAGGGCGGGCCTCTGCCTTCTCTTCCCTGTGCTCCCTGAGCCTGTGCAGAGTGGGCCTTCAGAACCTCAGGGCCTTGGCCCACCTCTACCCCCCCCTAAGGGGGCCTTCTGGCCTTCTACTTAAACCCTGTGCTCCCTGAGGGCATGTGCA